>CM077156.1:35214128-35612025 GCA_039583875.1 Platanthera guangdongensis
CCAGGTGTCGACACAATGACTCCAAGTGTCGACACTGCTTGTCTGGGTGTCGACACAGGCTTTCTTAAGTGTCGACACTTACCCTCTGGGTGTCGACACATGGACTTAGAAACTTTTTGCTTCAGTCCAAAACTTTCTTGACCTGCACAAATAACTCAAACATACATTATGATGTATATCATTGAGTTGGGTCAGGCTTCTTCAAATCAGGTACATTTGACCAATGTACCCAACAAGAAGGAGTATCCATGAAATCCTGCTGCTGACCGAATAAGCAAAATCCAGTAGAGATCAAGCCACAACAATAATCTTCTTGCGTGGTCAGATATGGTATCCCAATATGAAATCCAAATCAGTAAGATGAAAACACTAACTAGACATCAGCTGAATAGTTCATTAATAAAGATAACCAGATTCTCTGGCTAATGATTGGTGCCAGTAACACCCAATAAGAGTAATAGAGAGCTTGTTAATCATCATCAGATAGAGCTTCATGCAAGCCGAGTATATATGATGAGCATAAGCAAAAGAAATGTTGCAAATCCTTTTGATAGGTTGGATTTAACATGTTAACCTGTAAGAAGGCAGAATGAAAAAGGCGGTCCACACCCGAAGATGACCCAAAAAGGCCGTAAGCGCCAGATGGGCTCCCCGTAGGCCTTAAGCATCGCTGATTAGTTCGACTAGGTGTGCCAAGTGGTCTATAGCATTACTTATCTTTGGAAAGATCAGCGAAGTTGTGGGCCCCACGAAAGCAAGGATTGAGACTATCCTAGAGTATTCGACTATTACAGTCATGAGATAATTGAAGAGACAAGGCTACACTTGAACATCATTGCTTGTCAAGCAAAGATCATCATAACTGTAATGTGTCCCTAGCGGAGCATAGTAGAGCTAACACATGGGACCTACCATGATGCACACTTTGTGTTAGATACCGGCCAGGATCTGAAGTCCTGTAATTCTCCGCGCGAGAGTTAGATGGATCCCACTACACATACACGAACACTCCCCACTATATGTGGTCATTGTGGTCTTACGCTAGAGTCCAACTTCGAGGGGGCCCAGGCAACACTCGGTGATATCTCGGTGGTTCAGTGATCTCTTTGGCAAAGATAAAATAGAGGAGGAAGCACTCCAAAAAGGGAAATGTGTCAGTACGGGATCTCTGATGTAAAATTTATTGAAATGAATGAAAGAACACTTAGAAGTGCTTTAAAGAGAAAATGTTTGAAGAATGTAAAGTAGAAACAACCGGCAAGGATCGCGAGGAGCTTTTGGAACTGCGATGTCCTTTTCACTTCAGAATAGTTTCCCAAGGCAGCCCTCGTCATCGGCATCGATGCATTCATCAATATTGAGGATAGGGTTATTGTTGATTTGGCTCACTCCCTTTGAGCAGCAAGGACTGTCCGCTACTTCTTTGCCTTTTGAAGTAGACGGATCAAAGTGGCCATCCTTCAAGAACAGGTCACGCATCTTACCCTGTCTTAGCATCTTCTGCACCAGTTGATGGAGTGCTCGATAGTTTTCAGTTGAATGTCTGCCTTCCTTGTGAAACTCACAGAACAGATCTGAATCTTTTTATCTTTGATCTGTCAGCTGGTAAGGTGTTTTGTAATTAGCCTTACCCTTCATAACTTGGCCTACTTCTTGCATGGACTCATCCAGTTTGGACTCTAGCAAGTCATCATCTTGCTGCTGATGAACTGAAGATGCTTGCGGAGCTGGGGTTGGAAATAATAACAATTGATCTCGGGCACGATCCTGGCCCGGGAAGGGGTTTCGATGATGTTGAAACTTTCTCCCCTTCCTACCGTGGGATAGAAAATCTTTCCGAGGAGACCTTGGAGGTTGCTTGTAAGAAGGAGAAGAATCTTTCTCTGCTACAAGCCTAGAGATGAAGCTGGGATTGCTCCTCACCTTGAATGTATGAGTTCGCTAAGCCAATCAATTCTTGATATGTCCTTGGTACTCGGACATTAGCCTCAAACATAAGTGATCCTTCACGCAGACCATGTATTAGAGCCACCCAATACATTTCTTGATCGACGATCTCAATGTCCAAAATCTCTTTCTGGAAACGATCCACAAAATGAGACCATGTCTCATTCTCTTGTTGCCTGATCTCAAAGAGGGCTTCTGGACCTCCCTTTCTCTTTGTAGAGGTAGAAAGCCTGAGTAGAAACTCTCTTTGCAAATCAGCAAAGGATGCGATGGACTGAGGACGCGGTCCATAGAACCAACCTTTCACTTGTCCATCAAAGGTTGTTACGAAGAGTTTTCATTTGGTAGCATCCGAAAGGGTTTTGAGAGCTACGGCTGATTCAAAAGCTTGAAGGTGCTTCATTGGTCAGTCTCTCTAGTGTAAATTGGCAATCGCAGCACTCTGAAGTTAGCTGGAGTTGGTTCATGTCGAACACTTTCTGAAAATGGTGACGGCTCTTCCTGCTCTCCTACAGCATAAGGAAAAAAGGGAGCATAAGCTGCAACTGTAAAAGGAGCAGGAGGATAGAAAGGAAAATCTGTTGCGGGAGGAGCAAAGGCAGGAACTGAAGAGTAGGGATGAATTCCCTGAAAATTTAGAAATCTTGCTGGACTTCCCCGGGTAGCTTCCCGGAAGAAATTTTGACGAGCAGCAAACTCATCATTTTGAGATCGAAAATGGGCTGCATGCCCTTGCGTAAAGGTTGGTCGGTAAACAGGAGGATATACCGACGGATAGGCCGGAGCATAAGTTTGCGGATTCTCTAATGCTGGTGTTGGATTGACTGGAGGAACTGGTGCTGATCTAGATTACATATCTTATCACTGCGTGATAGCAGCTAGAGTATGGTTGATTGCCTGAAATTGTTGGGCAGTTTCCCATCGCGATTACCCCAAGGCTTCCCAGAGAGGATCTTCACTAGGACTTGAAGGAGCAAGGTTCTCAGCTGGTTAATGATCTGTCATGGCTAACTGTTATTTTTCACTGTCTGTTCGAGATTTAAAGGTCGCGTGTTAACTGTTGATGCGCGGAATGGGCGCACCAGCAGATAACGGTGTTTGAACTCACTGGGATGTTGGAGGAGAAGAGGAGGAGAAGAGACTGCTGAGCAATGGATGCGGAAAATGTCTTTGCATGCTCGAGAGTAGAGCACACTTGATCTGAGATGCGGGGATAATGGGAGGTTGATGAGGAACAGTCGAGCAGCCGGTTACTTTGACGGTTTGGATTGGAGGTTGATGCCGAGGGAGGAGAGGATAGGGGGCTGATGGCAGTGGCAACATAAGACTTCGCCCGCCGCAACTTAAATGTCACTCTTGCAACGGGCTTTCCTTTTATTATAATTTAGTGTTACAGCTTGAGTTGAGTCCTTTACATGAGAAAATGAATGGTATAAGGGAAAGCTGGCGGCTAGAGGAAAGAAGATGTCAGAGGTTGCGCAGACTGAGCAAAGAGGTCGGCAGACCACGCTGATAGTTGATCTCGCAGCTCGCAAAAGAAGGCAGAGCGGGCTGCACGATCAAGCCGCAAGGACCACTAAGGTCGCTGAAAGCCGTGGTCGGGAACAAGGCCAGGGGTCTTAACCGTGCGGATAGGAAAATTGTGTCTGCAGGGTTTGTTGTGATGATTGTCCCCGGGGATTGTCCTCTTAGTCGTGTTTGTCCCCGAATGAGAGGTGTGGGGGTCTATTTATAGGCCCGAGGAGGTAACGGTCTTGGCAACATTACCCCTGGTATGTCGGGGAGTTGTGCGAGTAGACAGGGAATCCGTCGAATCCGCGCCACATTGTGCAGATGACTTGCCTAGAACTGATCTGCTGTTGGCGGACTAGGACGAGTCCGCCTCTGCTGCACTAAGAGAGCCCGCCCAAAGCTAGGCGGGCTGAATAGTAGTTCACCTGCTGCTGGGAAGAAGCATGTGCAGGGAAGCTGGAGTGTACCTGGCGGACTGCATAATGAGTCTGCTTATCTCACAGCGGACAGGTTGAGTCCTATACTGCTGTATGGAGATGAGTCTGCCGCCTTCTGCCGAATAGAAGGAGCAGGTCGCCGGCTTAAGGAGTGAGCTCGCCACCGTCTAGAGGGCTAGAGTTAAGTCTGCATTGTGTTGTGAGGTCTGGTGAAGAGTTGTCGGTACTGCTGCCAAGTCTCTCCTCAGGCGGACTATGACCGAGTCCGCGAACTACTGGTAGACAGGTTGAGTAGGTCACCCCCGCTGGTGGGTGACTTCGGGAGTTGTTGCCTACTTGGCGACCTGAAGCTTGTCGCGTACTGTTGGGTGACCTAGAGGAAGGTCACCTACTTCTTGGCAGTCTGAGATGTAGCAGATAACAATCCGCACCTGTATAAAGGGTGGTCGCCTGGCGATAACGCAACCCTGCTGGCCGGGCGACCTGCAGGAGCGGGTTGGAGAGAAGACCACGCCACCTGCTGAGCATGCAGTTACTGAGTGGTCTGGGCGGACAACAATGTAAATCCGCTACTTTTTTGGGTAGTCCGCACCTATTGGAGTATAGAACTATTGCGCGGTTAGCTGATCTATCCGCGCGGCCTGCAGGAGAGGACTGTGGAAGCAGTCCACATCCCCTATAGAACTAACGGCTGCTGCGCAACCTGGGCGGTCTGATCGGGAAGACCTCCCTAGCTGCGCGGTCTGAGCAGATAGAGAAGAGCTTGTCTACCAGACACAAAGAGTGGTGAGGCATGCCGCGACCTCCACGGGGAACCTGGAGCAAACCGCGACTGGCAGGCTGGCTGCCTTAGGGAGGGATCGCTGATTTCTGTTTTAACACCTAGGATTTAGTTAAGACACTCCCTGATGCCACCAGGAGCTTTCACACCACGAATCAAACAGCTCTCTGATAAAAATATGAAAAAGAGCACAATCATCAAAACTACATACAAGTACATGTGCAAAGGCGTCAATCAACAACCGTCAGACAACAATGACGGCCTACTAGAAAAGCAAAAAATGCAAGCACGCACTAATACAAGAAAACAACGCCACTACACATCGGCCACATCAACATCAGAACTCTCATCACCAGAGATATCATCAAAGCTGAGGGCGGATACATCGCATCCCAAGCTCCTACCAATATGACGAAAAGCCTTTGATACTCCATGCCTAAGGGCCAACTCTCGAATGTCTTCCATCTGAGGTTCCACCACCTTGCTCCAGATATCCTTGCGAACTTTCTCACTGATCAAGCACCGATCCCGCATGTAATTCAGAGACTCCATATGTAACGCCCAAAATCTCAGTGGTGACTAGGCTGAGAAGGGTGGGCAACACGGTCTGAGACATGGGCATGTCCCAAAGCCTTGTACTACTCTGTGTGAGGTATACGGTCGGGGACACGGGAGTGTCCATGGATGTGTCCTGCACTAGAGTGCTGGCAGGGTGTTCTCGAGTGAGCTCGCTGAAATGCAGTTGATGATCCTCGAGTTGGGTACACGGCCTCTAACACGGGCGTGGCCAGGGTCGTGTCCTACTATGCGCTCGACGTTTTCTCGAGTGAGCTCGACGAAATGCGCTCGACGATCCTCGAGTGGGGCACACGGCCTGTGACACGGGCGTGTCAAGGGTCGTGTCCTTCTTTGTACTTGGACAGTTCTGTGAGGACTGAGGAACATGGGGTGGACACGGGCATGTTTGAAGCCGTGTCTAGCACACGGCCTGTGACACGGGCATGTCATACGGCCGTGTCCTGGTCGGGTCAAGTTGGTTTCTTTGTCGCTTAAGGCACACGGCTTGTGACACGGGCGTGTCACATGTAGTGTTCGGGCCAGGAAAGCAGTTTTCAGGGCTTTTCATGGTCGTTCATTCCTTTCAACTAGGATCCAACGGTTCTGAGATCTCCCTGCTATTATAAGGCTATGAGTTGAGGATAAACTCTCTCATTAGCAAAGGACTTTCTCTCTCTTTGAAAAGAAGTAGAGAGTGGGGAGAGCAAGGGAGGAGGAGGAATTCGGCTGCCGGTGGAGCTTCAGAGCCCCGAATCGCATGTCAAGGCCAGATTCGTGGAGGCAAGGCCGTTGTGGTGCTTTTCATCCGGCTAGTTTTCCATGTCTCCAAAGCGATCATCAAGGGTAACGATCTTTCTTCCTTGGACATGTGAAGTACTTAATTTAGCATATGCATTGGTTTCCCCCACCAAAAGGTGGACTGTAGTGGGATTCCCCTTGGGTTATTCTGGATATCCCCAAGATGTCTTGCATGTAGATCCGGAAATGTGTAGTATGGAATAGGCATACTATGTGAAGCTCATCTGGACAGGTTGGTCTGGATTGGTGATGTTTTATTTTGCGCACCAGAGAAGACTCCGCGTATAAATGAGTATGCTTGTGGATTCAGTGGGTTGTGCCTGTGAAGGGTAGTAGCATGAATTACTAGAGTGAAAGTCCAGGAAAATACCCGCAACGTTCTTGTGCTATATGCTTGAAAAACGAGTGTTTCTGGCACTGTAGATGGCTGAAGGGATTGATGGATGGTTGATCCAGATAAGGTTAGGGTTGGGGATGGAAAGTGAGTTCTGTCGCTAACACCGGGCGATAGTGAGTGTCGCTGGCGATGGATCCTAGCTAACCTGCTATTGTGAAGCCAATCCTTAGGGGAAAGTGTGGCTATTTGTGAGCTGTGTGAGCTCTTAAAAAGGCTTTGTGCCGAACAGATAAGGGGAGGTCGACCAGCGTCAGTGAACTGATGATTTGTGCAATGGGAAATGGCCGAACTGTCTCCATGTTATGGTTGTCCTCCATGAGTGCCTGGGTGATTGGCATTCTACAGAAACGCATAATGAGAGTCTTAGGCATGCGCTCCATTAAGACTAAAGTCTTCGGCTGAAGGTCGTGGAGAAAAATTCTCAAGTTTGCCGTTGGGCTTCGGACCTTCGAACGACGGTGGGACCCTGTTATTTCCAGTACACCAAACATGTGCTTCCGAATGGTGGTGGGACCCTGGCATTTCCGGTACACCAAGCATGTGCCTTCGAACGGCGGTGGGACCCTGGTATTTCCGGTACACCAAGGATGTGCCCTGAACGGCGATGGGACCCTGGTATTTCCGGTACACCAAGAATGTGCCCTGACTGCACGGAGCATCGGGCTGCGTGGTAGACGTTTGTGATATATTGATTGAGCGTGAGTGCACATTATATGATATATCTGCTTGTGAAATGCTATGCCTGCAGGGAAGAAATACCACTGCCCCGAGTAAGGGGTAGGGTCGTTATAAATTGGTTAGCTGAACGCTGACTGTTGACTTGTTTACCATCGTGCGGTGGATTGGCCCGTGCAGGTGCAGGAGAGCCGAGCAGAAAATAGGGGGCTAAAGCCCTTGTTGCTGTTGTTGTTGTTATGCTGGCCCTCAAAGTCCAAATAAGTTCTTATGATGTTACTTTCATGTGTGCCGGCCTGCGTGCCGATGTATGAAATTCATATGTATAAAGCTTAACTGTAAGGCCATAAAGCCAGATTTGCTATGTATTTGGAGAACATTCCTTCATAATGTTGTATATATAAATACAGGTTTATATATTGTGGACATTCAAATGAGTTGAGTTCAAACAACTTAAAAGCTTTCGCTAGAATGCGCTGAGATAGGATACGAATAGCTTTTGATATTAACCCGTAACTTCGCCGCCTGTTTGTGGCATATGGTGTGGGCCCCCGGCCGGACCTTCTATTATATGTCATGTAACGGACGGAGGTGTTATATTTTGGTATCAGCTTGTCTCGGTCTTCCTCTTTCAAATTCGTGGTCAAATTCTTTTGTGGGGTAGCGGGCACGTGTAAGTGCGACCTGTAACGACCCTAGCCGATACAACGTGATGGTGTCACGGCACCGCTCTAGGCGACGCTACCGAGCTGCAGCCCAAGCACCCCCAACCCCTCTCCCTCCACAGGCGGGTTGTTGGTGGCCACAGCCTCCCTTTGATGAGTGAACTCGACAGTTAAGCTGGGTCGTACGGGGACTTCCCAGGAGGTCACCCATCCCAGTACTACTCTCGCCCAAGCACGCTTAACTATGGAGTTCCTTCACTACTCATCACCAATTGAGCTGCAGCTCAATTGGTGATGAGAAGTGAAAGAACTTCATAGTTAAGCGTGCTCAGGCTGGAGTAGTACTTGGATGGGGGACCTCCTAGGAAGTCCCCATATGACCCAGCTTAACTGTCGAGTTCGCTCATCAAAGGGAGGTTGTGGCCACCAACAACCCGCCTGTGGAGGGAGAGGGGTTGGGGTGCTTGGGTTGCAGCCCAGTAGCGATGCCTAGAGTGGAGACATGACGCTGTCACGTTGGACCGGCTAGGGTCGTTACAAAAAAAGTGCACTTTTATTGTAACGCCCCTAGCCGATACAACGTCACAGCGTCATGGCTCCGCTCTAGGCAACGCTACCAGGCTGCAGCCCAAGCACCCCAACCCCTCTCTCTCCACAGGAGGGTTGTTGGTTGCCACAACCTCCCTTTGATGAGCGAACTCGATAGTCAAGCTGGGTCATACGGGGACTTCCCAGGAGGTCACCTATCCCAGTACTACTCTCACCCAAGCACGCTTAACTATGGAGTTCCTTCACTTCTCATCACCAGTTGATCTGCAGATCAACTGGTGATGAGAACTGAAGGAACTCAATAGTTAAGCGTGCTTGGGCGAGAGTAGTACTGGGATGGGTGACCTCCTGGGAAGTCCCCGTACGGCCCAGCTTGACGATCGAGTTTGCTCATCAACAACCCGCCTGTGGATGGAGAGGGGTTGGGGTGCTTGGGCTACAGCCCGGTAGCGTCGCCTAGAGCGGAGCCGTGACGCTGTCACGTTGTATCGGCTAGGGGCGTTACAAGACCCACTATAATATTAATGAACTCAAGAATGTCCAGTAAGGAATGCAAATACACCTATTTGAGTAACCTGCGCGTTCCTATATTGTTGTTATTGCTTATGCAAGGTCACTAATGTGTGTCTTGTCCCCCTATAGGTTACTCGTAGTGGTGTTGGGCAGTCTGAGCCCCAGCGTTCTGATGAGAGTGAGGCACCAGCTGAGGTGCCTACACCTCCTCCTTCTGTGGAAACAATATGCTTAGTTGCTGAGGCGTTGTTTGCAATGATTCATGCACAGCCTACTGGGCAGACGCAGCCGGCTTCGGTGCCAGAACGGGTTGGTGTAAGGCCAGAACCTGTTGAAGCTATTGATCCTCGGGCAGCTGAATAACAGTTGAAGCAGTTTATGAGCTTCAATCCTCCTACATTTACGGGTATGGGATCCCCAATGCAGCCAGAAGATTGGTTGTCGCGCGTCAAGTGAATATTGACGGTAATAAGGATGAAGGAAAATCAGAAGGTCACCTTTGCCACCTTCTTGTTGGAAGGAGAGGCTCGGCTATGGTGGGACGAGATAGAGTTACACACTTAGCGGGCAGACAACTAACAGAAGTCTCGATTGAGGAGTTTTCTCTACTGTTCTTGGCAAAACACTTGCCAGCGGCTCAATGCATCACTATGGAAAATCAGTTTCAGCATCTAACTCAGGGAGAGAGTAGTGTCGATACCTACTTGCATGAGTTTTCACGATTGGGACGTTATGCGGGGTCTATATTTGCTGATGAACAACGAAAAACCAATCGGTTCTACGAAGGATTGCGGGATGAGTTGAGATTCCTGCTATCAAGTTAGGTGAACCTAGGGTTTCAGGAATTGGTGGATACGGCGTATGCATTGGAGAAGGATATGAAGCGGGTGCAAGGAAAAAGGGACTTGGCGGTGACAAAGTCCGAGATCAAAGTGCCGCACCCGGGGAAATCAAAGTACCAAAGGAAATGGGGTAAGAGATTCAAGTCTTCTTCACAACCTCCCACTAGTGTTGCATCGGGAGCAACTTCGAGGCAGGAGCCTCAGACCTGCTATACATGTGGTCGAGTGGGGCATATAGCCCGTAACTGTCAGGTTGGTCCACAAAAGGTTGAAAAGAACACAGGGGCGTCATATGCTGAAAAGGGAAAGGCAGTGGTGGATTCCACTGCATCCCAGGTGCAACCCCGAGTGTATAATCTTGGCCAGTAGGAGGCCATCAAGCAAAGTGACGTTGTCACAGGTACGCGGTAACATCTTTGCTTGTTGCTTTTGCTATTTCATACATTGTTTTTAGCGTATGTATGATGTGTTTGTATTAAGCTTTGTCCTGATTCGAGACTATCCGGCGAGAGCACTGTATGATACTGGTGCTTCTCATTCATTTCTATCTGTGGACTTCATGTTACTGATCGGATTACTGATTCGTATGGTGGCGGATAGTGTGAAGGTGTTATTACCAAATGTATGTGTAATGCATGCAGATAGGTCTTGTTTTGTGGAGGTACGAATAGGAAGTCGGGATTTCAGATTGGAAGCATCGGTGCTGCCGATATCGGAGTTTGATGTGATCTTTGGTATGGACTGGCTTTCGGAGCAGCATACCTATATAGATTGCAAGTCAAAGGAATTCACACTGGGGTAGAATACCGAACGAGAAACGAAGTTTGTCGGTATATGAGGGTCGAGCATGACATTGATATCGGATTTGTTAAGGCAGTTCGGAAAGGCGCGGATTTGTTCTTCACGCTTGTTGAGGTTGTTGAGCCAAAGGCCAGTGTGAGTGACGTTCCGATTGTTTCGGAGTTTGTTGATGTGTTTCCGAAGGAGCTTCCGGGATTACCACCATAGCGAGAGATTGATTTCTCGATTGAGCTGGTGTCAGGTGCAAAACCTATGGCCCGCTCGCCATATCGAGTAGCGCCAAAGGACATGGCCGAACTAAAAGTTCAACTGCAAGAGTTATTGGAACAGGGTTATATACGCCCAAGTATGTCACCTTGGAGCGCACCTATTCTTTTTGTGAAAAAGAAGGATGGTAGCCTGTGATTGTGTATTGATTATTGTGTATTGAACAAGTTGACGGAGAAAAATAAATATCTGATTCCACGGATAGATGACTTGTTTGACCAACTGGCGGGATCGATAGTATATTCAAAATTGGATTTGAAATCTGGCTACTACCAGTTGCGAATTAGGGAAGGTGACTTTCCCAAGACAGCATTTGGAACATGCTACGGTCATTACGAGTTCACTGAAATGTCGTTTGGACTATGTAATGTGTCATCGGTGTTTATGGATCTAATGCACCGAATGTTTCGAGAATACTTGGATCTGTTTGTGATTTTTTTCATTGATGATATCTTGGTGTACTCTCAATCTGAAGAAGATCATGCGAACCATTTACGGTTAGTGTTGCATACCCTGCGGAGAAACAAGCTCTACGCCAAGTTCTCAAAGTGTGAGTTTTAGCTGTCGTCAGTGGCTTTTCTTGGCCATGTGGTGAGTGGAGAGGGCATTGCGGTGGATCCATCAAAGATAAGAGCCATCCAGGAGTGTCCAGCATTGTCTTCGGTGGCCGAAGTTAGGAGTTTCCTTGGACTAGCAGGCTACTACAAACGTTTTGTAGAAAACTTCTCACCGATCGCTTTGCCTCTTACCATATTGATGAGAAAGGATCAGAAGTTCGTTTGGACGTCGGAGTGCATGCGAGCTTTTGAAGAGCTAAAGAGTCATTTGACCACGGAGCCAGTTCTGACATCGTCATGTGGTACAGACGGCTTTGAGATTTATAGTGATGCTCCAGGGAGCGGCTTAGGCTGCATTGTTCTTCAATTTGGAAAGGTGATCACTTATGGCTCACGCCAGTTGAAAGTGAATGAGCGAAACTATCATGTCCACGATTTAGAGTTGGAAGCGGTGATTTTTGCACTTAAATTGTGGCGTCACTATCTATATGACGTGAAGGTGGATATATTCACGGACCATAAGAGCCTAAAATGCTTGTTGGAACAGAATGATATCAATATGTGATGTAGAAAGTAGCGAACATGCAAGAACAAACAGATAGAATTTTGAATAATTGAAATTTTATTATCCCAAAACGATATCATTTACAAATGTATGACCTCCTTTTTATAGAATGGAGGAGATATGAGAGAGTACAAACAAACAATGTGAGACTAAACATGTACAGTGCTGAGCGGCTAGAAATGAAGGAGACTGCACAGGCCGCGCGGTTAGACCAATAAGAACAAGCCGCAACGGGAGACCGATAGACCGCCCGGTCTCCAGGCTTCTGAGTTAGACCGCCAGACCGCTCTGTCAACAAACCGCCAGACAAGACCGCAAGGCCGCCCGGTCTAATACTTCAACACTCCCCCTCAAGCTGGAGCATAGATATCAACCATGCCCAGCTTGTCACAAATGTGGAAGAAGGAAGTAGAGACCGGCTTTGTGAAGATATCTGCCAATTCCTTGTCAGAGGTGACAAACGGAGTACAAATCTGTTTCTTCAAAATCTCTTCCCGAATGAAGTGGCAGTTAACCTCTATATGCTTTGTTCTCTCATGGAATACCGGATTTCTAGATATGTATATAGCGGCCTTGTTGTCACAGAACATAGGAAGAGGATAGTCATAGACCTCTCCTAGGTCAAGCATGAGAGCTCGCAACCACTTTAACTCACACGTGGTTGACGACATACTCCGGTATTCAGCTTCTGCACTGGATCTGGAGACAACAAATTGTTTCTTGCTCTTCCAACTGACAAGATTTCCTCCGACAAAAGTACAAAAACCCGATGTGGACTTACGATCGCCTTTATCATCCGCATAACTGGAATCTGAGTAGGCATAAATCCTCAGATGACCATTCTTTTGAAAGATTAGCCCTTTGCCTGGTGCTGCTTTAACATACTCTAAAATCTTCAAGGCAGACTGAAGATGACACTCCCTGGGAGCTTGCATAAACTGACTGACCTTGCCTACAGCATAGGAGATGTCAGGTCTGGTCACCGTGAGATAGATGAGTTTGTCCACCAAACGTCTGTACCTTGTGACATCAGATAGAGGAGGTGAGTCATCCGTCCATGTTTTGTCTTCTCCAATAGCCATGGGAAACCGGGCCGGTTTGGCACCTGTCAATCATGCCTCTTGTAGAAGATCAAGGGCATACTTCCTTTGGGAGAGAACCAATGAGCCAGGATTCCGAGAGATTTCTATCCCCAAAAAGTATTTCGGGGAGCCCATATCCTTCGTGACCAGGTGTTGGCGGAGGTGTTTCTTCGTCAAATCCACCCCAGCTTGGTCATCGCCGGTAAGAAGAATATCATCGACATACACTGCCAAGACAACCAGTCCCGAGTCCGTTTTGCGAATGAATAAGGAATGGTCGGCCGAACTCCTTGCAAAGCTGATGGTAGCCACAATACCACTAAACTTGACGAACCATGCCCGAGGGCTCTGCTTTAAGCCATAAATGGCCTTCTTCAAACGGCATACGCGGGTCTCCCCCTAAGCAACATACCCAAGAGGTTGCTCCATGTAGACGTCCTCCTGAAGATCGCCATAGAGAAAGGCATTCTTGACATCAAGCTGGGAAATAGCCCAATCCCGGTTAACAGCCACAGAGAGAAGAACCCGGATGGTGCTGAGGCGAGCAACCGGAGAGAAAGTGTCAAAGTAATCAATGTCGTAAGTCTGAGTGAAGCCTTTGGCCACCAGCCGGGCCTTATAGCGATCCACAGTGCCATCGGGGCGAAACTTCACAACAAAGACCCAGCGACAGCCAACCACATCAGTGCCCACTGGGGGAGGAACAAGGGTCCAGGTGCCCCGTTCAGTAAGAGTAGTCATCTCTTCATCCATGGCAGACTTCCAATAAGGGAGAGCAAGAGCCTCCTAGTAGGTGCGGGGAGTAGAAGTAGTAGAGATAGCCAAGGCAAAACACCTGCGAGAAGGAGAAAGCCGATCATAGGAAACAACTGCCGCAAGCGGGTGTTGAATACACGCCCGCACCCCTTTGCGAAGAGCAATGGGAAGATCCAGGTCGACGGGTGCGTCAGCGACCGGAGCGTCCGTGGAGGAGAAGGTTGGCCCGGGACTAGAGAGAGACGGCATCGGAGAAGAGGGAGGAGGGGTGGGTGGGGAGACGGACAGGGAAGGAGATGGTGGAGGAGGAGACGGAGGTGGGGAGACGTCGAGAGGCGTGGAGGGAACGGAGATATCAGGAGGAAGAGAGGACTTAGGAGAGAAGTAGGAAGCATTCTTGAAAAATGTCACATCCGCGGAGACAAATTGCTTGCGGAGAAGGGGGTCAAAACAGCAATAGCCTTTTTGAGTGGTAGAGTACCCCAAAAAGACACTTGGTGGAACGGGGGGAAAGCTTGTCGCGGGTAGCGGAGGGAGCGTGAACAAAGGTCGTACAGCCAAAGATACGGAGAGGGAGAGGAAAAGGTTCCTTGTGGGGGTAGAGAATGGAGAAGGGGGTCTGGCCGTGGAGAACTGTGGAGGGAAGGCGATTGATGAGATAGCAGGCGAGGAGCACAGTGTAGCCCCAGTAGGTGCGAGGTACGTGCATCTGCGTCATGAGAGTACGAGCAACATCAAGGAGGTGACGGTTTTTACGCTCCGCCACCCCATTTTGCTGGGAGGTGTAAACACAAGTAGTTTGATGAAGAAGACCATGTTGGTGAAAGAAAGAGGAGAACTCATGATTAAGATATTCCTTGGCATTATCAGAGCGTAAAACTTTAATAGAAATGTCAAACTGATTCTGAATCATAAAATAAAATGACTGTCAAACAGAAAAGAGTTCAGAGCGATCTTTTAATAGATACACCCAGGTACATCATGAAAAATCATCTATAAAAGTGACAAAATAGGAACTACCCCGACAAACAGTGAGGGTAGGAGCAGGACCCCAGACATCAGAATGAATGAGATCAAACGGGCGAGAGGAGCCACGGCCTTGCTTCGGTGGGAAGGAGGAGCGATGATGTTTGCCAAACTGACACGCATCACAGTTGAGCGAAGAACTGGTAGGAGGTAAGTGGGGCAGAAGCTGTCGAAGAATCTGAGGAGGAGGATGTCCAAGGCGAGGATGCCATTGAAGGAGATTTGAAGAGGAGGAGTAGGCGGACAGAGCAGAAACATCGTCGAGGAAGTAGAGGCCGCCGCTCTCAGTCCCAGTAGCAATCGTCCGCTGGGTCCTCGGGTCCTGAAAAGAACGAGCAGTTGGAGTGAATAAGACGGAGCACTGAAGTTGCCGGCATAAAGTAGTAACAGATAATAAATTGCACGGGAACTTCGGGACATAGAGAGTGTCCTCCAAGCAAAGCGATGGGGTGAGTTGAACCATGCCCGTCCCATGAACCGGGGACGGTGAACCATCCGCCACACGAAGCGGGGGCAAACGGTCATGTGTCTCAAGACGAGAGAAGCAATGAGGGTTGTCAGTCATATGATTTGTAGCACCGGATTCAATAATCCATTTACCTTGGGTAACGACGTGGGCACTACCTGACGTCGTGGCCACAGAGGCAGACGGCCGAGAGGAGGCGGAGACCGAAGAAGGAGCATCACCGGAAGGGCGAAGATGAGGATGTTTCTGCCAGCAGCGGTCAACAGAATGGCATGTACGACCACAGTGAGAGCAGATGAACCGGGACGAACCCCGTCCGCCGGAGTGGCCGCGGCCACCAGGTCCCCCCCCCCCCCCTCTGAGCTTGGTGAGCAAAGGAGTCCTGGGAAGGGGGAGAGGCCAACAGAGGCCGCTGGAGCAGCGAAGTAACAGCGGCAATGCGAGCCACGGTGGCATCCAAAGTAGGAGATTCCGCCTCACCCAGGATCTGCTGGCGGATCATATCATAGGAATCAGGAAGACGGAGAAGATAGCAAACAACCAGGAGTTCCTGGAAGTGTTTGTGCTGTTCGGCCAAGTCCGCGGAGAAGGGGCGATTCTGGAGGATTTCAGCACCAAGAGCCTGAACCTGCTGATAAGCCACAGCAGGAGACATGGAAGGGCGGGCGAAGAGGTTCGCATAGAGAGTATAAATGCGGGACGTCTGTCCCCCCCTTCGAATAGAGAGCAGCGAGGTGAAGCAAGGCGGCCTTGAACGTCTCATCATGGCGAATGACGGGAAGGCACTCATCAGAGAGGCTGTTGGCCAGCCAAGTGCGGACAAGAGCATCACTCGCATCCCAGTCATCAAACTCAGGAGAGCTACGAGGAGGAGGGTCATCGGTGAGGTGATGACGCTTGCGCTGAGAGTGAAGAAAAAAGGTGAAAGAAACGCTCCAATCGGGATAGTTGGAGCCAACAAGCTTAGAAAGAGTGTCAAGGTTGCCCGAAGGAGGAGGAGGAGAAGGAGCTGCAGGAGTGGTGGAGATGACGGGGGTGGTGAGACCGGAAGTAGTCATAGAAAACAGCAAGAAGCCTCGCAAGAAGAAGAGAAGCCGCGGGGAGAGGAAAAAGCAGAGCAAACCGCGTGAAACCGCAGCGGTTGAAAGGTAAGAAGTCGCGCGAACACAAGCGGCCAGGATGCAGACAAAGGTACAGGGGGAAGAGGTCGCGCGTACTGAAAAGTGCGAGCGAACGGAAGAGAAGAGGAAGCAAGAAGCAGCGACAACAACAAGTCGCAAGCCGGGCGAACAGAAGCAGGCCGCAACGACTAGGAAGCCGGAGAGGCGAGAAGGAACCAGGGTGCGGCGACAGCTAAACAAGTCGCGGCGACGAAAAACATCTGGAGAGAAGAGAAGCAAGGAGAAACAAGTCACGTGAACAGGGCAGCGGACAGAAGAGAAGGCAAGCCGCGAAGACAGTTCGCGTAAGTAGAAAACAAGCTGCGAGAAACAGAGAGCGCACACAATTAGGAGGAAAAGACCGTGTCCTCTGATACCATGTAGAAAGTAGCGAACATGCAAGAACAAACAGATAGAATTTTGAATAATTGAAATTTTATTATCCAAAAACGATATCATTTACAAAGGTATGACCTCCCTTTATAGAATGGAGGAGATATGAGAGAGTACAAACAAACAATGTTGGACTAAACATGTACAGTGCTGAGCGGCTAGAAATGAAGGAGACCGCACAGGCCGCGCGGTTAGACCGATAAGAACAAGCCGCAACGGGAGACCGATAGACCGCCCGGTCTCCAGGCTTCTGAGTTAGACCGCCAGACCGCTCGGTCAACAAACCGCCAGACAAGACCGCAAGGCCGCCCGGTCTAATACTTCAACATGTGACAACGAAGATGGATGGAGTTCCTCGAGGACTACATTTTTGATATTCACTACGCTCCCGGGAAGGGAAACATGGTTGTAGATGCCTTGAGTCGTAGGACTCCGTCAAAGGCAAACTGGTTACAGATGCATGATGAGCGTCTAACCCAGGAATTGGAAGCGTTCGAGATTTCTTGTGTTGATAAGAATTCCATAGCAAATGCGTGCTTGCAGTGGACGGAGGTACAGTGTGACCTTGAGGACCAAATTCGGCGAGCGACAGAACTTGACGAAAGCCTGCAACACTATGCAGTGGATGGAGTCAATGACAAATTCTCCTAGGATGACGGCCTTTTGTGAAAAGATGGTCGTTTGTGCGTTCCAAGTATGGGTAAGCTCAGAGAAGAATTGATGTATGAGGCTCACTTTACGAAATACTCAATTCACCCATGGAGCACAAAGATGTACAACGACATGAAAAAGTTGTTCTGGTGGCCGGGGCTAAAGAAAGACATAGCACATTATGTGGCAAAATGTCAGACATGTGCCTTAGTTAAGGCTGAGTGCCAGAACCCTGGAGGTTTCCTGAAGCTGCTACCAATTCCGGAGTGGAAGTTTGATGATATTTCAATGGATTTCGTGCATGGTTTTCCAAGGTCTCAACGCGGTAACTCGATTTGGGTAATCGTAGACTGGTTGACTAAAGTGGCTCACTTCCTTCCGAATAAGAGGGACGATTCAGTGGAAGTCTTAGCGAAACTCTATGTTGAGCAGATCGTACAATTGCACGGTATTCCCAGTAGCATCGTAAGTGATCGTGACGGGCGATTCACATCGAATGATTGGAGGCTAATCCATCAATTATTGGGAATGAAGTTAACGTTTAATACGGCTTTTCATCATCAAACTGATGGGCAGACTGAGATGACCAATAAAATGATGGAGAACATGCTCCGAATGTGCGCCTTGGATTTTAGTAATAGGTGGGAAGACCATCTCTATATGGTAGAGTTTGCCCACAATAATAGCTACCAAGCGATCATAAGTATGGCACTGTTTGAAGCTTTGTATGGTCGAAAATGTCGTACACCATTAGCTTGGGCGGAAGTAGGAGAATCTAAACTATATAAGCGTAAGGAAGTCGAAGAAGCTAATTCGACGATACGCTCTATTCGGGAGAGACTACTAATATCCCAAGATAGACAAGCCAAATATTACAATTCCAAGCACCGAAATATTGAGTTTGCGATTGGCAATTGGGTATATTTCAAAATCAAACCCTTCAAAGGCGTGTCCAGGATTCGGTGCTTAAAAACGTTAAGTCTGAGATATCTTGGTCCATTTGAAGTGGTGGAAAGAGTTGGTGAAGTTGCTTATCGGCTAGCTCTTTCGGATGAATTGAGTGGATTGCATGATGAGCTCCACATCTCAGTGCTTCGAAAAACCGTAAAATATCCAGCTCAAGTGATTGCGAATGATCGCGTACCGATCGAATTTGGGCTAACGACGAAGGTTAGGCCCATTCAGATCGAGGATAAAGACGATAAGCAGTTGCGGAACAAGACAATCGGGATGGTCAAGGTCCGATGGGACAACTGTGGCCATGAGGAGCTAACATGGGAGCGGGAGCAGACCATGCATGCTGAGTTTCTCGAATTGTTTGTTTAATCTTGTATAACAGTTTGTGTTGTACAGAAAATGTTGTAACATATTTTGTTGAAGAGTTTCCTGAGTACTGTATGCAAATTTCGGGACGAAATTTCTTATAAGGAGGGGAGGATTGTAATGCCCCAAATCTCAGTGGTGACTGGGCTGAGAAGGGTGGGCAACACGGCCTGGGATACGGGCGTGTCCCAAAGCCGTGTCCTGCTCTGTGTGAGGTACACGGCCGGGGACACGGGCGTGTCCATGGCCGTGTCCTACACTCGAGTGCTGGCAGGGTGTTCTCGAGTGAGCTCGATGAAATACAGTCGATGATCCTCGAGTTGGGTACACGGCCTCTGACACGGGCGTGGCCAGGGCCGTGTCCTGATGCGCTCGATGTTTGCTCGAGTGAGCTCGACGAAATGCACTCGACGATCCTCGAGTGGGGGACACGGCCTGTGATACGGGCGTGTTAAGGGCCGTGTCCTTCTCTGTACTTGGATAGTTATGGGAGGACTGAGGAACACGGGCTGGACACGGGCATGTCTGAAGTCGTGTTTAGCACACGTCCTGTGACACGGGCGTGTCACATGGTCATGTCCTGGTCGGGTCAAGTCAGTTTCTTTGCCGCTTAAGGCCTAGCGTGTCACAAGCCGTGTTCGGCCCAGGAAAGCAGCTTTCAGGGCTTTTCGTGGCCGTTCATTCCTTTCAACTAGGATCCAACAGTTTTGAGATCTCCCTGCTATTATAAGGCTATGAGTTGAGGATAAACTCTCTCATTAGCAAAATACTTTCTCTCTCTTTTTAAAGAAATAGAGAGTGGGGAGAGCAAGGGAGGAGGAGGAATTCGGCTGTCGGGGGAGCTTCAGAGCCCCGAATCGCATGTCGTGGCCAGATTCGTGGAGGCAAGGCCGTTGCGGTGCTTTTCATCCGGCTAGTTTTTCATGGCTCCAAAGCGATCGTCAAGGGTAACGATCTTTCTTCCTTGGACATGTGAAGTTCTTAATTTGGCATATGCATGGGTTTCCCCCACCAAAAGGTGGATTGTAGAGGGATTCCCCTTGGGTTGATTCTGGATATCCCCAAGATGTCTTGCATGTAGATCCGGAAATTTGTAGTACGGAATAGTCATACTGTGTGAAGCCCATCTGGACAGGTTAGTCTGGATTGGTGATGTTTTATTTTGCGCACCGTAGAAGACTTCGTGTATAAATGAGTATGCTTGTGGATTCAGTGGGGTGTGCTTGTGAAGGGTAGTAGCAGGAAGTACTGGAGTGAAAGTTCGGGAAAATACCTGCAAAGTGCTTGTGTTATATGCTTGAAAGACCAGTGTTTCTGGCACTGCAGATGGCTGTAGGGATTGATGGATGGTTGATCCAGATAAGGTTAGGGTTGGGGATGGAAAGTGAGTTCTGTCGCTAACGCTAGGCGATAGTGAGTGTCGTTGGCGATGGCTCCTAGCTAACCTGCGATTGTGAAGCCACTCCTTAGGGGACAGTGTGGCTATTTGTGAGCCGTGTGAGCTCTTAAAAAGGCTTCGTGCCAAACGGATAAGGGGAGGCTAACCCGCGTCAGTGAACTGACGATTTGAGCAACGAGAAACGACTGAACTATCTTCGCGTTATGGTTGTCCGCCATGAGTGTCTGGGTGATTGGCATTCAGCAGAAACGCATAATGAGAGTCTTAGGCATGCACGCCATTAAGACTAAAGTCTCTGGCTGAAGGTCGTGGAGCGAAATGCACAAGTTTGTCGTTGGGCTTCGGACCTTCGAATGACGGTGGGACCCTAGTATTTTCGGTACACCAAACATGTGCCTCCGAATGGTGGTGGGACCCCTGGCATTTTCGGTACACCAAGCATGTGCCTTCGAACGGCAGTGGGACCCTGGTATTTCTGGTACACCAAGAATCTGCCCTAAATGGCGGTAGGACCCTGGTATTTTCGGTACACCAAGAATGTGCCCTGAGTGCACGGAGCATCGAGCCGCATGGTCGACATTTGTGATATATTGATTGTGCATGAGTGCACATTGTGTGATATATCTGCTTGTGAAATGTTATTCCTGCAGGGAAGAAATACCACTGCCCCGGGTAAGGGGTAGGGTCGTTATAAAATGGTCAACTGAACGCTGGCTGTTGTCTTATTTACCACCGTGCGGTGGATTGTCCCGTGCAGGTGCAGGAGAGCCGAGCGAAAATAGGGGGCTGAAGCCTTTGTTGTTGTTGTTGCTGCTGCTATGCTGGCCCTCGAAGGCCAAAGAAGTTCATATGATGTTACTTTCATGTGTGGCCGTCCTGCGTGCCGATGTATGAAATTCATATGTATAAAGCTTAACTGTGAGGTCATAAGGCCAGATTTGCTGAGTATTTGGAGAACATTCCTTCGTGATGTTGTATATATAAATGCAGGTTTATATATTGTGGACATTCAAATGAGTTGAGTCCAAACAACTTAAAAGCTTCCGATAGAATGCTCTGAGTTAGGATACGAATAGCTTTTGATATTAACCCGTAACTTTGCCACATGTTTGTGGCATATGGTGTGGGTCCCCGGCTGGACTTTCTATTATATATCATGTAACGGACGGAGGTGTTACACCATATACTCTACAAGGCCAGCAGCCTTCAACTCTGATAAGAGGCTATCAGAAGACAATGCCTCCACCTGAGCCTTCACCGTACCAAGCTCCATCTCTAAACAAGAAGTCTCCTCTTGAGCACACTTCAGCAGCTACGTAGTCCTCTCCACTAGAGACTTCTCCACTTCTAGGGAAGCTCGAGTCTCCTCCAACTCCGTCTTCAGCTCTGATCCAATACGGCGAAATCAGGAAACATCCCAGTCATGACCATCCTTCAAGGAGACAAGAGAAGTCGTCGTGGCTTGAAATTTCTCCTGAAGGTCCAGATATCCATCCTTCAAGCTCACATAATGATCATTCCAGGTAACGACAATCTGAACCTGAGCCTTGATTTGCAAAAGAAGGTAGAGAATTCAGTGCAATACAACAATAAAAAAGATCCAAAACTGATCAAGCTCACTTACCACTTCATTCATCGCCTTCAAAGAAGAAGATAGCCTCGAAGCATCTGCCTGCGCAGGGAAAGACTGAGGAGCAGACGAACCAAGAACCTGAACCTCGAGAGGCGAACCACCACGGCCACCGCAAGGAGAATCATCACTCGGAGAAGACAAACAAGGCGCATAGCTCTCGCCACCTCGAGAAACCACAACGACCTTCCGCTTCCAACTACAACCCAAAGACGCCTCAGGGGTCCGCCCAGAGACTGAAGAAATGCCACACCGCAACAAGCACTTCTCTTCCACGAACGAAGAAATGCATAATAGACGGTTGGACAACTCACGAGGCTCTGAAAGTCCAAGTACTGGAGTGAAATCCCGCTCCTTTACCTTTTAACGATGGAAACGGTCAGGTAACACATTCCACAGCGCCGACAATCCCCAAGAATTCCTGACATAACCAAACAAAGTATTCCCATGACGGTGGTCCGTCCGAACCTCAAAATCGAGTCAACTCTTATTGCTGCAAATCTCCACCCGCTCTCCACCATCAGAGCGAACATCGCACTAGTACCGAAACAATCCAAAGAGAGTCTCCTGCCATGCTTGAGAAAGAAGACGACCAATCCCATAAGGCACATAACACCCAGGGGAGTGAACTAGGAAATTTGCATGCCACAAAACTTCAGAATCTCAACCACTTCTTCGTACGGGGGGAATCGAAACCCCGATATCAAGGTAGTCTTGCAGATCGTCAACCAGCCACGAGGAGGAGTCTGCGCCCTCTCCTCAGCATGCGGTATCCTCACTTCAAAGTCAGTAAAAAGGTTGAATCACCTCCTCTAAATTGCTACTTGGTCCTCGGTAAGAGAAGAGCGAAGACGCATCGACCGAGCAGTATGTCTCGAGCCCTGTCACAAAGAATAAAAAGTTAAGGTGAAAAGTCCAGACAAAAGCCATCCATGACGCACCTGAATTCATACACGTGCCCCGACATGCACAGAAAGCCCTCATACAAATGCGCATGCAAGCCAACACGCATGCACGCCCAAGAGCGCGTGCTAGGAGGCGCATACACGATAGGGGCCCACACATGGCCATGTACGCTCCCCGCACTCGAAGTTAGGCGGGCACATACGCGCACCCGTGCGCAAGGTCACGCACACGCGCGCACACACGCGCATGAGATCGGGCACGCGCGCCCTGGATCGGGCACGCGCGCGTCCACGCGACCAGGAGCGCGCCCGTGGGCGCTCCACACGTGGGAACCCGCGTGCGCCTGCGCGACCAGGCGGGCGCCTTCTCGCACAAACGCGCGCGAGATCATGCGTGCGTGCCCGTACGACCAGGTGCGCGTGTATGGGATCAGGCCCACGTGCGCCCTCGCGATCATGCGCGCGCCCGCTCGCGCAGGAGCACCCGCGTGCAGCTGCGCACGCATGCTCGTGCACACCTGCACGGGATGGCGCGTAATCGGGCGCGCGCGGTCTAATACATGCCTACGTGCACGACCAGCCGCACGCATTCCAGTGCAGGCGTGACTGCCCATGACTTTGCAGGGGCACCCACATGTCTACGTACAGATGCTCGTGCATGCTCGTACATGCCCAGCGCACCGTCACGATCACGAAAGCAATAGCTTCCTCCCCCAGGCATGATAATCATTTCTCCTATATCAAGATGGATACTAACATTTTTTTACCCGAGATTGTAGGGCACAACTTCTCGCCAGCGCATGTCCGTCGCCATCGCCACCATGAAAGTGAACAGAACACGGTCCTTATTTCTCTTCGTTCGAAGCGGTCTCGTGCTACAAGGATCTCGGGGGCAATTAATAGGGATTAACCCCATTTTATAGAAAATAAGGGGTTTACGTAGCCACACCCCCCATGATCTCCACTCAAAAGGAGAGGGGATCATGGGTTTGACCGCACACGTGATCACCACACCCGATCCCCGCACGCTGACCCCACTCCGCATGGTGGGGTAACCGCCACACCTCGCAGGCGACGGGCGGTCAGCCTCCTCCCTGGACGCAGGCTGCCCGCCCTCGTTCGTACGGCCAGAGGGGGTGGCCGACCCAGCCGACCCCTCCTCGGCCGCCCGAGTGACCAAGGTGGCGGCCGACCGAGCCGCCCCCTCCTCGGCTGACCCAAGCGGCCAAGGGGGCGGCCAGCCAGGCCTCCCCTCTCCTTGGCCTCCAGCGACCAATGGGGAGGCCGCCCCTTTGCCCGAACACTCGTGCGTCTAAGGAGGCGGCCAACCTGGCCGCCCCTCCCCTTGGTCGTCGGCAACCAAAGGGGCGGTCGCCCCCGGCTTCCCCTTTTCCCGACCGCCCGTGTGGTTAAGGGGGCGGCCAACTGGGTCGCACCCCTCTCCTTAGCCGCCGACGACCGGAGGGGAGGCTGTAACATCCCTCAAACTACTAGACCCCTAAGAGTGGTTTTTTCATGACTAGTTCATGAAAAAATCCTAGGAAGCCCAAGAAGACCCAGTTTTTCTGGGAATGAAGGTGAGATCACCTTTGTCTGCAATTAGCCCATTTCAGAACCACCTCTAGGGTTTGACCTTTAGGGCTTTAACTTGACTCCAGGACCCCACCACAACCCTTGTAACCCTTTAAGAGTTCCATAGGGTCACTAAGGATTCATTGGGGTCAACTAAAGAGGTGAAGTTGACCAAAGTCAACACTACCCCCAAAATGGTCAAAGTGCCCTAACAAAGGGTCAAGTGGCCTCCAAGGTGACAAACCAACCCTACATAACCCTTCCTAGACCTTAGGGGAGGCCATTGGGTAACCAAGGACTCATTGGGGGCAACCCAAAAGGCCAATTTGACCCAAGTAAACTTAACCCAAATTTAGGTCAAATTAACTCAAGTTGGCCTAACCTAGCACAATTCATTTGGGCTAAGCCCAATTTGAGTGGCCCATTAACCTTAGGAGGCTGAAAATTATCCAAAATACCACACATTTTCTGGAAATAGTGACTAGGAGAGAGAAAGCTCCACTTCACTTTAATGGAGGAGAGAGAAAATGGTCATTTATGGCTTGGAAGGCCAAGAGGCCTCCTCTCTTAATTCTAATGGCTTGATACTGTTGGGTGGATTGGAAAATATGTACCAGATTTGAAGAAGTCTCACCTTACTCGATGATATGCATCAAGGTGTATTTGATGTTGTTTTGAGTTTATATGTGCAGGTTAAGAAAATGCAAGAATGCAGGAAAAAGTTTCTAAGTCCATGTGTCGACACCAGGAGAAGCTGTGTCGACACTTATGAAGGCTTGTGTCGACACTAGAGAAAATTTGTGTCGACACTTGGAGTTAATTATATCGACACTTGGAAAGGCTGTGTCGACACCAGAAGAAACTGTGTCGACATACAGAGGCAGTGTCGACACACAGTGAAGCTTAGTCGACATCAACTGTGTTGACACACAGAATCAGTGTCGACACACAGAAGACATTGTCGACATCAACTGTGTCGACACACAGGACTTGTGTCAACACACAGCAGAATTTCAACAAAGTTAAAGAGAAGAAGTGATTGTGTCGACACACAGAATCACTGTCGACACATTCTACAGAAGCTGTGTCGAGAAGTAATGTCAACACCAAAAGAGCTGTGTCGACACCACCAAGGCTTGTGTCGACACTTAGTCTACTTGTGTCGACACATGATGAAGTTCAGTCTCGACACTTTGCTGACAGAGACAGAGTTTCAAGAAGTGACTGGATGACTTGACAGCTGTCATTTCTAACCGGTCTACTGCAACTGTCAGTACTGTCAGAAGTTTGTTAGAAACCGGATCAGCCGGTTACCTTGGAGAAAGTCTATATAAAGGCATTCTCCTTCAACAGAAATAATAATAATAGAGATAGACAGATTGAAGAAGAAATTCTGAATAGAAGAATTTAGAGATAGAGAGAGCTCCAGAGAAGTAAGGGGCTTACATCAACAAGTCCCCCAAGTGCAGATTCTGAACCAGTCTGCCAAGAAGGATTCAGATTGAGATCTGAATTTCAAGAAAGAAGCTGATTGAAGATCAACTTCAAAGGAGTTCAACCCTACTGAGTTCAGATTCAAGAAGCTTTGAAGAAAGCTAAGATTGGTTGTTCTCTGCCATCAGATTCTTCCAAGAACTGATCAAGAAGCCATCCATCCTTTCTCTCTCTACCAGGGTGGTGGTAAAATACATTGTTAAATCTATTTTTTGTAGGATCTTTTTAAGATCTGAGCTGTAAGCCTGATTTATAAAGGATGAGTTCTAGGAGATTTAGATCTCTGAGTGGTAGGCCTTGTTGAACGCAGAGGTATGGATGTGAGTCTGAGTTGTAGGAGATTGTAATCTCTGAGTGGTAGGCCTTGTTGAAGGCTGAGGTAGGGCAGATTGCCTGAGTTGTAGGAGTGTGGACTCACTCTGAGTTGTAGGAGCCTGTTTGGGTTCTGAGCTGTAAGATTTGCGAATCTGAGGTGAATGGAAGAAGTTAGGCTGAATCTAGCACACTGCTAGATAGGCGAAGGGGGAAAGTGGATGTACCCAGATCTTGGGGAACCACTATAAAATCTGTGTGCAATCTGTGATTGTGTGATTCTGTGAATTCTGTGTTGTGTTAGCTGTAGAATTAGTTCTTTCTGATTAGTTAACTGTATAGATATTCTGTCTTAGAAGAAAAAGGAATTACACCTATTCACCCCCCCCCCACCCCACCCCACCCCCCCCCCCCCCCACCCTAGGTATTTAGGAACTAATTCTTTCAAGTGGTATCAGAGGGAGGTTCCTCAAAGTTAGACTTAACAGTCTGAGTGAGATCTGTAAGGCAGAATTTAGATCAAGAAGATGGGTTCAGGAGAAAACCATAAAGAACTTGGTTCAATGAAATTGCCCATATGTAGGAAAGAAATATTTGGAATATGGAAGGAAAGGGTCAGATTATTCATGGAGGCATCTGATCCTAGAATTTACATAACAGTTAAAGAAGGACCTTATGTTCCAATGAAGATTTCTGTTCTTGATGCTAATCAAAGAATTCCAAAGGATTTTTCAGAGATGACTAAGGATGAAATCATCTTGGCTACAATGGATAAAAGTGCCGAGAATATTATAGTAAGTGGCATTGATGATTCAACATTCCAGAATCTAATTCACTGCAAAACCTCCAAGGAGATGTGGGACACATTGATTGTCTACATGGAGGGTTCTGAAGAGATTAGGCAAGATAGAAAGTCTATGCTTAATCAAGAATATGAGAGTTTCAGACAAGCCAAGTCTGAAAGTATAACTGAATGTTATAAGAAGTTCTATAGGATTGTCAATGAATTAATGTCTTATGGAAGAATATTCAGTACTTATGAGCTGAATGACAAATTCCTTATGTCTTTGACTAAGGATTGGGATACAAAGATCTGTGCCATAAGGGAAGTGGCCAGACTGGCTGAGATTTCTCCTCCAACACTGTTTGACAAACTGCTGTCTTATGAGATGCAGCTGTTGGCCAGAAAGGAGGAAGAGAAAAATACAATGGGTGACTATAAAGAAAAGTCAGTGGCTTTCAAGGTAGAAGCCACAAGGAAGAATAGGGGAATGTCTCCATCTTTTCCTAAAAGAGATGCAGAAATGATCTCAGAAAATTCAGATAATCCCAGTTCAGACAGCAGTAATTCTGATGAAGACTTTGCAGCATTCACAAGGTAGTTCCAGAGATTCTTAAAGAAGAAGCAGTAGAAATCAAAGCCTTCCGCATCTTAGTCCAAGGATGACTATTATCAGAAGAGGAAATCATCCAGGAAGGACAGGAATGGGACAAAGCCTAGCAAGTCAACTACATCCAAGATTATATGCTATTGCTGCAACAAAGCTGGACATGTTGTGGCTGACTGTCCAGACAAAAGGAAGGAGTTTGCTAATAGAAAGAAGTCTCAGCACAAGAGCAAGAAGTAGAAATCCTTGGTTGCTGAGAAAGAGAAAAGTTTGACAAATCAATCAACTTCAGAGTCTGAATCTGAGGCTGAGACATATATTGGTTTGTTTGCAGAAGAAGAGGATGAGTTCATGCAATTACTAGACTTTATCTATGAGCAGGAAGACCATCAGTGCAAAGGACTGATGGCAGTGTCTGAAGAAGACCAGTGCCAGGATCAGCCTAGCCCCAGTAAGGTAAATAGTGTATCTGTAGATTCTGATTACTTCACTGGGTCAGAATCAGATGCATCTCCATCAAGAGATGAAGATGGGTCTGAATCTGAAGGAGATATTCATCAACTGATAGATGAATATGGGGATTTATTGCAGACACTTAAGAGAAGCAAAAACCTGGCCAAAAATCAGGCTAAGGAAATTGCAGCTCTTAAGTTGGCTGCATCTGATTCAGAGAAGTTGCTGGATTAAAAGATGAATGAGATTGCCAAATTGAAGAACATAATTGCTATTCAAATGGGAACAATCACATTCAAAAATGATCAGATTAAAAGTCTGGAAAACAGACTTCAGAAAGAGAAGGAGATTGTGGCTAGTTTCTCTAAGCCAAAATCTATCTTACCCTTAATAGATGACTTTGTGTCACAAAAGGGTAAGGCGGGAATAGGCTTTAAGATAACTGCAGGGGTTGCACAGTCCAATAAGAAAAGCAAAGCCCCAGCACAAAACAAAAGACCTGCTACAAACAATACAGCTAAGATTATACCTAAAAAGAGGTATAATAAGTTTGAGTGCTGGTGCTGTGGCAAGATAGGCCATTATGCCTTAGACTGTTGGCACAATACCAGTGTCAAGGAGAGTTGCAGTCTGCCTGTTAGAAAAGCTGCAGGCAGATTTGTTAAGTTTCAGACTAACTTGAACCAAGGACCCAAAAGTTATTTGGGTTCTAAGGTTAAGTAATCTTTGTTGCAGGTGAGTCCAAGTTGTCATACCCCTATATGGTACTTGGACAGTGGATGTTCCAGGCATATGACTGGAACAAGGAGATTGTTGAAGGACTACTCACCTATGCTGAATGGGCCTAAAGTAATCTTTGGTGGTTCTGAAAAAGGAATCATCAAAGGTTTTGGTAATATTTCTAACAACTCAATTACAATCACTCAAGTGGCCTATGTAAAGGGTTTGAAACATAATTTGATAAGCATAAGTCAGTTGAGTGATCTAGGATATGACATTTCATTTGTCAAGAATGGGTGTCATATCAAGAGGTCAAGTGATCAAAAAGTCATATTGACTGGATATAGAAAAAGAAATGTGTATTGCCTAGATTTTGTGTGTGAGAATAAAAATTCTCCTATTTGTCTTGTGCCTGATGAGAAAGCCTCACATTATGTCAAATGGCACAAAAGGCTAGCTCATCTTAACTACAAGACCATTGGCCAACTCTTTAGTAAAGAGTTAGTGAGGAATGGTCCTCAAGTTAAGTATTATAAGGATGGAATATGTTCAGTTTGTCAAAAAGGCAAGCAGACTAGATCTTCCTTTCATAGCCATGAAACCAAGGACTCAGTGAGGTGCTTATACCTCTTGCATATGGATTTATTTGGTCCTATGCCAGTTCAAAGCCTAGGTAGGAAGGTCTACACTTTTGTGGTTGTAGATAACTATTCTAGATTCTCATGGGTATTCTTTCTGAGACAGAAATCTGAAACCCCAAAGGTCTTCCACAATTTTGTCAAACAAATTTAGAATGAATTAGATAGTACAGTGGTCAAAATCAGAAGTGACCATGGAATTGAATTCCAATCTGAAAGTATGACAAGGCTGTGTGAAGAATTTGGGATTCATCAGGAATTCTCCTCACCTAGAACACCTCAGCAAAATGGTATTGCTGAGAGAAAGAATAGGACATTGATTGAGGTTGGAAGAACACTATTGAGTGATACTTCTCTCCCAGAATATTTCTGGGCTGAGGCAGTAAACACTGCATGCCATGTGCTCAATAGGGCTTCCATCACCAAAAGCCACAAAAAACACCTTATGAGGTTATGAAAGGCAGAAAACCAAACTTATCCTATTTTAGGATCTTTGGTTGCAAGTGTTATGTGCTTAACAATGGCAAAACTCACCTAACTAAGTTTGCTGCCAAATCCCAAGATGGGATATTTGTTGGGTACAACAACAATAGTAAGGCTTATAGGGTTTACAATTTGGCTATTCAAGTTGTAGAAGAGTCAGTGCATGTCATCTTTGATGAAACTAGACTTATTAACAGTGAGTTGACAAGTAGTTCTTGTAGCTCCACAGATATACAGCAGAAGGTGGACCAGCTTACTATCAGAGAAGATCCAACTGCAAAGCTGGATGAGGAAAATGGTAGTTGCTGTCCAGGGGGAGTACAAGACACGCAAGATGCTGATGAAGATCATGAGGTGGAACATAATGAAGAGATTGGAGAAGGTCAAACTGCTGATAGATTACCTCCAGCAGTAAGACATTTGAAGGATCATCTTGTACACCAGATCATTGGTGATCCAAGACAAGGAGTACAAACAAGGAGCAGGAACTTAAACACAGTTCTTTGCTCTAGCTTCTTATCTCGAGTTGAACCCAAGAGATTTGAAGAAGCTGTTAAGGACCCACACTGGATTGATGTCATGCAGGAGGAGTTAAATCAATTCAGAAGGTACAAGGTCTGGGATTTGGTTCCAAAACCAAAGCGCCACAATGTCATTGGGACAAAGTGGATTTATAGAAACAAGCTTTATGAGAGTGGGATCATAGTGAAGAATAAGGCAAGACTAGTTGCCAAAGGATATAGACAGGAGGAGGGCATAGATTTTGATCAGACTTTTGCCCCAGTGGCAAGATTGGAAGCTATCAGGCTATTTCTAGCCTATGCAGCATTTCAAGGCTTCAAAGTGTTCCAGATGGATGTTAAGTCTGCATTCTTAAATGGAGACTTAAAAGAGGAGGTCTATGTAGAACAGCCCTCAGGTTTTGTTGATCCACTCAATCCTACTTATGTCTATAGACTTAGGAAAGCTTTGTATGGGTTGAAACAAGCTCTAAGGGCTTGGTATGAAACTCTGTCTACTTTCCTCATTGAGAACAAATTCTCAAGGGAGAAAATAGACAAGACTCTATTCCTTAGGGAATCCAAAGGAAAGATCATCCTAGTCCAAATATATGTTGATGACATAATATTTGGTTCTACTTAAAATAACATTTGTAGAAAGTTTGCAAAACTTATGCAAGAGAAATTTGAAATGAGCAGTATGGGAGAACTTAAGTTCTTCTTGGGTCTCCAAGTAAGACAGACTGATGATGGCTTGTCCATATCTCAGTCTAAGTTCACCCAGGAGTTAATTAAGAAGTATGGTATGGAATCATCCACTACCATGAGAACTCCAATGGGGACAAGTGTATCTCTTAGCAAAGATGATGCAGGGAAACCTGTAGATGAAACTTTGTATAGAGGAATAGTTGGCTCCCTCCTATATCTGATTGCTAATAGACCAGATATCATGTATGCTACATGTGTCTGTGCTAGGTACTAATCCTGCCCTAAAGAATCTCATCTTACTACTGTCAAAAGGACTTTGAGATATCTTAAGGGCACACCTAATCTAGGCCTTTGGTATCCTAGGAATAGAGATTTTCTACTAATAGGCTATTCAGATGCAGACTTTGCAGGATGCAAAGTCAATAGGAAAAGCATAACAGGCACCTGTCAATTTCTAGGAGGAAGATTGGTGTCTTGGAGCTGTAAGAAGCAGACTAGTGTGGCTATCTCCACAGCTGAGTCTGAGTATATTGCTGTTGGAAGCTGTTGTGCACAACCGTTCTGGATACAGCATCAGTTAGAAGATTATGGTATTCAGGTAAGTAGAACTCCTTTATTATGTGATTCTACTAGTGCTATTTCTATTGCTCATAATCCTGTTTCTCATAGTAGAACAAAGCATATAAAAATAAGATACCATTTTCTTAGAGATCATGTAGAGAAAGAAGATATCTCTTTAGAATTTGTTAGTACTAGTTTACAACTAGCTGACATGTTTACTAAGCCTTTAGATGAAACTAAATTCAACAATTTCAAAATTGAATTAGGAATGTTAAATATAAATTAGTTTACCAAATTTGGCTAAGTAAAATTGTGTCGACACAAGAAGGTGTCTGTGTCGACACATAGTAGTTGGTGTCGGCATTCCAGGAAAGTGGTGTCGACACATCAAGAAAATTGGTGTCGACACTCCAGGTAAGTGGTGTCGACACATCTAGAGAATAGGTGTTGACTCTTCAGAGAAGTTGTGTCGACATATCCAGAAGTTGTGTCGACACTAAAAATCAACTAATCGTCGAGCGCAGATTCAACAACACTTCATCGACCTCACATCGTCGACCTCAGATCGATGATTTCACGAACTCTTCGTCGAACTCGACCAGGACAAATAGAATTGATGTCGAGACATTAGAAGTCTGTGTTGACACTTTTCAACAGTGTCGACACATTAAGCGGATTTTGACGTGCCTTTTCAGCTTCATTATATAGAAGGGTATAAATAGGTCAACAAGAAACCATGTCGACACACACTCCATTTCGAGACCAAAATCTTGTGTCGACAAATTCTCTTTTCTCAATTCAAGATTTCTCTCAACCCTAATGGCGCCAAAGTTTGAAGACAATGTCAACGAAGGCTATGAGCTGGTACGCAACGCCTTTGATCATGTGAAACCTGAAATTAAAGCAGTAGTAACCCTAATTGCAGAAAATGGGTTGGAATTTCTGGTATCTGAACGTACAAAGATTTAGAAGAAAGAAATACGAGAATTCTATGCCGCAGCTAATTTAGACTCAACTGGACTTAAGATCAAATCTATAGTTCAGGGAACTAAAGTTAAACTAACCTTAAAGAGCTTGAGGAAAACTCTTCAACTTCCAAGAACTCAAGAAGAAGAAGAAGTACCCACAACCAAGATAAGGAAAGCACTTCAATGGTGTGGATTGGATCCCACCATGAAGATTGGATCTGCAATGAATAGAAAAGGAATGAATATGCAAGGAAAATTCCTTTTAGAAGTGGTTAGAAAAGTCATTCTCTGCAAGCCAGGGGGCATGATAGGATTTCAGCCTATATGTTCAGCCTGATGACCAGGATTATCTACAGACTAAACACAGATTGGTCAGCAGTAATTTTTGAAAAGATTAAGGAAAGTATTAAGAAGCCAAATCTGGGAAGAATTATGAGTCTGTACTTGGTTAGAACAATTTCTGAAGTCATGGAACAAACTGCTGGTTCAAAGATCAACCATATGAGGAGAATGGACATAAGGATTATCTCCAGATGGGATAGAGTCCTAACAAAGGACATGCCAAATGAAGAGAGGCCAGAGATTCCTGAAAAATCTTCTGCACAAGATATTGCAGATGGTGCTCAGGTGCAGGGGGAGCCTCATCTTGAGGAAGAGCCAACACACTTGGAAAGTGATATGGCTACTCAAACTATTCTTGAGGTAATACATGAAGTTAATCAAACAAATTTCAATAATGAGGATGAATTACTAACTGAGTCCTTGATTGATGCTGACCAGATCACACAACTACACAGTCATGCACAAGATGTTATCATGGAGGATACATCTATAGCTGCAGATGCTCCTGAATTTGTGGTGCCTCAAGTCCCTACTCAACAAGAGTTCATCCTTGAAGAGTTGTTTCCTGATATAGTACTAGCAAGAACTGAGGGGGAGCAAACTAAATTTGAGGGGGAGAAAGAAGAAATTGAGGGGGAGCCAATTAATATTGAAGGGGAACAAGTAAATCCTGAGAGGGAGAAGCAAGGGACTCCGGGGGAGCAACCTAGGACTGAACAGGAATTGTCCTCCAGTCCTAAGGAAAGAGTTGATATAGCCAGTACCTCAGCTTCTGAAGATGAAGCAAAAATATAAGCAAAGAAGAGGAAGCTAATGGTTTTGAAAAGAAGGAGCCAGAGCTATAAAAGGGCACTATAAACTGCTCCACAACCTGCCCCAGCAACTGATTATAGTTCCTTGTTGATCTCATTGCAAGTAACGTTAGATAAGCAAAGGATAGCCATGGAGAAATATATGGATGAGACTTATAAAGATCTGTAATTCTACTTGGCTCAGGATATTAAATTAATAAGATTTGAAATTAATCAAAACAAGAAGGAGATAACAGACTACTTTCACAAAGGAGGTAATGTTGTGGTTTACCTAGCAACACATCAAGAAAAAATAAAGACTCAAGTTGATGATATAGCTGTCAAGCAAGGCTATGTCCTAAAGAATCAACTTAGAATGAATGATAATCTGACTGAATCGCATAATGTGATTGTAACAGAAATGAAGAATATTACTACTGCCCAGACTGAAGCAAGGACTAAAGCCAAGACAGATTTTGACAAGCAATTACAGGAAGGACTAGCTGTTGTACAAACAGCTATTGAGCAATCTCAAAAGACCATTTCTGCGTAGCTACTGAAGTTGAAGTCCTTTTATATAGATGGTGTAAATTATCTAGATGAACAGGTAAGATTTCAAAAAGATGACATCAGGGATCATATTGCCAGAGAAGTCATAAAGGGGGGAGGGAGTGTTAGTCAAAGCAGGCTCTGATCATGCTAAATGGATATATAATAGCATCAGAGCCACCCTTGGATATCCACCCCTCTGTGATGATGATAATGTAGCTGAGTCAGGTGTGCATCCTGCCTATTTTGGAGGTGACCAACCTGAAGTTGCTCAGGTCATTTACCCTCCAACAGATTTTGAAATGATTCATCAAGAAGTACAGACAATGTACAGCCCTCCAGAGGGTACTAAAAATGTTATCATTGAGAAAGTTGAAATGTCAGAGGCAGTTTTGGATAAGGAGAAGGAAGCTCAACTTTCAAAGAAAAGATTCAGAGAACAGGCTGAGTTGAAGCCTGATTTTGAGCAGTGGAGTCCTACTTCTAGGAATATTATCTTGACTGCTTGGAAAGCTGTAAAAGACAAGACCCATGATAGGGGCAAATGGTACACTGAATAAGAATGGCAAAAGCATGAAGCTAGACAGGAAGTTATTGTTCAGTATAGAATAAAGGCTAAAGCTGGGAAGCTACCTCCTAATGCTCAGGACCCTAGCAAATATTTCCCTAAGCCTTTTCATTATTTTGAAAGGCAAAGAATAAGGGCTAAAGAATAAAAGAAGAAAGATCTAAAGGGCAAGAAGCCAGCTGATGATACTGATGCTCCAGTATAAGCCAAGATCCAATCAGGCAAAGGCATAGTCATCAAGGAGCCAGACCAGCCTTAGATCAGATTTCCTAGATTTTACAACTTTGTAATCTTTAGTGTTAAAATCTATATAAAATATTGTTAAAGAAACTTTTGAAAGTTGAAACAAAACAATGATTAATGCTCATTGTGTTAGCATTATTATTCTGTGATGATATCTTATATATGTTTTGTTTATAAGTTGCCCTGTCATATAATGTTTTTATACATCATAATATGTGTTTGTTATGAATGGTGTATATCATTGACTAAGGGTTATGACTTCTCCAAATAGGGGGAAATTGTTGGGTACATTGGAAAATGTGTACCAGATTTGAAGAAGCCTCACTTTACTCAATGATATGCATCAAGGTGTATTTGATGTTGTTTTGAGTTTATATGTGCATGTTAAGAAAATGCAAGAATGCAGGAAAAGTTTCTAAGTCCATGTGTCGACACCAGGAGAAGCTGTGTCGACACTTATGAAGGCTTGTGTCGACACTAGAGAAAAGTTGTGTCGACACTTGGAGTTAATTGTGTCGACACTTGGAAAGGCTGTGTCGACACCAGAAGAAATTGTGTCGACATGCAGAGGCAGTATCGACACACAGTGAAGCTTAGTCGACATCAACTGTGTCGACACACAGAAGACTTTGTCGACATCAACTGTGTCGACACACAGGACTTGTGTCGACACACAGCAGAGTTTCAACAAAGTTAAAGAGAAGAAGTGATTGTGTCGACACACAGAATCAGTGTCGACACATTCTACAGAAGTTGTGTCGAGAAGTAGTGTCAACACCAAAGGAGCTGTGTCGACACCACCAAGGCTTGTGTCGACACTTAGTCTACTTGTGTCGACACATGATGAAGTTCAGTCTAGACACTTTGCTGACAGAGACAGAGTTTCAAGAAGTGACTGGATGACTTGACAGCTGCCATTTCTAACCGGTCTACTGCAACTATCAGTGCTGTCAGATGTTTGTTAGAAACCGGATCAGCCGGTTACCTTGGAGAAAGTCTATATAAAGGCATTCTCCTTCAGCAGAAATAATAATAATAGAGATAGACAGATTGAAGAAGAAATCCTGAACAGAAGAATTTGGAGAGAGAGAGCTCCAGAGAAGTAAGGGGCTTACATCAACAAGTCCCTCAAGTGCAGATTCTGAACCAGTCTGCCAAGAAGGATTCAGATTGAGATCTGAATTTCTCGAAAAAAACTGATTGAAGATCAACTTCAAAGGAGTTCAACCCTACTGAGTTCAGATTCAAGAAGCTTTGAAGAAAGCTAAGAGTGGTTGTTCTCTTCCATCAGATTCTTTCAAGAACTAATCAAGAAGCCATCCATCCTTTCTCTTTACCAGGGTGGTGGTAAATACATTGTTAAATCTATTTTTTATAGGATCTTTTTAAGATCTGAGTTGTAATCCTGATTTATAAAGGCTGAGTTGTATGAGATTTAGATCTCTGAGTGGTAGTCCTTGTTGAAGGCTGAGGTAGGGCTGTGAGCCTGAGTTGTAGGAGATTGTAATCTCTGAGTGGTAGGCCTTGTTGAAGGCTGAGGTAGGGCAGATTGCCTGAGCTATAGGAGTGTGGACTCACTTTGAGTTGTAGGAGCCTGTTTGGGTTCTGAGCTGTAAGATCTGCGGATTTGAGGTGAAGGGAAGAAGTTAGGCCGAATCTAGTACACTGCTAGATAGGCGAAGGGGGAAAGTGGATGTACTCAGACCTTGGGGAACCACTATAAAATCTGTGTGCAGTCTGTGATTGTGTGATTCTGTGAATTCTGTGCTGTGTTAGCTATAGAATTAGCCGTTTCTGATTAGTTAACTGTATAGATATTCTGCCTTAGAAGAAAAATGAATTACACCTATTCACCCACCCCCCCCCCCCCTCTAGGTGTTTAGGAACTAATTCTTTCAGATACATTCCCCCCATCGATTCTAAAAAGATCAAGGGGTTTCCCAGGCCCTTTTAGTGGCTGGGTGCACTGAACCACCATTGGCCAAGAGGCCTCCTCTCTTCATTCCAATGGCTTGACTTCTCCCCTTCCCCCATTTGATCATTTTAAAAGCTTCCCTAGACCCCCCAATAGCCATTTCCGCCATTTCCCTGAAGAAATTAGGCTCTCTGGTAGTACTGTTGTAGAGCACCCGAAGGCACCACCACCGGAAATGGCATCCCGTCAATCGGCAAGGCTTCAGTCCTCACAAAAGGACGACTTCTCCCACTCTCTATCTCTGTGCTAGCTTCTTAGATCGACTAGGGTTCATGATATCAGGCTCAATTGTGCCCGATCCAGTGAGTTAATCCTGAAGAAATTCCATGAAAATGTGGGGCTGCGAGTTTGCCAAAAACAGCATCACCGGTGTCCGTGTCGCCGCCCATCGATAGCCCCCCACCTCAACAGAGGTGGTGGCGGCGGTTGGGTGGCCGGGAAATTGGGCTGGAAGTGGGCCCAAGACGGGTCAATCTGGACCGTTGGCGTGTTGGGGACGATGACGGGCAGCCGCTGGATCACGCCAAGATTCGTGTTGGATCTATAATTAATTTCATTTTAAATTGTTTCAATGTCACATTTCTGCAGTGTTTTAAATTAAATATTAAAAAAACTTAGATTCGCCTGCTGGAGAAATGGTTAATATCAAAATTGTAGCCCTTAAGGTCTAGTTTATTTGAAAATTTATTTCAACCCATTTAGGTAAGTAGTTTGACCATAACACTCTATATGGTGCAGCCTATGCATAGGCTTGACCAGAGACTAATTTGAGTACCCTCATCAATCCACCATCCAAATGACTTGAGATTTGGACTGGGGGTCACTATTACCTATACTTCTGATATATCCAAAAATGAAAATTTTTGGAAAATATTTTTCCGTAGTTTTGTAAATAATTTAATAATTCATATATGAATTAATTAAGGTGCCTAAAATCTCATAACCACCCAAATTTTTTGTGGATGACCCTTAGGGTTATTATAGGTCATTGGTAAAAATTTCAGCCCATTTTGGCTTGATTTGGTTGGGTATTGATGCACCAAAATTTGGCCCCTTAAGGTAAAATTAGGGCAAATGTGTGTTTGATAGGTAGAGTGTCTAACACTCATCCAAAGGTGATGAAAGCTTGGTCAGTGCCTCAAAGTCATCTAAAACACCCCCTCAAGAGAAATTGAGTGGTTTGGGGTGGAGATACCCTAAGACCCTAGTGTAAGCCCTAGGGGTGGGGTTTGGGCCCAATGAAGGACATGGCACTACATATGCTTGGAATTCCTCGTAACTTGATAAAAATGTGTCTAAAGTGTAATTTAACCCTAAGAAGCAATTCTAGGACCTTTTAGAACTCACATCCCTCTTAGATTAACCTAGGACCAAATAGTGAACTTTTGATCATGATTTTATTACCTAACCATAGGACCTTGAATGATCTTGAAAGTTAGACACTGATCATATATTATTGCTAACAAGCTTTGGAATTTTTTGTGTATATTTTGGGTTAGTATTTATGGTACTTCCTTCACAATACCGATAGTTGCCATAATCACTTAAGATATTATTATGAGTTGTTTATTTATTAAAAATTCATGAAACTTGGGAAGGGGACTTTCTTGGACATTTCTAAGCTCTGTGAATTTTTATATAATTATTGAAAATCTTGTTATACAAGTTATTTCACTAGTCGCTTATGTAGACGATTATTAGATGAATTAATTATGTGACCAAATAAGCTTGGAAAATAATAATTCTTTATCAGTAGTCCTTTCTGTTTATGTAGGTCATCTGATAATTTTCCTATAATTTTTGGATGAATATCTCTATTATTTCCTATTTTTCATATTAATGTGGCATTTAGTCAATAACTATTTGGAGATGAAACCCATTTTGGAAAATTATGAACTTCAAAATTTATTATTATTTTGATGACATACACCTAACATAATTTTGCAAAGGTCATACCTAGACAGAAAAGTGTACTTATTGTTCAAAAGCATAAATGACCTGATTTTGCAGAAAATATAATAATTGCAAATAAATTAGGAAAAATGTTATCTTTTGGAATTAACCTTATAATATCATGAAAGACCCACAGTAAAAATCTTAGGTCATTCAGATGATTATTTGAAAGGTCAACATTCTTGCACATCATATAGTCCATTAGGTCTGCGCATAACCAAAACTGTAGAATTAGAGAAACATGTGAACCTTGGTATGGGGTAGTTGGTGTTACTGGTCTGGTTGTGAATGATTTAGGTCACCAATAGAAGGCAGGTTGTGTGAGCATGTTGACTATGGGCAGAGTTGTCCTCGGGACTGACGATAGATTGTCTTTCCCTGGAGGGTGTCTAAATGCACATAGGTCTAGATCAAGTGAAAATCAGGAGAATTTGGGAACGTGGGTAGATACAAACAATAATAAGTGTCTTGCGAAAGAAAGCTTTGGTCTTCAGCCTATCGTAGTTCCTAGTGCCCTCGAGAACCCTTCACAGGGAATCCCCTAGGCAGTCCAAGGTTAACCTTAAACCATTAGATTAAAATATTAAAGAGCAACTAGTATATACTAGGACTTTACTTTCACTCACCCTGATGGCTCAGGAGTTTTGGTTTGGTTTGGTTATTCAAGCGGTAGGCTTGGTGGTTGTGGAAAAGGGCAAATTAGCCGAGGAGCCATTGGCTTGGTAGGTTGTTGTGACAGATGGGTTAGTCCGGGGAGCCGATGGCTTGGAAATTCATAGTTGCATGTGCATAAAGTGGTGAGTCTTCAGTATTTGACGATCGTTCACACTGACGTCTGTACGTTGACTCGGTTGGTGTGGTTTACACATAGCCAAGGGAAAATCTGGTGGTGTGTCAACATAGTACGTGGAGACTCTGATGTGTCCTTCAGAGGCGTACGTAAGGGCTAGGTCTGGCAGTGTGAATACCCGCCTAGGAGTGGGGTGGCCTGACCCACTGCCTCTGTTGGCCGTTACAGAGGTTCCTGGGAGTGAAGCAAGCTTCCAAAATGGGGGAACTAAAGTTCTGTGCGTATAGAGAAGTGTGTGTGTGTTGCACATGCATGAATCATGGCATAACATATCACTACACGCATACCTGCATAAAACCTGACACCTCATCGTATAAACTTGTATGGGCGGATATACGATGGGTGTCTTGCAAAATACCAATTAACTTATAAGTTTATATGAACATTCATATAATTTAAGGTTAAATTATTTACTTATTACGTTACTTATGTCCTTGTTACATCTTACTTGTTATAGAACTGCTAGTTTAGACTTATAGAACTATTAGTTTAGACTCATGTATAAGTATACTATTTAACTGCTATATAATTCCGTCGTCACCTATTTTGTTTACTCTCCGCCCTCATAAGCTTCCCTATCTCTCCTCCTGCACGGTGCTTGAGAGTTGCGGGGGCGAGGCGGGGATGACAGTTGGCTAAGTTTTTATGACTAATGGTCGGTGGACCAAACATTTCAGGGGCTCCAGGTGGGAGACAGGGAGCAGCAGTAGGAGAGGCAGCTCCAACGGAGCATGGTGCACAAGGAGGTGGGCCAGTCTAGCACCGAGGCAACAACTTCTGGCTCCATGAGTGTTATTTACTTAGCTTCCGCGAGAGAGTGTTGTAGTGAGGATATGATGCACCGGGCATGAGCTCATTTATATTTATGCATTATTATTCTGTGTCAGCACTTTATCCATGTGGGCCTGCTGTGATTTATACTCATATTTATATACGTGGTGATCATGGACTTAATCTCATTTGTACTTCTACTTCTTGATGATCATCATTGCCGGCAGAATATGAGTTTTGTAGTGGCGACGCTCCCGAGTGACGGTGTGATGACAAAGCGGCAGTTCTGGGCGTAAGACCCGGTAGCGTAGCAAAACAAATGGGGTCTTACAGCTACCACCCCCCCCCCCTCCCTTGGTCGTTAGTGGCCAAGGAGGTGAACTGAAAGAATTGGTTTCAAGATATCCTAAATACCTAGAGGGGGGTGAATAGGTTCAATTCCTTTTTGTTAAGGCAGATAATACATACCACTAGTAGATAACCTATGCAACAACTATCACAGCACAGATTAATAAAAACACTGCCAATCACAGCATACACACAGATTTATAGTGGTTCCCCAAGAGATGGGTACATCCACTTTCCCCATTCGCCTATCTAGTAGTATACTAGATTCGGCCTAACTCCCTTCTTACTTCTCAGATCCTCAGATCTTACAACTCAGAACCCAGAATGGTTCCTACAGCTCAGACTTCAGAAAGTCCAACAACTCAGATTCTATCAGAGAATCCTACCTCAGAGTGAGTCCACACTCCTACCACTCAGGCAATTAATACAACTCAGAGAAATTAATCTCCTACCTCAGGCACTCAGCCATACCTCAGCCTTTATAAACATAGGCTTACAACTCAGAGAGATAACTCTCTTACACTCAGATCTATAAAAGATCTTACAGAAAAATTGATTATAAAAAGATAAATCCTTCACCCAGGTAGAGAGAGAAAGGGGTGAAGGCTTCTTGATCAGTTCTTGATTGATCTGACTGCTTATGATGCAAACTGTCTTAGCTTCTTCAAAGCTTCTTGAATCTGAACAAAGTAAGGTTGATCTTCTTGTGAAGTTGGAGATGATCCTCAATCCAGCTTCCTTCTTCTATTCAGAATTTGATCTGAAATCTTCTTGCAGACTTGTTCAGAATCTGCCTTCTCTTGATGACTTGTAGATTTCAACTGTTAGTAAAAATGTCAAGTCCTTTCTTCTTAGATCTCTCTTTGTTTGATGATAGAACAGGTATTTATATTGACCTTTCTGAGGTTACTGGATGTTCCGATTCATAACGACCTTCTAACAGCTCTGACAGATGCAACAGCTTTGTTAGTTATGATAGCTATCAAGTCTTCAGTCTTGACACCTGATACATCATTGTACTCTATCTCAGCAAAAAAACGTCGAGACAAAACAACAAATGTGTCAATACAAATAGACCATGTATCGACACAATTCTTGATGATGTCGACACAGCTCATATAATGTCGACATAGCCCTTCTTTATCTACTCGACACAGCTTCTGTGGAATGTGTCGACACAAGTCATGTGTGTCGACACAATAGCTTCTAGTCCCGACATAGTTGGTGTTTGACAGAATTCTGGTGTGTGTCGACACAAGTCCTGTGTGTCGACACAATTATTGTCGACAGAATTTCTGTGTGTCGAAATAATCTGGCTTCTGGTGTCGACACATCTCCTTCTCTAGTGTCGACACTTGTACTTAGAAAATTTTCCTGCATTTCCTTAACCTGCACATTAAAAACTCAACACCCCATCAAATACACATTGATGAATATCATTGAGTTAGGTGAGGCTTCATCCAAATCAGGCACACAGTTTCCAATGTACCCAACACGGCCGCCCCGACCGCCCCCTCCCTCGGCTGTCGGCGCACGCCGCGAAGAGCGGCCACTCCTCCCCGGGCGCTGTTAGCGGCCCTCTCTCGCCGGCGAACTTGGCGGCAAGTTCGCCGCCCGCTCGTGGAGACCCGCTCTCGACGTCCGATTAGGGGGGAGCATTCTCGGCTGTTCGATCCGTGCGTAACCACCCACTAACCACCAGGTTAGTGTGGGAATTTAATTAATATTTTATTATTTTATTTATGGCGGTCTCCAAATAACAGGATACACGCATCAGAAACTATAGTAAAAATATTCATAATGGTTGTTACGGTGTGCGGATAACCGCATTACCATCATAACCACCCGCCAGAGCCTATAAAAGGAGCCCCATGCCTCCTCATTTATCATCTTTTTCTGACTTTTCTTCTTGGAGTCTTCTTCTTCCTCAGGTTGAAGCTCAACCAGTTTTCCTCCTACGAGCTACCTTCGAGCCGCCTCCAAGCCACACCCGAGTCACAAACGGGACAAGTCGCAACCACCCAACGAAGCTAAATTGTCCAAGTTTCAAGCGGCTTAACAACTGCAAGACCAAGTGTGCCGCCTCTCACCCAAAATCAACAAGTCGCTATCCGAAGACCACCGGCGCAAAGCGCAATCTGTAACAACTCTCGGCATAATGACCTGTCGTCCGCCGTGTGCAAAGTGCTCTCTCCTCCCATAATTTTAATGAGAGGTGACCTGTCACCCTCGACTTCACCAACTAGTTGTAACCACCCGAGAATAGTGGATTTTGACCGACACAGATCCGGTCACGTGGTTTTTTACCAAGTTGAGGGGTTTTTCCACGTAAAACTGCCCGTGTACAATCAACTTACTCATTTGGTTGTGTGCGCGTTCGACCGTTCCGAGAGCTAAGGTAGTTCAGGTTTTACCGGCACGACCGGGATGCCGAGTTAGTCCGCAACAAGTACCACACATTACTTCAACTCTCCAAATACTCACTTTTCCATCATTTTGACCTTAAATAGCAAAAGGACAATCACTAGGTTTTGAGCTACTTTTTCTTACATTATTCTTTACATAACCTTTGTTATATTGATAACCAAGTAAAATTCTAGGCCTTGCACGTGTTATTAGCTTATCTAACCTTTGAATGATAACAATAAATCCAAGACCACTGCCAACTTTACGAGCCATTCAACTAACTCATCTTTGCTTGAGAACTTTATGCCGGTAGTGAAGGAATAACATCTACACTTGTGGTTAGGAGTGTTCCTTCAATACACAATAACTTATCCTTTAATTTCATTTGTAATTAAAAAAATGGGAACACATGTTACAAAAAAATGTAATAACCATAAATCATTACAATTGAATCAACCCAAACAAATACCTACACTATTATTATTTTGTATTCAAAATGAAACAAAATGTTGAAAAATTTCAGTGATTACTTAACATGGAATAGGGCGGAGTTGGGAATAATCCACATGTAGCAGCAGGAAATGGGAAGCACACCTAGAAATAAGCCCTAAACCCTAGATAATCAGCATATGGGAAGCACATTCACATTGTCGGAAGGGAAAACCTACTGGAAAAATCAAAACATATTGGAAAAATCGATGGGCTTGTGGCATAAAACCTACTGAAGCCTACAAAAAAACATGCAAATACAAAATTTGATGCATCAAAGAGCTTGTGACCGAAAACCTACTGGAAAAATTAAAACAGGAAGTGCTAACGGCCACTATCCTAATCTGAAAACATTAACTCTAGAACAACTTGTTTTGAAGCATCGCCATGGATTGCAATCAAAACTAAACAAGAAAACCTGATTGGACGTAGAAAATCGATAGGGGAAAATGAGAAGCTGCCGACGATCATTCCAAAGGAGACACAGCCTATGACGAACGTTCCAGAGGAGACGACGACAGTCGTTCCAAAGGAGTCAGCGACGATTGTCCCCGAGGAGACGGCGACCAGCACAAATGCGACAAAAAAGCTTTGAGAAAGGTTGAAAAGTGGGAAGTATTTTTTTTTAAAACAGTGATGTTCATATAGAGCCTCAATGGGACTGCACTTAACAAAGCTCTATATTTATTACTTTATTTCCACATTTGTTCTGTCTGCTAATAAATTACACTTATCCCGTTAAACTTCATTATCAAATTGGTACGTTGCAGCTGACTCGATTAGTTGGCTAGACTTTCCACATTGACGCTCCGCTACTGCTCCTTTTTAAAAACTATTTAAATATTAGTTTTGAACATGGGTTAGCAGATCGGAAAATTTTTCGGTCCGCCGTTTGGACCGTGAAAATGGTCCGTTCATAAATACCGCTTAATTTTCGGGACTCACCTCATTCCTCACCTTTTCGAAATTCAAACTCCAGCAAACCGTCGTCCCCGAAATTCCTTGCCCTAAAGCGGAGAAAATTCCACGAAGTAACGCATCACCGGAGCAGGGATTCTCCTTTCGGCCGCTTTATTCGTCGCCCGCAAGGACGTTTGGTGCCAGTGGTTTAGGGCGAACGTATCGCCCACGAAGTAAAGCATCGCCGGAGACTTGGATTCTCCTATCGCCCGCTTTTCCAGTCGTCGTTTGGATTATAGGTTTGCTGTAGTATACTTGCGCCTTCCCGGCAAACCCTAAAACATTTGGTATGATGAAAGTGAACGAATTCGAAATTTGCAGTCGCCGTTTGGATTATAGGTCCGCCGTTTGGATATGTTTTTTGTATTGTTTGGAATGTGCTCACAGAAAATCTTAAATGACTTGTGATTTCATAATTTTTGTATTGTTTGCCGTAATTTCACAATATTTTTAATGTTTGCAACCTCATTTCTCCCCATTTCTGTACTGTTTGGAATGTGCTCACAGATGTTTAGGTTTGATTTTTTTTACCATAAAATCTTGATGATCCGGTCGGATGTAGGTCGTATGGTCACCACTGCATTTTTTTTATATATGATGTATTTGAAATCTGGCCGGATCACTCCTGGATCACATCTTTGAATTTTTTTTATGTGTAGATGGAACATCATCCAGCCGACACATTTCTTAATAGTAGATGCGCAATATCGACCTTCAAGAAACAAGCAGAGTCATTGCTTGATGTAATTTCTGATGACTCAAGAAAGATGCTGACCAATGCCTCACTGATGCATTTTTTCAATTTGCCCGACTTACCCCAGAACATTCCCCTACTGTACCGACTCATTCTGTTGTACATGTCGGATAAATCTGCCTTTCTGCTAGGGCAATATTATGTTAAACTGACAGTGAAAGAGGTGGCTGTTATACTTGGCCTACCCAATAGGGGTCCATATTTCAATTTCAGAAGATTACCACTATCTAATGTCACACAGTCCGTCCTTGTGAATCATATTAATGAACTAGCCAACCTTGAGGATGATTCAGATGTAGTTGAAAAGCAAAGGGTTGATGCTTTAGTTAAATACATACTATGTCGTTTTTTATTTCCGTTACATACATCCTATGTCACACAGTCCATGCTTTTGTTTTCGAAGACACAGGTTTGGTCATTTTTGTCACTTGTGGTTTGATGTTGTCTTGTCCGACTAGAGCTAGTTTTTCATAATACATCTCATGTGTAGGTAAAGCCGTGTTTGGTTTACTTAAGTTCGGAGGATCAAGAAACATATGGGCTTGATGAATCAGAATCTGACTTTGAGGAGGTACTAAAATTAAGGTCTCAAAAGAATCAAAAAGTTGGAAAAACAAAGGAAGGGTCAGAGGAGATGTTGGACAGGGAGAAGTCTAGGATAATGAAGGAGAGGATTATAAGGGAGGAGGAGAAGAAAAAAAGAGAGGACTTTGAAAAAGTATATTAAAAGGGAGATTGCACAATCAGAAGGAAGGATTCTTACTGAGATCCATGGATTGAGCACCAAATTCCAAGAGAAATATGATTCTCTTATTTCCATGATTAACACGATGTCTCAAATGCATGTTCCCAAAGCTGCTGCCCCCACACCATCGTCACCTACCGACACATTAGTCCCGGCTACACAAACAAAATCAAACAAGAAAACAATTTGTGTTAGTGAATCTACCCCCGATTCGAAAAGCCACAAAAAACGTCAAGCTTCCAAAGCGATCGGGAAATCCAAAGAAGAAATTGATTTCCCGGGGCATATATTTTTGACTCCAACAGCCATAGAACTCATAGACTCAACACTGAGCCCCTATGGCAAGAGGTATTTTGTGTTAGACGGTAGCATATGATCATCTATTTAGATTGTGGCTCATTTTTTCTCTATATATTTTGTAGCGAATGTTTATTTGAATGCGACAACACATCAATGAATAGAGCGGCTTTTGAGGATTTATTGCACCAAGGTTGGCTAATGGATAGCCATATAGATGCATATGCTGTTGTGCTGAACATTCGACTGAGCAAATGCCCGGATGCATGGAATAAATTTTTATATGTGTCTCCAAATTATGCGGTAATTTTTATACCTGTTATACTGCACTTATTTTACATATAGTATAATGTTTGTTTGTAGAGATGCCCTGTTAAGAAATTAAATTGATGCAGTACTTCAAGAGTTGCGGTGTCGGGTACGAGAGCTTACTAAACCATATTACTCCTACAAGTGTCCAAGCCGCGGATATCATTTTGATGTCAGTGCACTACCCAAGCCATTGGGCATTGTTAACTTGCAATCTTAAAGAGGAGATGTGGTACTATTATGACTCCATGCCCAAAAAGATGCCTTAATCGACATTGCAATAAATGGTATGTTGTGTGCAATTATTTTTGTGTGTTGCTTGTCGAAGCCAGGAAAAATCTCAAACTCATAAATAGGATCAATGTAGCCTAAGGTTACTGATTCTACGATCCGACGTCACAGATCAAGTGACTAGCACGAGAGATAGGAAACTATCTATAAGCACGCCTCAAATGCTCCAGTAGGGAGTGTAACGCCCCAGCTTTTTTATTACGTACGCATGATGGGCGTTACGTTGGCTTTGATTGTAGTTGAGCATGGTTTTTCCCGCGGGCATGCGAGTGGCTGTTTTGGTTGCCGAGTTGCACGAGTCCCCAGCAAACCGTAGTCCAAATAAGGGACTCGGTGAGGCCTCTTAGGGAATGCCTGCACGTTTTCGCGCCCGGGGAATGTTGCTCAAAAATCAGTTGTTGGTTCAGGAAACAAAAAAGGGTAAAAAGTACTTAAGGCAAAAATGGTCTAGGAAGTCCCAGGAACATTTTTCACAAAAGGGGAAAATGGTCGTTTTTGTGCTAGACACGCCCCCTGTCACGGGCGTGACCCAGGCCGTGACCTGGGCGTGACCTCCTTGACTCGACGATTTTTCTTGCGTCGAGTTAAGCTCGACGAATGGGGTACACGCCCCCTGACACGGGCGTGTCACGGACCGTGTCCCGCTTCGTCGAGTGTCGAGTGTCGATCGTCGAGTATCGAGCGTCGAGATCGAGTGTCGAGTCGTCGAGAGAGGGGACACGGCCTGTGACACGGGCGTGTCACAGGGCGTGTCAGGCTGGGTCGAGTGTCGACACTTTTCTGTCGACGAGGTGTCGAGACACGGGTTACACGCCCTAGGTCACGGGCGTGACCGACCAGTCACGGGCGTGACCGACCCGTCACGGGCGTGTACCCCGGCCGTGTACCGTCTGGATAAACATGGAATTGCCGCCTTTCGGCGCCGCTTATGGTACACGCCCTGTGTCACGGGCGTGACACAGGGCGTGACCGGCCCGAAAATCGACTTTTTCCAGTTTTTTTGTGCCGTTCATTTCCTTGATCCTGCATCGAACGGTTCAGCGCTGTTCTGGGTAACATAAGTCCGAAACAGAGATTGTCTTTCCCCATTTGCATCTTCTTCTTCTTCATCTTCTTCTTCTTCATTCTCCAAGAGAAAGCAAGGGAGCAAGGGAGCAAGCAAGGCAAGGGAAGAAAAAGCAGTCGTCGCGGCATCGCCTCGATTCAGGCAAGCGGTGTCCTCCACCCTTGCCAATCGTCGTACATGATTCAATTCTCTATTTTTTTTCTAGCTCTTCCTTATTAACCTTAGTGTTGCTCTTTCAATTCAATTGCTAACCTTTAATTGTTCTTCTTGAATTTCTCTTTCATTTCCCCATTATGCAATTCCCTAGTGTGTTCTTCTTGATGCAAATGATACACTTAATTTGACTCATATAGCAAATTCCTTATGCTACATGCTAAAATTCCCATGTTTAGATTTGTGCTTCATGGAGTTAACAACTTTCCCTATGCTAAAGTCAAATTACCTATTTCCGTATGTTAATTCTATATGACATTAGTGAAGTCCCTATGTTAAATTCCCTATGCTACATTCCCTATGTTCACTTCCTGATGTATCCATTTGCCTATGCTAACGTAATTCATGTAGTTAATTTGTTCTATACATGTACCCATCTTGAGGTGATTTTTCCTTGATCAAAACAACATATGTGGCCTATGTACTCATGTTAATTAAATCATGTAGTTCTCTTTTGATACAAATCATGTGGCCTATGTTAATCAAATTATGTGGCCTATGTACTCATGTTATGTATTGCGCACACTCTACGTTGGCAATTGGGAGTCATGTGTGAGGACGATGAAAGGAAACGTGTTACCTTGGGTTATGGGGTGTTTTGCGAGGCGAATTCGTGAAGCATGGCGGGAGCGTTTGTGTGAGAGTTTTGCAAGGGGTGGTGTGGTTTCAGCCTGTGGCCACCGGGTTTTGTTTTTTGTGGTTAGAGAGACCACTTTGGCCCCGATTTGGGCTGGTTTTGTTTGGTGCGTTCCACTATAGGGCCGCCACCGATAAGACCCTTGTGAAATTGAACTTAACCGCCGCTGATGCTTCACTTGTCTAGTAGGTTCTTGTTCTATGAATGATGGAATAGGCATGTGTTTTGCCCTTTGGTTTCTGCGGTTTGAGCAGGACTTGAAGAACTAGCACGCACTTGGTGCGGTTGATCCTTTGGCATGACATTGTTTTTCTACATGTACGCACTTGTTTTGTGCACTCTTTTGACTTAAGCATTGCTATGGGGTCGGTAAGCCCCTTCTTGATCCATTATGAAATTTGTACTCTCTTTTGTATAGTTTGGTTGATTGCTGAGGTATTCTTTCTTGAATGCCTCAGGTGCAGGTTGTAGCCGGTTGAGCGGCTAGGTTGGTTGGAGGCGTTTCTTGGAAGCTAACCGAGCATTCAAAGCGAGGTAGTTCTTCTTTTGTTGTACAGACATATATATGCCCCAATGGGTTCGTGTCAGCTTGTTGGCGCCCATTTGGTGGATTTTCTTTTATGTAAATATGAACTACTGCTAATGTAACTCCTTTGGATAGAATGTACTTGCTTTTGGGATGGATTTCTGGTAGGTTGCATTAGGTATTTTGAAGTTACCAAAACTATTATCGTAGCTCATGCATACATGTTGTCATCAATTCGTATTTTCAAATAACGTCGACAAAGAGAATTTCTTATAAGAATATCACTATAGGCTGCATATAGGAGCTCGTTATAACTAAACAAAGTATTTCTGCCGCGCACAACTACAGTTTACTATGTAAGGCCGAGGGATACGGCCATTGAATCCAAACATTTTCCTGCATATAACTGTTGAATTTCAACTTGTAGAGTAAGCGTCAAGAGTTGCCTGAACGTGTGCAGTTATCCCCTGCACGACGTGGCATCATAACCCGTAGTTCCTCTTGCTCTGATACGATATGCTCGTTGAGGAAATGCGGGTTGTGACAGTTGGTATCAAAGCGAGGTTTGCTTGACATTTGGTCGGGCAAACTTTCCTTTTTGTTTTGTAAGTGTAAGCATCATTTCATACACACACCGAGGTGCCATCAGTATGTCTTGGCCGAAGCACATACACTACACTCATGGCATGAACAGAAGTATACGGGGCATATTATGTAGTATGAGATGCATAATATGTGGTTGTATATGGATCCACCATAGGGGCAACATGTGAGGGTTATGTAGTATGGGATGCATAACCTCACCACATGAATGCGACTAGCACGTTTTCTTTTCTTCGTTGCATGCAATGCTATGTAGTATGGGATGCATAGCATTGGGATGCGTACGATCGCTCATGGCATGCATTAAGGCCTTTTCTAGAATGCATAGCACAGCACGCATACCATAACATTGCATGAGCACAACGTGCCAAGCTAAGATTTACATGATGACACCTGTACACACATGGTTTTGGGTCAAATCAAGTCATGCATCCATGGTTTAGGCACGAATTAGTGGGATGACGGTGAGTCATCTTTAGGTTAGGCATGCCATCATTCTCAAACTCCCAAAGCAAGTTAGCAGTTGATGTTCATATTTTTATATGTATGGTCTGTACATAGCCGTTGTGTGTTTTGTTGGGTTTGAGATTGACAAGAGTGAACGTGTTTCTAGGATGTCGAAGCGTCCAGTGACAAGGCAAACTCCCCAATCCGAGGGTGAATCTTCGGGCGCGCAGAATAATGCACTGATAGATAGTCTTCGCCAAAGTAATGAGGCTTTGACGAGGCAGGTGCAGGAAGTGCAGTCCCAGCTTCAAGCTATGTCATCCGCTATGTCTGGGCTGGCACCAAGAGGACAAGAGACGGTGAGAGGCCCCACTAGTTTGACTCCTTCAGTGGCAGTGACACCCCCAGTTGTGGTTCCTCCTGCGATGACGTTTATCTCGCAGTTTCAACGACTTGGACCACCGACGTATGACATCCCCAGTTGTGGTGGATTTTCTTTTATGTAAATATGAACTACTGCTAATGTAACTCCTTTGGATAGAATGTACTTGCTTTTGGGATGGATTTCTGGTAGGTTGCATTAGGTATTTTGAAGTTACCAAAACTCTTATCGTAGCTCATGCATACATGTTGTCATCAATTCGTATTTGCAAATAACGTCGACAAAGAGAATTTCTTATAAGAATATCACTATAGGCTGCATATAGGAGCTCGTTATAACTAAACAAAGTATTTCCGCCGCGCACAACTACAGTTTACTATGTAAGGCCGAGGGATACGGCCATTGAATCCAAACATTTTCCTGCATATAACTGTTGAATTTCAACTTGTAGAGTAAGCGTCAAGAGTTGCCTGAACGTGTGCAGTTATCCCCTGCACGACGTGGCATCATAACCCGTAGTTCCTCTTGCTCTGATACGATATGCTCGTTGAGGAAATGCGGGTTGTGACAGGGAGGTCCCACCACGTACCCGGAAGCTTGGAAGAAGCTTCCCCTCCGCAACAAAAAGGCTGGGCGAGGTACTAGGCAGGCATGGACTGGGCGAGTATCCACTTGGGGGGACCTAGGCCGCTTCCAAAAGTGTCATTTCCAGTACCCCTGGGGGGATATTTATAGAGAAATCCTGGGGGGTATAGGCGAGTATCCAGCTACTAGCAGCGAGCTCCAAGGGATACTCGCCCATACTCGCGAGTTGCTCGCCCAAACTCGCCACAGCTCGCCTCTGCTCGTCTCTGCTCGCCCATGCTCGCCACAGCTCGCCTCTGCTCGCCCAAGCTCTCCATGGCTCGCCACAGCTCGCCTCTGCTCGGCCAAGCTCGCCACAGCTCGCCTCTGCTCGTCGAATGGTCTGCGAATAGCGTCTGCTGGGGTACTTCTAATCTCGACGAATTACGGGTTATACATTGCTAATATTTTTACTAATGTTTTTTCACAGATTTCAAGCTTGCAACAGGATACAGACAGCTCATTACCCTCAGAGGTACATAATTGGGAGATTAAAAAGGTAGGGGAAGCACCAATGCAGGAAGGAGGCGACGATTGTGGTGTTTTGTGTTAAAGTATATGGAGGCGATAGCCAGCACAAAGGCAGTATCTTGTTCAACATTTAAAGGCTGGCATAAGAACATGTCAAGATTCAGGGCCGAAATTGCAGTGGAAATGATTAAGTTATTTTGCTCAATTAAGTAGGACACAGTTTACATGTGTTTCTTTACTAGTTTTTTGGACAATTGTGCAGGAATTGAGCAACTTGGTAACATTTGCACAATTGAGCAACTTCATGTTGCAGTTATTATTGGCTAATGTAGATTCAAATGCAGTCAGTCCAAATGGCTAAGGTTCGGATATCGTTTTTCCCCTGTCCTTTCCTGTTCTGTGCAGGAATGTGAAATATATTGTGTTTTGGTGAAGATCATATTAATTTTGAGCACATATACACACATAAGAACAGCTAAGTCATATCCACTTATCTTCACAATCAAAACCTCAATCATCACAATACATAGCAGTATATATAGGTGATGTGTACATATACACACATAAGGATAACAATATTGTTTTATAAATCTTGGTATTGTGTCATGATATATACGTGCTGTGTCGATTCACAATTACACAATAGCATAATATATGTATATTTACCAAAGAAGCACATCAGGGGCACTACAAAATTATAAGGTTTGGACATAGACACCGCCTCAATTTCTTCTCGAAACAAAGGCTGGGAAACATTGTCAATGGTTTTGTCAAGTTGCCACTTCCAAGAAAGTCGAACTCATTTGGTTCTTCAGCTCCTCATTCAGTCGTAGATTTACGGCCCTTTTTCTTCCCTACAACATTTGCACCTTACATTAAAGATTGTTGCAAGCATATGGAAGGTAAATTTTCAAAACAAATATAGAAATGCAAACTTACTTTGCTTCTCTGCTGGTCTTCCAAAAAAACTCTTTAATCGAGCATTCGACACACCTTTGGGACGTACTCCTTTTGGATCTTTTAACATGCTATTACTATGAAAATTTTCTTTGTTAAATCCTTCTTGACCACACTGTTCGTTGTCTACAATATCTTCCATGTTCCTCCGCAAATCGGTTAAGGCAGTCAAGGCATGTTGCTGAGCCGGATGACATGTACCGACTATTTGGGCTAGGTCGTAAGTGAACCGTAAAAGATGATTTCTAAACACCAAGTTGGGTTAGACCTCTTTCAAGGAAGTGCTCTTCGAAAGACATAATTCTTTTTTGGCAGCTAGTGTGAATCTCCTTAGTAGGTAAGAAGAACTTATTTCTTTCACATTCTTGGCTTTGTATACACTTAAAATGTGTTTGCATAACAATCCTCTTGTTTCAAAACCCTTGCATGAGCACATAACATCTAATGTGTTAGGGTTAATTTTAACCACCCATTGCTTGTCGTCCGCGGTTGCATCACAATGTCTAGTGACATATAAAATATGACCATCCTCGGATGTAACTGTTTCACTTATGCACACGCTAACAACTCCATCCATAAAAATATGTTCAAAAACGGAGAACATTTTTCTTGTGTACACTTTCGCTACTTGCTTTAATAAAGGGCAATTATTATATCTTAAAGTGATGCTTCCATGCTTGCACTTGAAATCTTCATCGTGTTCGGATCTACGCCACGAAGAAACCATCTTCTCCATCCTGGTATAACACTCAATAAGAGAACTTGTTGGTTTTGCGCACCCATGTAAAACATTGTTCGCAGATTCGCTTCTCAGAGTAGACAGAATGGCAAGATCTAGAATATCTTTATTAAACGCAGTGGACATCTATTTCTAATTTTATGCAAATCATAAAGCCATTTATTGTCCTTCAAATTGCCTCTTGAAATCATCTTACTCCAATGAAAATCAAACTCTGCCTCATCGTCGCATTTGCTCATGCAATGATAGAATGAACTTCTAACACTCTTATCGGTGTTGAATGTTGGAACCTTCGACAAAGCTTTCTTTGAAATATGCCACTGACAAAAGCGGTGTCGAGTGCTAGTGAAAAATCTCGCAATTGCAATGGCCATCTCCTGATCCTGGTTTGTATAAATAATGCTTGGTTGTTTACCCCCTCCAAACCTCAAAAATGTATCAAAAACCCAAAAGAATGACTCGATTGTTTCCTCTACAACGAAGGCCCCGCCGATAAAGACATTTTGTCATTGATGGTTTATCCCAATAAAAGGAGCACAAACAAGATTATATTTATTCAACCGATACGTGGTGTCAAATATAATAACATCACCAAATGAATCATAATCAATTTTGCTATAGTCATCCATCCAGCAAAAACTAGTCAAACGTCCTAAATCGTCCGTTTGAACATCGTACGAGAACATGATATCTTCCCTTTGCCTTTCCTTAAATATTTTCAGCAAACTCGTGGCATCACCGCTTTCTATAAGTACTCTTCGTTCCCGTTAAACATAATTGTAAGCATCTGTTTTACAAAAAATCTACATTTTCGTTTCCCCCCACCTCATAAGACATGAAGTTGTATGCTTGAATTGTTTTGATCTCAACACCGGTCATGCTCTTGAGAAAAATTCTCTGAACTTCGGATATATCCTGATGAGATCTCAACAAATGACTGTCATTCTCTTGAGTGAGGGGGTGATTGTGCTTCTCTACGAATTTCACCACCTCCCAATTCCTGCCCTCTTTATCAGCAGCAAAATGCAAGCAAGTCAAGCACCCTGTACGAGTATCAAGTTTGCGGAATTTTTTTGGGCATCCTTCTCATCATTCACTCGTTTATAATCTGCTTTTGCGCATACAAACTGCCTCCCCTTAACAATCTGAGTATGTGTCCAGTGTACAATATGTTCTTTGCGTACACTAAATCCAATTTTTCGGGCGTACTCCCTGTACATATTGTAGGCTTCCGCATCAGAATGCACGGTCGGGAAGACAACAACGTTAATCTCCTTCTATGAAAAAAAATCAGATGTGTTCAGTGACTGTTACACCTTAAAACTATGCAACATAACAACACATGAAATCCGACCGGAGAAATAACAATTCACATGAAATTCGGTCGGAGAAATAACAATTCACATGAAATCCGACCGGAGAAATAACAATTCACATGAAATCCGACCGGAGAAATAACAATCCACATGAAATCCGACCGGAGAAACATCCAGTTTGCTTACAGATTAATAAATTCCGGCCGGATGAATCACAACCAAAAAAAACAATACAATAAGGATTGAAAAATTAAACTAGAAGACCTACAGCCGAATCACAAATACAACAATAAAAAACATACAATTAAAGGTTTTTTCTTTATTACCTTAACTGGAATGTTGTTCAAAATTTCTCCAGCTTCCTCCATGATAGTGAGATTGTGTCAACTGTTCTGAGATAAAAGGGGACGAGGATGACGGAATCTCCAAGGATGACAGGAGTTACTCTGCAGTACTTGTGGAGGCAGATAACTGTTTCGCACTAACTGGAACGTTGGCCGAATTATCCTCGCTGGGGGAACATTGCGTGGATGGCCACCGGGCCTTTGGAGCTTCTCGGCGAAGGGAAATGTCTTCAGGCAAGCCTCGCACAATGAAGAAGAAACCCACAAAAAACCTAGGTGCGTGGAAAAATGAGCTTCGGCCAAAAAAATTGGCGTCTGGGCTGAAATTTTGTGATGAAAAATTTTCAGAAAAGGAGAGAAGGAGGAGGGACCCATAATATTTATGAGCAGATCGTTTTCATAATCAAAACGGCCGACCGAAAAATTTTCCAAGCAGATCAACCTCGCGAACCAAATCAGCGTCTTCGCCTGGACAGCGAGTGCACGAGAGAAATCGCCATTTGGGCTTTCATGAAAATCTCTCTTCCAGCCATGGAGATTGGGGATTCTAGAGAAGGTTTCCGTTGAGGCTTGCTGTCGATTGGGTCAGACGATTTATCTCTCTCTCTCTCTCCTTCTCTTGTTCTCTCTTCTCTGCATTTTTTCGGGTGTGGAAGATGCTCGATTCTGTGTGTTTATGACCGGATTTGGGTGCGCGAGAGAGTTTTACGAAGCGATGCTGCTGCGTGGTGGTTCTTTGCGTCTCCAATGGCTGAAATCGGGTCGCACAAACTTCTTGTGCGGATAATCTACGCATCCATTATGGCAATGTGCAAAATTTTCGGCTCTCAGCTTTGCTATCTTGGGATCTATGGCTCAAAGCCAGAGTTCCAGTCCTTTGAAAGGAGGGTTTTGCTTGTCTCCTGCTAATAAAGAAACTCCATTAATATTATCTGCAGATTTGCTTCATTCAGAGAGGCGTAGTTCTGAGTGTTGAATGCTTTATTTTTGGATTTGGGTGAGTGCATGTGGGGCGTTGAGGTCTATAAGCAGGTGGATTAGGGCAGAGAATAGGGATAGTATATTTGGAGGAATATTGATTCATGAACTACTGATATTTATTGGTTTAAATCGCTAAAATTGAAAGATAAATGATTAGAAACATAAGATGGATAATTTTGTTTGTGGTTGTCTTCACATTTAGTATAAGAAAGTAATTTGTTTTGCATTCCTTGTAGCTTGTTGTTCAATTTTACTAATTTGTCTCTCTCCTAATAGGAAAAAGACATCAGAAGCATCTTACTCAAGCAAGAATTATATGGGTCTGATGCTTTTATGCCCTCTTGTGTTTCATCATTCTTCATTAACTTTGGTTTCTTGAATTTCCGCAGCAAGACTTTTCTGAAGGTCTTGTTGTTCCAAGATGTCTTTACTTGTGCCATAGTCCATAGTTCCTTTTTCCAACAAACCTCTAAATATCAAATTGTTTGACCATTGCGGCGCTAGTCATCGTCATTGTTCGACAGAATTGATATTGAAAAATTGAAATTCCCGTCATTTCCAAAACCCTCATAAATTGGAATTGAGTTGAATTCTAATTATGTTGTTTGGGTGCAAGATGAAATTGAACAAAACCCCCATGAATTGGAAGTTGATGCTTTCATTTGGAGGTTGATTAAACAAAAAACATAGAATTATTGCAACAAACCACATTACCAATGGAGTAACACAGTCAAAAGATAAAGGCAAGCTGTACTTGGGGATAAGGATGCAATAAAATTAAAATTCATACATTGCTTCATGCAATTAAGCATTCGGTACTATTTCCAAAGAAATATACAATTGTTGCGTGCTATTTCCAAATCACAAAGCTCAGTCATGAAAATGAAAATAAAAAATGTTTATTATTTTTCTCTAAACCTAAACAGATAAATATTAAAAATGAAACATGACAACATGAAAAATCATCATTTTTGTTACGGACCTGCACCCCGAGGAGCCACCTTGGCGGACATATATGCGTCGCAACCGCGTTACTGATGAGTCGGCTTAGCGCCGATGGCGCCGTTATCTTATTTCTATTATGTTTCATATGTTTTGTTGTTTATTTCAGTTTTGACTACTTTTGTTATTGGCACCTCATGTAGTATAAATGAGTTAGTGTGTCTAGGGTTTGGTATGCAAGATTGATTCTAAGAAACGAGTTGCTCCCGTGTTGAGTTTTTTCCTCTCTCTCTCTCTCTCTCTCTCTCTATCTATCTATCTCTCTCTCTCTCTCTCTCTCTCTGCCGCCTGACTCCTTCCCCTACCGGATCTCCCCTTTCTCTCCATCTACCCTAATACTTGGTCCGACCTGCAGCTCCGCCCGCAACAACGCCGCCGGAGAAGCCCGAGCTCGCTGCCGTGCGCTGCTCCTGCATCGGCATCGTCGACCCGGATCTCCCGCATCGCCCGCCTCGCCCGCGACATCGCCGCTTCGCCTGTGTCCGCATCAGCCCCACCCTGTTCCTGCATCGCCCTCGCTATCGCCGGGCGGCCATGACCCGCTCCCCCTGGCTGCATCCCGACAACCCCGCCGACCCCATGGACAACGACGCCATCGCTCGTCGCTTCGACTCACAGGACCAATGCATTGCCTCTCTCCACTCCTCCCTTTCCGCCATCCTAACTCTCTTGGACTCCCTGGTACTGCCGACCACCGCCTCTGCGGGGGAATCCTCCGCGACAACGTTTATCTTAGGGCGACCCCCGACGGTTGACCCTCCACCGGCTGCTCCGCTACCTCCGCCCCTAGCAAATCGCTCCGCCCTCTCCCTCGACATTCCGTCCTTCGCCGACGTCGACCCGATGGGATGGATCGCCAAGGAGGAACAATATTTCGACCAACACTTCACTCTTGAGCAGGACAAGGTCGCCCACGCCTTCGTCGGATTGTATGACTCAGCTCTTCATTGGGCTCGTTGGCTCCGCCAGTCCAACACGGACCTTATTTGGGCGGATTTGAAGCAAGTAATGATTGACCGTTATGATTTCCGCTGCAACGACTCCGCTATCGAGCGTCTGTGCGGAGTGCGGCAATCGGCCACCTTGGAGGAAAACATTGATGAGTTTGTTACATTGGTGACCCACGTTCCGGGCTTCCACCGGACCACTACCTTGCCTTCTTCATGCAGGGCCTCCTACCACGGATTCCCTCTGCCTTCTGGAGCTCCCCTGCTTCTCGGTGGTGGGTATATGTGGCCCACAAACCATGAAGTTAGCAGTGTGTATTCAGCAGTGCCCAATCGTGGTGGTGATTGATACCGGGGCCAACCAAAATTTCATTTTGGAACAGTTATCCATGCCGCTCCAGCTTCTATTGGTGCCCTCCCCGGACTTCACAGTTTGTTTGGGGGACGGGCGACGCCGACCGACGATGGGTCGTTGCCCGCACGTGTTACTCTTGGTGGGCCCCTGTACGGTGACGGCTGACTTCTATGCTTTTTGGTTTGGGCGGAATTGACGTCATTCTGGGGGTCTCTTGGCTCCGTACCCTCAGCGACGTCAACGTCAATTAGGCCTCCATGACGATGTGTTTCCTCCAGATGGGTCGATCATGCCCCTTGGTGGGGGATGCTACTCTGCTCTGCTCTCCTATGTCCTTCTGGGCCCTACAACGCACGTCGAGGTGGTGGACTTCTCGTCATGGCTATGGCCGATTACTGCAGACACCTGCCCGACCTCGGACCAGCCGACGGCCTTGCAGGAGCTCCTGACATACTTTCAGGACGTGTTCCAGCCGCGCACTGTCTTTCCTCCCTCTCGCCCCACCTGTACAACCATGTATCCGACGAGTGGGGTCGCCAGGAACCAGACCGGCCGGCTCTCTTTTCTCAAGTCTCGGGCGAGCACCAAGGGGGCCAGAGCTCGGCAGCCTACAACTCGCCCAGGCGAGCCCGGCTAGTGGCACGCGAATAGGCCCAGGCAAGCCCGGCTAGTGGCACGCGAGTAGGGCCAGCCGGGCCCGCACTTGCTGGGAGGTAAGTGGAAGCGGCGAGTACCAGCCAGTCCAGACAACGCCACTACCTTAGCGTTGAGGGTGGTCCAGACACTCAACGACATTCTGCCTTAGCGTTGAGAGTGGTCCAGACACTAAACGCCATTCTGCCTTAGCTTTGAGAGTAGTCCAAAAATTCAACGCCATTCAGCCTTAGCATTGAGTGAGGTCCAGACACTCAACGTCATTCTGCCTTAGCGTTGAGTGAAGTCCATGCACTCAACGCCATTCTACCTTGGCATTGAGAGAAGCTCGCTCAGTCCACTCAGCTCGTCGAATGGAGCTCGGCGTTCGTCGAACGGAGCTCGGCGTTTGACGAACGGAGCTCGGCGTTCGCCGAACGGAGCTAGACGTTCGTCGAACGGAACTTAGCATTCGTCGGGTTCAATTTCTCAAGAGCCGACCCGCAGGATCATGCAGTCCGAGATCCGCGCGAGCACTCAAGGGGCCAGAGTTTGACGGCCTCTAGCTCGCCCAGGCGAGGTGGAATCATCAGTGGCGAATAGAGCCAAAAGGCTCGCACTCGCTAGGTGAAGCCGGCGAGTAGGGCCAGCCGGGCCCGTACTCGCTGAGACCCAGCAGGGCCAGCCGAGCCCGTACTCGCCGTCCCAGGTGAGCAGAAGCTTTAGGGAGGGACTCGCTTAGCGACCCATAATGTTTTTTACCATTTTTCCCCTGCTGGCCTGCCCATAACCTTTCAGAACAGCGGAGTTACACTGTTAGCAGGCCAATCTGGACTGCACATAGTGTTTGGAACAGCGGAGGTTTGCTATTTGCTGGCCGTTTTCAGAAATATATAAATAGGACCCAAGGGATACCTCGGAAGACATGCTTACTTGTTCCCCAGTCTTCTAGCGCCTTTTGAGGCAGCCTTAGCTCGGCCTTTGTCTAAGGAGGGGAAGCGCTCCAAGATCTTCCGGGTGTGTGGTGGGACCTCCACGCAGAGCCCTTGGGTCAGTTTTCTTTTGTCATTTGGCTTGCAGGAGAGAAGTAAGTGTGCGATCACTCCTTCCCCAAGGGTGAACTCCACAAGAGACCGAGTTTTCGGTTTCAACATTTTGGTGCGGTGAGCGTGGAGAGTGGTCAACACAGAAAATCTTCGGCAGACTCGATGTCGGGAGGAGAAGGACAAGGCTCGGACAGGTCTGACTCGCCACCCCCACCCCCGCTGGCCACGGTGGTGATGTTCGAAGACTTCATGCAGGAGGTGATCAGCCTCGTCAAGTTCGCACTCGGCTCGCGGGCCAAGTGCTCGACTCCAGCTGTTCCGATCGCTGCCGCCCCATCTCTGGGCGAGGACGCTCCCGGTGTAACGCCCCAAAATCGTGTCGCGCTGTTAAATGAGTTTGAGGTGCGTTTGGGGGGATGTCGTCTGCGGATAGGGGGTTTGGGATAGGGTTTAATATAAAGATAAAAATCTAAACCTAACTCCCCCCCTCTCAGCCGCCTCACTCCCCCTCTCCCAATCCCGCTCTCTCTCTCTCTCCCGATCTTTCTCCCTCGTTTTCCTCTGCGCCGGCTTACAGGAAGGAGGAGTCGAGCCTGATCTCTCCCCCTCCATCTCCCGTCTCCGGCTAGAAGGAGTAGTAGCCAGAGCTCTCCCCATCTCTCCCGTACTTCTCTCTCACGCACAAGATCGAGCCCGAGCGCCGCTCCCGTCGCCGCCTGAAGTAGGGTCGAGCCCTATTCCGGCCGTCGCAAGCAAGAAGAAGCCCTACCCGAGCCTCTTCCCTCCTCTTTCCTCTATCCAGGCCGACCACCGTCTAGGGCAAAACCTGATTCCCCCCTCTCAGATTTCTCTGTCCAGGCCGCCGCCGGCAAGGGAAGGCCGACCCCTTGTGTGGGTGTTGTTAGTTGCACAGTCAGGAAGGTGAGCCTTGGGGCTCAAGTTTGGCCGACCAAGGAAAGGGGAGATCTTGAGTGGTCTTTTTGGAGCTCGAATCGGCGTGTGCAAGCCAGATCCGTGCGTGGACAGCCGCTGCGAATGTCGTTCGTGACCGATCCATGCCTTAGAAACACGCGTCAAGGGTAACGACTTTTCTTCTCGGGCAGGTGAAGCCCTTAATTAGCATATTTACCTGGAAGCCCCTCTCCACCGACGGGTGGGGGAAGGGTGCTCTCCAACGGGTCAATGTTTACATCCCCGCTATTAATTGCATTAGCACCCGAAAGCGCTAGTACGGTGTAGGCATGTTGTGCGAAGCCCATTCTGACATGTTGGTCTGGATTGATGATGTTCTGGAGTTCCCGGAGAAGACTCTGTGTAAGTTGTATATTTCGGAATGGGGGTCTGCCCGGAGCGGCAGTTAGAACTGGAGGGGTGCTCCAGGAAACACCCTAATGTTTGCACGAAGTCGTTGGATCGTCGGCATTAACTCCTAGGGAGTTTTGTTGTGTTTGTGCGAAGCACGTCTCTCAAAGACTGTAGGGCTAGTGTGTGGAGTTGTGTGCCTTGAGTGTACAACTCAGGTGGCTGCCAGTGCCACCCTTGTTACATAACAATCGGTTATGTATGTGATAACATGCAATGAGAGGTTGACCCTCATCGTGCGTGTTGGGTATAATGATTTGAGCAACGGGCTTGACTGAACTGTACCAGCACTATGTGTTGTAGTTCGACTACCTAAGGAAATTGGTGTATTGCTACAGGCATAGGAGAGAGCCGAGGACCTTGAGTCACGGCTAGCGAATGCTCAATGTGTTGTCATTCAGTCCAGGACTTAGAATGGTGGTGGTACCCGGGGAAGTCCGGTACACCGTTAAGGTGCCCCGTATGCATGAGACGTTGGGCCGGTCGCGCCAACGTTTGTGATGATTGGTGCTTAAATGACACATTCTAGCTTTATGTATTTATGCTAATCCGCTTGCAGGGTAGAAGCACCGCCACCCCGAGAAAGGGGTGTGGTCGTTATAATTTGGTCAGCCCTTGCTGACCGCTGCTTTGTTTGCCACGACTTGGTGGAATGTTTGCTTGCAGGTGCTGCGGAGCTAAGCGGGAAATAGCGGGTTAAAACCCTTCTTGCTGTGTTGGCCCTCGAATGCCCAATTGTTTGTTTAGTTGTTTTTCATGTGTTGTCGGCCTGCGTGTCGATGTATGCAAACCTTTTTATTTGAGTTAAACACTACTGATGTAAGGCATTAAGGCTAGTTATGTGGTCATTGTATTTCATTTATATTGTGGTTAGTGGACATTTGCCTTTGGGTGTGGTTTTTATGAAACTCCTTCTATTCTTCCGCCAGAATGCAACTCTGGGTTAGGATTGCATTTTCAAAATCTTTAAGGGTTTTTGGTTTCATTTAGTAACACTTCCGTCTGTCCGTTTCATATGACGTAGGGCACCGACCGGACCTTCTGTTATATTATTCTTGATGGGTGGAGGTGTTACAATTTGGTATCAGACTCTGGTGTCGTTCTTCATTATTTGAATTCGTGGTCGTATTCCTTTTAAGGGGTGGTGAGTACTCATGTGCGTTGCCATTATAACATGAAAAGAACCCATGAATGTCCACTTAGGAATGAAAAACACGTTAAAAACATCGTTTGTGGAACATGAGCGTTCCTTTTTTTGTTGTTTGCTATGTCTTTTAGTCACTAAAGTGCGTGGGGCACAACTATATGTGACCAGAAGTGGTGCTGAACAACCCCAAAATCAGCATTCTGCATAGAGTAATGCACCGGCGGAGGTGCCTACACCTCCTTCTGCCGAGACAATCCGTTTAGTTGCGGAAGATGTGTTCGCTATGATCAATGCGCAACCAAGAGAGCAAGTACGCCTTGTGGTGGCCTCAGTGCAGGATGTCATAGTTGAGCCAGTGGCGGCGAGGCAAGTGCCTGCTGAGCCTTTGGCGGCAAAGCGAGCAACAAAAAAAGGAGATGAAACATGTGATGAGCTTCAATCCTCCTACATTTTCAGGAGTGGAATCTCCAACTCAGGTCGAAGATTGGCTCTCACGTATAAAGAGAAACATGACTGCGACAGAGACAGATGAAGCACAAAAGGTGACCATAGCCACTTTCCTACTGGATGGAGAGGCAATGCTATGGTGGGATGAGGTGGAGTTGCACCAGCTTGCTGGCAGGAAGCTATCAGACGTTTCTATGGAAGAGTTCTCGAGAATGTTTTTGGCCAGGTACCTCCCTTCCACACAGAGAATTGCGTTGGAAAATCAGTTTCAGCGCTTGACCCAGGGAGAAGGTTCCGCTGACGACTATTTACATGAGTTCACAAGGTTGGGGCGGTACGTCGGCTTCACGTTTGCAGACAAGGAGCGAAAGACCAACAGATTCTACGAAGGACTGCGGGATGACCTGAGGTTGCTTCTCTCAGGCCCGATGACGCAGAGCTTTCAGGTTTTGGTAAACACTGCCCGATCTTTGGATCAGGACATGAGGGGAGTGCAAGGTAAGAAAGACTTGGATGTGAAGAAGCCAGAGTACAAGGTGCATACCTCTTCAAAGTCTGGGTTCCGCAATAGGTGGAACAAGAAGGCTAGGTCGTCTGGACCAGCCTCTCCTTCTGTTACTTCTGGAGCTACTTCGAGTTGAGGCTCGGTTACGTGTTATACATGTGGCAAGGTGGGGCACTACGCCTGAGAGTGCCGCAGTGTCCCTTCCAAAGACTGAGAAGAAGACTGGAGCATCTTATGCTGAAAAGGGGAAAGCGGTGGAGTCATCAGCTTCTCATTATACTCATGCACAGCCTCGAGTCTGCAACCTTGGCCAACAGGAGGCTATAAAACAGAACGACGTGGTGACAGGTATGACATAGTATTCAGTTTTTACTGCTTTATATACTTGTTACCTTGTGTCTTCCTTAACTTGTTTGAATTAGGTTTTATCCTAATTTGGGACTATCCGGCGAGAGCACTGTTTGATATATGAGCTTCTCATTCCTTTCTATCGAAGGACTTCTTATTGCGCATCAGAGTGCCTTCTGTTCTATCAACTAATAGATTGGATGTTTTGCTGCCTAACGGTTGCTTGATGTGTGCGGATAGGTCTTGCTGTGTTCAGGTGCGGATAGGGAATCATGAGTTTAAGTTGGAAGCATCTGTACTGCCGATATCCGAGTTCGACGTTATCTTTGGCATGGACTGACTTTCAGAGCAGCGTGCATGTATTGAATGCAACTCAAAGGAAATCACACTGGGACAAGCTACTGAATGCGAGACCAAATTCACTGGTATGCGAGGATCGAGCAAGACACTGATGTCTTCTCTCGAAGTGGTCAAAGCGGTTCAGAAGGGCGCAGAGTTGTTCTTCACGCTATTGGAGACAGTTGAGCCGAAGTCTCGTTTGGGTGACATTCTTATCGGGTCAGAGTTCGTGGATGTGTTCCCTAAGGATCTCCCTGGGATTCCACCCCAGCGAGAGATCGACTTCCCCGTTGATCTGGTGCTAGGTGCGAAACCTGTGTCCCGTGTACCATATAGAGTGTCGCCAAAGGAGATGGCAGAGCTGAATGTTCAGCTGCAGGAATTGCTAGAGCAGGGTTACATACGTTCAAGTGGTTCACCTTGGAGTGTTCCTGTCCTTTTCGTGAAAAAGGACGGGAGCCTGCGTCTATGCATTGACTACCGAGAGTTGAACAAGCTGACAGAGAAGAACAAGTATCCGATTCCGAGAATCGATGATTTGCTTGATTAGTTGGCTGGATCAATCGTCTACTCGAAGCTGGATCTGAAGTCCAGCTATTATCAGTTGCGTATAAGGGAGAGTGATATTCCCAAGACAGCGTTTGACACACGCTATGGTCAGTATGAGTTCACCGCGATGACGTTCGGGTTGACAAATGTGTCATCTGTATTCATGAACTTGATGAACCGAACCTTTCAGGAGTATTTGAATCGATTTGTGATAGTCTTCATAGATGACATATTGATATACTCACAGTCAGAGGAGGATCATGCGAACCATTTGAGGTTGGTTTTGCACACCTTGAGTAGGAGTCGATTATATGTATATTGCATACGAAGTGCTGACTTGCAGGTTGAAGGGGTACCTCGGGGTCCGTTAGGGGCGGCCGGGAGAAGATGTGTTTGTTACACAGTTTGAGGTCAGTCTTTGCTGACCCACGTTACAAACATTTTTTTACAGGGCAATGATCGCAAGCAGGAGCTAGCTCGCCGGCCAAAAGGGCCTAAGCCTCATGAAGTGTTACAAGCTTTGCATTAGCTCTACTTTTGGTGATATTTTATGCTTGATGCATTTGTTCTCCGGCTTGCATGCCGAGGTAGTCTAGGAGTGCATATGCACATTGTTGACTGATGTTATTATTTGAGTTTTGGACTCACTTTTGTTGTAGGCCTTAAGGCCGTTTCGATACTCCTATATGTGTGGATAACCTCTAGTCTGTTTTGCTATTTCGCTGTGGTTTGTGTATGAGTTTTGAGATTGGGTAGTTATATTATCTTATAATACTAAAGTTGTGACGTCTGTATGTTGTGGGGCCCCGACCAAACCCATATTATACGGTCATTACAGGGGAGGTGTTACACGCGCCCTGGTGCGCGCACCAGACCGCGTATTGGGCCTGGTGTGCGTGCCTAATGCGCGCCCGGTTAGGGACGCGCGCGTCACCTGGTGCGCGCAACTGCACGGCTTGATCCACGCGCCTCCTCGCGTACCCGTGCATTGGCCGCCGCCGCGCCTCCCGACCGTTAGGGCGCTGGAGTCCCCATTTTTTTGGGCGTGCTGGCGCTTCCTATTGCCGTCCCCTCTCTCCCCCAAAAATCTTTTAACATATCGTTTCCTGGGCTCGTCAGGCACCGCTCTATGATTTTTCTGGCCTTTCGTCGGTTGCCGCCATGATCGAAGAGAGTGGACAAAAATCCATGTTCTCTCGCTTGTGCCAACCTCCGACAACAAAGGATTTGTGGGGCAATTAATGGGGATGAAGCTCCATTTAAAGCCTTAGGGGTGCATTTAACCACTCTTCCCCCATGATTTGTCCTACTATGGAGATCATAGGTTTGACCGGTCAACCCACTTCCCATGATCTTCCCCACAATAGGAGGATTATGGGGGGCCACCCTTTCAATAACTACCGCCGCCGCCGGCCGCTGCCACCACTGACCGCCGACTGCCGCCACCGTCCGCCGTCACCGCTTGCAGGTTGGCCACCGTCCGATAACTACGGATCATCCATCATTATCTGATCCACAGGTAACCACCCGCTAACCACCAGGTTAGCGGTTGCCCACCATAACCACCTCCTGGAGGCTATAAAAGGAGCCCAAGGCCTCCTCATTTCTCAACTTTTCCCTCTGAACCTTCTCCTTCCTCAGGCCAGAGCTCTGTCGGATCATCGTCTCCCAGCCACCTTCAAACCATCCTCAGACCGCGATCGAGCCGCCACCAAGTCACCGGCGAGCAGCGGAGATGCCCAAGTCCCAAAGTGCCCAGCTCAAGGAAGAAGACAATCGCTTCAAGCACACCCGCCACCAAGCAGCATCCAACACTCCCTCAGCACAGTCTATTGCCCGTTGCGAGTCAGAAATTCTTTCTCACCAACAAGTTGTAACGAGGAGTGGCCTATCGCGCTCGATTCTCTAAGCATATTGTAACCGTAAGGTGATAGTGGACTTTGACCGACACAAATCTGGTCACGTGGTTTTTTACCCGATTGAAGGGGTTTTCCACGTTTAAACCTCTTGTGTCAATTCTCTATTTTCATCAACTGTGTGCACACTCGACCGTCCCGAGAATTAAGGCGGTCCAGTTTATTCCGGTCCGATCGGGATGCCGAGTTAGTCTGCAACAAAACCTATACCATTACTATAGTGCTAGCATGTGTGCCCTAAAAAACAAAGAATTTGTACTAATTATATTTCCCATATTTTATTATGCCCGAAAGTAGCAATTTAAGGGTTTAAGAGATTAAAAGAGGATTCTCAACTCCACTTCTCTCCCTCTCCCATTCCTCCATTATTCATTCTTAATTCATATATATTTTTCCCATCAAAAAAAGAATAATAAAAAGTCATATGATTCGGAAAGATAGCTTCTCCTAAACTATTCCTTGTTAGATATTTATATATATGTCCGTACGTGTGTTATACCGACTCGAAATACGTTTTCGGGTTCGTGTCATACTAGGGTCTTGCTCTACGCTGGAAGTACTATAAATACACATTTCATACTTAGATGAGGCATTCGTAGAATACTTTGAGCGGATGAGCCAACTCTAACATTCTCAAAGTACCTCATTAGGGTTTCCGCTCGCTCTCACGTCCGCTGCTCTCAACATTCCATTGCTTGTGATTTTTCTCTAGCAATTGCTCCCGTCGCGAGAAAGAAGAAATCTTGATCAAGATTTTCCCGGTTGCCGCTGGATCGTGAGAAGGAATCACGGACAAGAGTTTCTCTTGCGTCTAGGTTTGCCGAACGGGATTTTCGCCACCAGTAGATCTGCGTCGCCGATTCTCTTTGGCCTCTGGCGACTTGCGATCATACTCGCTGCCCAAGTCGATCAACTTGAAGATTCCGCTGTTGTTCTTCGTTCCCAACGCTGGTAGCAAAGGGGGAACCAGATCTGGATCGGTAAACCGTAGATCTGTTTTCTTTCTTCGGTTTTTTGTGGAAGGAGTTGACAGTAACACTGGTTACCAGATCTCTTGCAAATCTCGTCGGATCTGGGCTCTCCTTCACCGGATCTGGGGGCGCAAGTTCATCCTGTAGCTGATCGCAAGAACGAAGATCCCGATCTTGGGCGAAATTCTTTCTGGTCGTCGTTGATCTGTGCGCCATAGATGATCAAGGAAAAGGGTTCCATACAGATCGTACAGCCCTGTTCCCTAGATCCATAAGTGATGGCCGCCAGATCTGCTGTTTCTAGTTGCTTTGGTCGTTTCCTTGAGCGGATCTAGTTTACTTGAAGTAGATTTCTTGCCTATGAATCTTCTCCCAGATTTTCCACTTGTTGCTACATATTGAAGTGAGGAAGGGAGTCATGTTGCGGTTCAGATCTTGTTCATCAGATCCAAGAGCAATCCCCGCCCTAGTTCAAATCAATCCTGCTACAGCCTTTGGTGGTTGCCTATATTATAGTGCAGATCTACACTACTTGCTCAATCAGAAAGGAGGAGCAAATACATCTGGATTGGATCTGAAAACACTGGGTCGTCTCAGCGTGAATCAGGTGACTTCTTACTATTTTTCTGTTCAAGCTAAATTGAGATGTCGATGTATAGCTCACTCGATATCATGGAGCTTCAGCCATTTTCTCCCACTGATTTCCATGTTTGGAAACTGCACGTCCAACTGAGGATGAAAGAACATGGTATTTTCTACACAGTTCTAAGTGGTTACGCCACTACCCGAGAGGATGTGGATGTATTTCAGTGGGGCAAGGACGATGTGATTTGCAGGGACTACCTCCGAAGATCCCTAAATCATCGTCTCTCCATGACCTACAGTAGTTGTAAGACTACAAAGGAGATTTGGGATTGCTTGAACGCACGCTTCCAAGAGGAGGAGGGATCGTTGAGAATTCCCCTAAGGGAGAAATTCCTTGACTCGAAATTTGATATAAATTCTTTTATCACCTCCCAAATTGTTGAAATGGAAAAACTGCATCTCAAGTTGGCGGACGAACAGTCTGAAATATCTGATAGTGTCTTTTTGAGTCTGATTCTGCTCAAGCTGCCTCCTAGATGGATCACCTTTAGACTGGAGGAGGAGACCAATCTGAATGAACTCAAAAGACTCATACGCCTTGAGGATCAAAAGAATGGACATATGTCGGATGACAACCCGGAGCCCAGGCCATTCGTGGCTATGGTCGGGAATGTCACCGCAGTACATACTCTGAGTGGTGGCTGGACAGGGGTGCTACCTGTCATCCGGTGAATGACAGAGGTTTACTCGCTGAGGTCAAGGCGGTCCAGGAAAAGTGGAGAACTGTAATGGAGGAGAGACCGAGGTGACCCATGCTGGGACAGCCGAGCTGGTCCTCTTATTAGGTAAAATTCTTTTTCTGAATAATGTTAAAGTAGTGCCTTCTTTAAATAAAAATCTGATTTCAATGATTCTGTTAGATAAGGCTAGGATGTCCTTCACAACTCAAAATGGTAGAATTACATTAATGGTCAATTCACATTATTTTGGGTGTGCGTACCTGATCAACGAACTGTATAGACTTAGCTTAAACAATGAAATCATTAACCAAATAAGTTTGAACCTTATTGATCATAAGTTGTTACATAACACACTAGGACATATGAACTATAGGAAAATACTATATCTAGCTAAGAATCATAACATCCTCTTAGATCTGTCGATTCGATTTGACAAGTGCGAGGTGTGTGCTCAAACTAAAATCACTAGAAAGCATTTTAAATCGGTTTCTAGAAACACGAAACTTCTTGAATTGATACATTCAGACCTCTGTGATTTTCATAGTCACGTCACTAGAGGGGGAAAGAACTATCTAATTACATTCATAGACGATTTTTCTAGATATAGTCATGTGTATCTGATAAAATTGAAAGACAAAGCTTTTGAGACATTTAATACCGTCAAATCTCGTGTGGAAAATCAGTTAAACCATAAAATTAAGAAATTTAGAAGTGATCGAGGAGGAAAATATACTGCTACTGTGTTCAAGAAATTCTGTGCCTCTGAGGGAATCATTCTTGAAACCACAGCTCCTTACTCAACCCAGTCCAATGGTGTTGCCGAGCGTAATAATAGAACTTTGACAGAGATGTTAAACTATATGCTCCTAACACCTAGCATGCATAATTCATTTTGGGGAGAAGCAGTTCGTGCTGCAAATCACATTCTGAATAGAGTTTCTCATTCTCAGCTCACCGCTGCCCCATACGAGCTGTGACACAATCATCCTTGTAGATATAATGCTCTAAAAACTTGGGGTTGTATTGCTTATGTGCGTATACAAGACCTTAAAAGGCTTAATGTGGGACCTAGAATAACAACGCACGTCTATCTAGGTAGTGTAGAAGATAGTGCAGTCGATAGATTTCTCGATCTATCCACAAATACCGTGATAGTCTAGAGATGGCATATTCTTTGAAGATAAATTTGTTAAGGATCATGGTTTATCTATTTCCGGGTCTAATGATATGATTTCAGAATATATCGTAGAACCTATAGCTGGCCCTTCTAGCACTGCTCCCCAACCATTAGAGGTGGAACCTATTCCACTTAAAATATCTACAAGAGAGAGAATCTCTAAGAACTTTGGTGAGAATTTTATCACATACCACGTAGAGGATGATCCATTCTCCTACCAGGAGGCAATGAGATCTAGAGATTTGTTGATGTGGGCAGAAGTCATTGATGATGTGATGGACTCACTGTTACATAACAATATTTGGCATCTAGTTGACTTGCCGAAAGGCGGGTATAAAGCGCCTCTTTCGAGAACTTCATAATGATGGGTCTATAGCCAGGTATAAAATGTATTTTGTAGCTAAAGGTTATAAACAACAAGGGGGAATAGACTATTTTGATGTTTATTCACCTGTGTATCACCTGTTGACTATCAAAATTCTTCTGGCCTTAGCGTCTATCGAGAACTTTATAGTTTATCAGATGGATGTAAAGACAGCCTTCTTAAATGAAGAACTTGATGAAGAGATCTACATGGCAAAACCTGAAGGTTATGTGCAGAAAGATCAAAAAGATAAATTATGCCAACTGGATAAATCAATCTATGGGCTTAAATAAGCGCCTAAGATGTGGCACATGAAGTTTGACCAGGTGGTAAAGAGCCTCGGATTTCAGTCCAGTCTTTCAGACAAATGTCTTTATCACCGCTCATTGTCGAATGAAATAGTCATCATATGTTTATATGTAGATTCTGGGGTTAGATCATGCTGTAGTTAGAGATTTTAAATCCACTCTAGCAGAAGTCTTTAACATGAAGGACCTTTATTCTGTAGATACCCTATTAGGTATGAAGGTTAGAGTTGACAAGGGTAAAGTTTCTCTTAGACGGGTTCATTATATTAAGCAACTTTTTTCTACCCGGGGATATGATAACTGTAGCCCGATTGAGATGTCATTTGATCATAATGTTAAGTTGAGTCTTAATGTAGAGACCAACATTGATCAAGTTAGGTATTCTAAGATAATTGGTAGCCTCATATATGCCGCAAGTTGTACTAGACCAGACATTGCTTTTTTGGTTAGTATGTTGAGTCGTTTTACTAGTAATTCAGGAAAATAGCATTGGGAAGCCCTAGATAGGCTGTTGAGATACCTGAAAGGTGCTAAAGATCATGCTCTGTGCTACACTGGTTACCCACTTTCTGTGGAGAGACATTCTGATGCGTCGTGGTGTTCAGAAGTCGGGAACAACAAGTCCACTAGTGGATATATATTCACTTTGGGTGGAGCTTGTAAGACCCCTCCCCCCTTACCAAGGAGGACCACCGGGTCTTATGCCCAAAACCGTCGTCTTACGGTGGCACTAACGCACGGGTTAGTCGACACCGCAACACGCCGATCCTGCCGGCTAGTACGATCATTTAACATGTAGGCCAATATGAGAGGAAGAAGTAAAGCAGTATATAAATCCACTAGTCCACAAGTCACATGGTACAATCATATATATGAAATGAAAAGTACACCAATATAGTCCATAGAAGTGTACAAAAGAAAGAGTAATAAGGGCTTATGCCCGGTACATCAAATCCACTATCTCTCAAAATAAAAACGGAAGCTACACTAATACATCAGAACTCGTCCCACCTGAGGACGCACAGTAGTGGTAGTAGCCTCCTGAAGCGGTATATGCTCCTCAAGTCCTGCCTCCTCGACGTGCTGGTGCTCCATCTCCACGGGCTCCTAAAAATAATATGGTCACCGACCATTAGTCAAAAGACTAAGTCGTTTCCTCCGCACCTCGCCCCGCAGCTCCTAGACACCGAGCGGGAGGACGAAGCGGAGGACAACAAGGGGTAGCAAAAGTGGAAGCAGGTGACAGAAACTAACTAGCAGTTGTAATAAGTAATATTGTTCTACACTAGAGTTCTAAATATAGTACAAGTAAGTAAGGGCAGTACAGTAAAGGAAGTAAAGAACAGTAGTAAGAGCAAGTAAATAAACTATTCTACCACTATACTATCATCACAAAAGTACCCTAACTTATATAAATGCCCATACAAATATATAAGTTAGGATTTCCAGGAAATTTAACTTATCATGTAAAAGAGCACATACTAATTTATATGATAAAGATCTATGAAGCGTATGACCTAATATGCATGAATGTTATGATGCAATTTTATGCACAGGCAAGTGCAACTCACACACAACGACTCTGTGATCACAGACCTTTAGTTCCCACTTTTTGAGAGCTAGCATCACTCTCGGGTACCACCGCTGTGGCTACGGCAGCAGCGGAGCGGGCGTCTCCGCTTCTAGGCCGGTATGCACACTACCAAGCCTTAGACCCCTCTCATACGCCTCTATACACGTCCATGGTGCACTCTAGAGTCTCGCGTATGTACTTTGTTGACAACCCGTCAGTCTTGTTGGGTCGGATGTGCGTTATCGGGGGTCGTCCTCCAGACCGCGGTGTAAAACAACCCACTGGCCCCTCTAACCCTCACAACCGCCTGGTGCACCGTACTACCATCGGTGTGACGAACGGTCAGTACCGCATGCCCCGCCACTATATTTATGCACATGCAAGTATTTCATTCCGAGTCTTCCGCTCGCAGGACCAAACCCGTCCTGAAACCCTCAAACCCAACCCGGGTGAGAACGCACAATAGTGCCTTTATACCAATTCCCTCAAACCCTACATGTAACGTCCCGAATCACTCTAGGCCCCTCGTGTGTGTTTTTGAGTCAGGAGGGTTGACTCGAGTCTTGAGAAGTGCAGGGAATTGGACTGCACTTGTGGAGGAGTGGAGAAATCAGTGCAGAGAGACACGGGTAGTGACACGGGTAGTGACACGGGTAGTGACACGGGTAGTGACACGGGTAGTGACACGGGTAGAGACACGGGTAGCGACACGGGTAGCGACACGGCCGTGTCCCTACCCGTGTGCGTCGAGTTGAGCTCGACGAGGCATGTCGAGATCGGCGAGCCGTGTCGACATCATGAGACACGGGTAGCGACACGGGCGTGTCACTACCCGTGTGTGCCGAGTTACACTCGACAGGCCGTGTCGAGACTGACGAGCTGTGTCGACATCAGGTGACACGGGTAGTGACACGGGCGTGTCCCTACCCGTGTGTGTCGAGTTCCACTCAACGAAAGGGGTCGAGATCGACGAACTGCGCGTCGACTTCGACGAATAAACATGAGACGGGTAGAGACATGGGCGTGTCCCTACCCGTGTGCTCCAATCGACGATTTTGATAGATCGTCGAGATGCAACCCGAGAAGGACACGGCCAAGGACACGGCCAGGAACACGGTCGTATCAAATATTGAACCGACATGTAAACTGTCGTTGCCGCTTCGCCAGGCAGGACACAGGTAAGGACAATGTCCTTACCCGTGTCACATTTTATATATAAGGGAGATATAAAACCCTAGCCGTTTTCTTGCTCATTTCATCCCCTAATTTCTGTGAGAACTCCTGGTGAGAGGAAAAACTGCTGGAGCAAGTTTTACCGGAGGAGATCCGCCATGGCCGTGAAAGAGAAGATGCCGCCAAGGAGAACTACGAGATCCATGGCCGGAAATGGTGGTACCACTGCAGCCAATGTGAGTTTCATACCCTCTCCCTTGGTGCTAGATCTATAGTTATTTTCCTAGGAGAGACATCGGCTCAAAAGAGTCTTGATGGAGAGAAGAAGTCTTCTAGGTTTGGCCATGCTAGGACTTGTGTTCTAGATTTTAGATCTCTTCAACCACTCTATTCTTCTATGTGATGATGGAGGATGGTTTCGTGAAGAGTATTGGCCTCATGAGGTTGAATAAGGGTGGAGGAAATTCTGGAATGATTTGGGATGATCGCATTGAGGAGGAAGATGAACCGATGTCGTTCATGCCGCCTTAAGATGCGCGCAGAATCTGTATTCTGCGCGCAGCGAACTTCGTGGCCATTTAAGTGTGACATGACCAGATCTGGGCTTTCGGCTAAACACAAAAGTTGAAGCCCTTGAAAATACCTTTCCAACGAATGGTTACACGACTTCTGGCGAAGTCTGTAGCCACGGGAAAGTCTAAACGAAAATGGTGTTCAATAAATCTTGTATGCAGAAACTGTGTTATGTACGCAGCGGACTTCAAGTCCGATTTCAAATAGGATAATGTCGAATCTTGGTTGAGGTCTAAATACGAGAGTTGTAGACCTCGGAAAGACCTTTCCATCGTGGGGTTACACGTCTTCACGGAATTCCTGTAGCTTCGGGAATCTCCGGTCGAAGTTGCTGTCCAGATTCAGCCTGCACCTAAATTCTGGGCTTAATGGAAAATGGATTTTGATTCGGTGGAATTAATAATGCGAGACACTTGGCTTGGATGAATGATTAATCATTTGTTGCAGATTTCATATGATCAAATTGAGAAACAATATTATTTAAACGAACTAAATTGGTAGGAATTGAAAGATTGATAATTGTGCACTTCATGTTTATATTATGACATTATCAAATGAAAAGTGTGATAGATCTTTATATGCGCATCATGTTTATATTACATTGTCATCATTTGGAAAGTCATATAGATGAATAGATTATGATCATGGATATGTTTGATTAATGAAATGAGTCTTGTAGTCCAATACTTAGATAGTCGTCTCACTACGGGTAGTATTGTGAAGGGATGTAAGTGCGGTGTTGACTGTCACTTGTTTTGGTTGTGTTGAGATAAGGTGTGGATGGATGGTTGGGTTGTGTTCTCGTGTTTACTTCCGAGGCCCCTTCCATGATATTTTGATGTGGTATTTGCATGTGGTGTGAGTCGACACGCGGTGTCGTAATCCTGGGTTAAGGATAGTGTGTCAGGTCTACGGGCTCGCCAATCGTCACACCGACGGGAGTTGGCAGTTAGACTTGGTCGGTTTGGGCTGTGTCCTCGGTGTTCACGTCCCGAGGCCCCTCCGGCCATGTGAACGGTTGGGCTGTGTCCTCATGCTTTCTTCCGAGGCCCCTTCCGGGTCACACAAGGCCAGTTCGGGCTGTGTTCTTGGTGCACATCTACCCAAGACCCCGCTGGGCCGTAGTATGCATGGGCTCCGTTGTTGTGTTCTTAGCGTTGAGGCGTACGGAGGCCTAGGTGAAGTAGTGTGATACCCGCCTAGTAGTAGAAGTGCCCGTTCTACTGTCACCGCCTGGCCACGGCGGCTGATGCCTGAGAGGTTAGCTACCTGCTCGAAAAATGGGAACTATAGTCTGTGTCGACATAGCAATTGCATGGGTGTGCATGGGTGAGTCATTGCATAGCATTCATAGCATTTCATAACATCGCACAACAAGATCCTCATCGTATAAGTTTGTATGGGCACTCCTATACGATGAGTTACTTTATGTAAACTGATCCTTAACTTATAAGTTTGTATGAGCATTCTTATAAGTTAAGTTACTTTCCTGCTGTAGATTTCCTTACACCTGTTTTTATATGATGTTAGCTTGTAGAACTGCTAGATTATACATTATATTCATGTACCTTGACAACTGCTTATACTCCTTTACTTGCATACTTGTTATATACTATACTCTTGTTCCTTTTCTCCGCCCGGTGCCGAGGAGTCGCCGGGGGAGCGGATGTGAAACCACTTAGTCGTTTCGACTAACGGTTGCTACGTCTTCCTTTTTAGGAGGTCACGCCGCAGGTAGAGCAGCCGCAGACTACGCAGCAGGACAGCCAGGCCAGGACGACAGGGCCTGATGTGACGGTGCCGTCGATACCGTCGGTTACTGATGTTAGTATTTTGATTACTCTGATGTAGCCCGTTTGGGCAATAATTAGCTGTACTCTGATATTTTGTAGAAGCATGTTTAGCTTCTCATTATTGATGTTTTGGACAATTATTACTTAGTGTGGATTTTGACTTCTCTTGCTTATTTATTTGGTTGGGTTGACATGATATATTGATATAGTTGTAGCCGGCGGAATAGGCGTCTTGTGGTACAGGTTAACCCGTGTGCTAATGCTACCGCAAGGCGGCTGTTCCGAGCATAAGACTCCCCCTTCGTGTCGTGTTTTGGAATCCGGGGAGGAGGGGTCTTACAAATGGTATCATTTTGTCACGATCCTCAACTAAGGAAGTCATTCAACAATGGTGTCACCCCCGTTTGGTTAGTCAGTTTGGGGACAAACTGAATTAGCGGAAGCAGTGGTGTGCCCATATGTAATTCACATTAAGTTTGTCCAACTTTGACCTTGAGTTTAGCCAACCTGACCACAAATTTGTCATGTACGTGTAGGTTCCACTGCATGTTGAGCCGATGGGGGGGTACTCCTACCCCTCCCATACCCACTCAGTTACAACAGTCTGAGTTGGGGCAGACGCTCACCGCCATTCTTGATGCTTTTAAGGCACAGCAGGCTCCGGTGCAACAACAGGCCCCGAGCTCCAACTGGCTGAGCACATTCCGGGCTCTCTCCCCTCCCGTTTACCTTGGGACGGAGTCGGCCGTACGTACAGAGGAATGGCTAGACACGATACAAGAGTTGTTGGCTGGTATCCGTTGCCCGGCCAACATGGCAGTGACATTGGCAGTGTCCGTCTTGGATTTACATGCGAAGAGGTGGTGGAAGTCCCTCATGGGCTCTACCTTCCAAGGCCGGATCTACACAGAGATAAGTTGGAGTGAATTCTCGGGTGTTTTCTTGGAGCACTTTATCCCTACATCGGCCCGAGATGAGCTTGAGCAGAGGTTCCTTCTACTAAAGCAGGGATCAAAGTCGGTTACAGAATACCAGCGGGAATTCCAACATCTTGCAAGGTTTGCGGATTCTTATGAGTTGGATGACAGAGGTTATGCCAAGCGCTTCTATAAAGGGCTGCGAGATCCCCTAAGGCAGTCCCTTTTGTTTATAGCGGATGGTAGCTTGGCGGAGAACATTGATATGGCGAAAAGATTGGATGCGGACCACCTAGGATGTAGTAAGAGGCCTGCGGAGGACGTGATGGAAGCCGGACCAAGTAATAGAAGGAGGCGGGACTTCAGAGGAGGAAGAGGTTATCAAAGAAGTGGAGGGCGTGTCCACCGAAACTATAGGGTGGAGCATCCAGTTCCGCAGCCGCCTGCGTTGCCTCCACCCCCACAGCCTCAGCAATTTCAACAACCTGAAGGGCGTCGTGGTCTGGTGTGCTTCGAATGCAACCAGCCGGGCCACATCCGGCGTTTCTGCCCGCAGCTATATGGGAACGCCCCTCCTGCTCTCCCTCCTGCTCTCCCTCCTGCTCTCCCTCCAGCAGCTCCACGAGGGCGGGGATATATGCGTGGTCGAGGACGAGGACCGCCAAGAGGAAACCCCGGAGCGGTCCGGGATCAGGTGTACGCGCTTGACATGGCGCAGGAACGGAACCCACAAGATGTGATTGCAGGTATCATTTAATTAATTTACATATTTGCATGGTCTAACTTGAATTGATTAGAACTTACTAGACCCTAGCAATAAGTTTTGGTTGTTGGTACTTAGGCACCGTGATTATTGGCGGGAAGACGGCCTATGCGCTGTTCGATACCGGTGCCTCACACTCCTTTGTGTCCGAGGATTTCATAAAAGACGTGGAGGGTGTACAGTACTTCACTGGCATAGCCCGACGTGTACGCCTTCCGGATGGCTCGGAGATGATCGCAACCGCCAAGTACGAGTTGGAGTTATTTATTGATGGGAAGGCCTTTGATACACCGGCCACGGTTCTGAGAATGCCAGAGTTTGACATCATTTTGGGCATGGCATGGCTGGATTGGCACTTCGCGAGGATCGACTGCGCGGAGAAGCGGATCTATTTGAGACATGGAGACTCTGACGTCATCTTCCAAGGTATTGGCTTCGCACCTCGCATGATGTTATCTTCCGTCCAGGTTGTAAAAGCTCATATGAAGGGGGACGAGGTCTTCATGATCTGGTTCGAGTTGAAGGAGGAAGCGTTGGAATTAAAGGATGTACGGGTTGTGCGGGATTTTCCCGAGGTATTTCCTGAGAAGCTACCAGGATTACCTCCGCATAGAGAGGTTGACTTCCAGATCAATCTAATACCAGGTGCCAAGCCTGTGTCCAAGGCTCCGTACAGAATGGCCCCGAAAGAACTTGCTAAATTTAGAGTTCAACTACAGGAACTAGTGGATTCAGGGTTCGTTCGCCCAAGTTCATCACCATGGGGAGCCCCTGTGCTGTTCGTGAAGAAGAAGGATGGAACCCTGCGATTGTGCATAGATTATCGGGAACTCAATCGGTTGACGGTGCGGAACACTTATCCGCTACCTCGGATCGACGAGTTGTTCGATCAATTAGTGGGAGCACATTGGTTCTCTAAACTGGATTTGCGCTCTGGTTACTATCAGTTGAGGATACAAGAAGGGGACATTCAGAAAACAGCCTTCAGTTCGAGATATGGGTTGTATGAGTTCACAGTAATGCCGTTTGGGCTCACAAATGCCCCTTCGGCCTTCATGAGCCTGATGAACAAGGTGTTTGAACCATATTTGGACATCTTCGTCATTGTTTTCATCGACGACATCTTGGTCTACTCAAAGATGGAGGAGGAGCATGTCGAGCACCTGACCTTGGTTTTGAAGAAATTGAAGGAGCACGCCTTGTTCGCCAAGTTTAGCAAGTGTTAATTCTGGCTTAAGGAGGTAGCTTTCTTGGGGCATGTGATCAGTGGGGCAGGATTAGCAGTGGATCCAACAAAGGTACGGGCCGTGAAGGAGTGGTCGCCCTTGAAGTCGGCGGCCGATATACAAAGCTTTCTTGGACTTGCTGGCTACTACCGCAAGTTCGTGAAAGGATTTTCCAAGATTGCCCTTCCTCTCACCTCCTTGACGAAGAAGGGTGTGCCATTTGAGTGGACACCTCAATGTGAAGCGGCATTTCAAGAGCTGAAGGATAGGCTTACCTCCGCCCCCATCCTTTCACTTCCATCGAGGAAGGAAGGATTCCAAGTTTACACGGACGCATCATATCAAGGGATGGGAGCGGTGTTGATGCAGCACGGGCACGTGATCGCTTATGCTTCAAGGCAGTTAAAGAAACATGAAATCAATTACCCAGTTCATGATTTGGAGTTGGGAGCAGTGATGTTCGCTTTGAAGGTCTGGAGGCATTATCTATATGGCGTACACTGCGAGATCTTTTCCGATCACAAGAACTTGAAGTATGTCCACACTCAGAAGGAGTTGAACCTGAGACAACAACGGTGGCTGGAATTTCTATGCGACTATGAGTTCACCATGAACTACCACCCCGGGAAAGCGAACTCGGTAGCCGATGCCTTGAGTAGAAAAGCGTCAGGCTCTAGCCCAGAGTCTCGGTTGATGAGTATGGAGTTGGCTCGGATGATCGAGGAGATGGAAATTACTCTAGTATTCAAGGCTCCTTCGGCAAAGTATGCGGAGTATTTGGCCAACATGAGCATAGTTTGTGATATCCGAGACCGGATTCGGGTGGAGCAAGGAATGGATGCGGCATTGGCCCCGACAATCAAGGCAATTGAAGATGGGACCACTGATGAGTACACACTAAAAGTCGGCCTCGTTTATTTTCGTGGCTGACTCTATATTCCCAAGGGCGGCAAAATTCGGGAGGATATCTTGAGAGAGGCACATTCCTCTCAATATTCAGTGCACCCGGGTATTGCTAAGATGTACGTCGGATTGCGGAAGACCATGTGTTGGCCGGGAATGAAGAAGGATGTTCGCTATTATGTTACACATTGCGAAGCTTGCCAAAGAGTGAAGGCTGAATGCAGAAGTCCTAGTGGTTTGTTGCAGTCATTACCCATCCCCGAATGGAAGTTCGAGGATATTTCCATGGACTTTGTCCATGGGCTACCTCGCTCACGCTCCGGGAATGATTCGGTGTGGGTTATTGTAGATCGATTGACAAAGGTGGCCCGGTTCATTCCAATGAAGAAGGAAGCACACGTGGATGTTTTGGTACGCCTTTTGTGGAGCAATTTGTATGGTATCATGGCGTGCCCAAGACAATTGTTTCGGATCGGGATGGTCGGTTTACATCCAATGAGTGGAAGGCGGTACAGGCGTATTTGGGCTCGCGCCTAACCTTTAGTACCTCATTTAATCCTCAGACGGACGGGCAGTCAGAGTGGACCATCAGAACACTGGAGGATTTATTGAGGTTATGTCTGCTGGACAGAGGAGAGCCATGGGAAAGACTCTTGCCCCTGGTGGAATTCTCCTACAACAATAGTCATCAAGCGAGCATCGGTATGGCGCCCCATGAAGCCCTTTACGGAAGAAGGTGCAGGACTCCCTTGTCTTGGGTGCAAGATGAAGATCCGAAGGCATTGGGAAACGAATACATAGATGATACTGATGCGGCGGTAAGATTGATACGGGATCGCATGTTGGAGGCTCAAAGTCGACAGGCGAAATATTACAATAAAAAGCACCGGATGGTGGAGTTTCAAGTGGGCGAAAAAGTGTTTCTCAAGATTCGGCCGATGCATGGTGTGTCGCGGGTACGTGGGGTGAAAAAGCTCAGCCCAAGGTATGTTGTACCTTATACTATACTAGAAAGGATCGGCCCGTTGGCCTATCGGTTGGAGTTACCACCAGAACTAGAAAATCTCCACGACGTGTTCCATGTGTCGTCGCTTCGAAAAGCACTGTTGCGGCCCGACCAGTATATTCCCACTACTGATGGTGCAGTGGCATCAGATAGGTCTGTGCGACTAGAGCCGGTGCAGATTGTTGACAGCGAGACAAGAACATTACGCCGCAAAAGTGTTCCCATGGTGAAGGTGCTATGGTCGAATCATGGGAAAGAGGAGTACACGTGGGAGCCAATGGATTTGATGCAGCAACGCTACCCGGAGTTGTTTGCTCAAGGTAATCTTATTTAAAAGCATATGTTAAATTTCCTGTTATGCATTTCTCCCCTCAGCCTAAGCCTAATTTCGGGGACAAAATCTTTTATTTTGTTTATAGGATTTGTAACGTCCCGAATCGCTCTAGGCCCCTCGTGTGTGTTTTTGAGTCAGGAGGGTTGACTCGAGTCCTGAGAAGTGCAGGGAATTGGACTGCACTTGTGGAGGAGTGGAGAAATCAGTGCAGAGAGACACGGGTAGTGACACGGGTCGTGACACGGGTAGTGACACGGGTAGTGACACGGGTAGCGACACGGGTAGCGACACGGCCGTGTCCCTACCCGTGTGCGTCGAGTTGAGCTCGACGAGGCATGTCGAGATCGGCGAGCCGTGTCGACATCATGAGACACGGGTAGCGACACGGGCGTGTCACTACCCGTGTGTGCCGAGTTACACTCGACAGGCCGTGTCGAGACTGACGAGCTGTGTCGACATCAGGTGACACGGGTAGTGACACGGGCGTGTCCCTACCCGTGTGTGTCGAGTTCCACTCGACGAAAGGTGTCGAGATCGACGAACTGCGCGTCGACTTCGACGAATGAACATGACACGGGTAGAGACACGGGCGTGTCCCTACCCGTGTGCTCCAATCGACGATTTTGATAGATCGTCGAGATGCAACCCGAGAAGGACACGGCCAAGGACACGGCCAGGAACACGGCCGTGTCAAATATTGAACCGACATGGAAACTGTCGTTGCCGCTTCGCCAGGCAGGACACGGGTAAGGACACGGCCGTGTCCCTACCCGTGTCACATTTTATATATAAGGGAGAGATAAAACCCTAGCCGTTTTCTTGCTCATTTCATCCCCTAATTTCTGTGAGAAATCCTGGTGAGAGGAAAAACTGCTGGAGCAAGTTCTACCGGAGGAGATCCGTCATGGCCGTGAAAGAGAAGATGCCGCCAAGGAGAACTACGAGATCCATGGCCGAAAATGGTGGTACCGCTGGAGCCAATGTGAGTTTCCTACCCTCTCCCTTGGTGATAGATCTATAGTTATTTTCCTAGGAGAGACATCGGCTCAAAAGAGTCTTGATGGAGAGAAGAAGTCTTCTAGGTTTGGCCATGCTAGGACTTGTGTTCTAGATTTTAGATCTCTTCAACCACTCTCTTCTTCTATGTGATGATGGAGGATGGTTTCGTGAAGAGTATTGGCCTCATGAGGTTGAATAAGGGTGGAGGAAATTTTGGAATGATTTGGGATGATCGCATTGAGGAGGAAGATGAACCGATGCCGTTCATGCCGCCTTAAGATGCGCGCAGAATCTGTATTCTGCGCACAGCGAACTTCGTGGCCATTTTTAAGTGTGACATGGCCAGATCTGGGCTTTCGGCTAAACAAAAAAGTTGAAGCCCCTTGAAAATACCTTTCCAACGAATGGTTACACGACTTCTGGCGAAGTCTGTAGCCACGGGAAAGTCTAAACGAAAATGGTGTTCAATAAATCCTGTATGCAGAAAATGTGTTATGTACGCAGCGGACTTCAAGTCCGATTTCAAATAGGATAATGTCGAATCTGGGTTGAGGTCTAAATACGAGAGTTGTAGACCTCAGAAAAACCTTTCCATCGTGGGGTTACACTTTTTCACTGGATTCCTATAGCTTCGGGAATCTCCGGTCGAAGTTGCTGTCCAGATTCAGGCTGCATCTAAATTCTGGGCTTAATGGAAAATAGATTTTGATTCGGTGGAATTAATAATGCGAGACACTTGGCTTGGATGAATGATTAATCATTTGTTGCAGATTTCATATGATCAAATTGAGAAACAATATTATTTAAACGAACTAAATTGGTAGAAATTGAAAGATTGATAATTGTGCACTTCATGTTTATATTATGACATTATCAAATGAAAAGTGTGATAGATCTTTATATGCGCATCATGTTTATATTACATTGTCATCATTTGGAAAGTCATATAGTTGAATAGATTATGATCATGGCCATGTTTGATTAATGAAATGAGTCTTGTAGTCCAATACTTAGAGAGTCGTCTCCCTACGGGTAATATTGTGAAGGGATGTAAGTGCGGTGTTGACTGTCACTTGTTTTGGTTCTGTTGAGATAAGGTGTGGATGGATGGTTGGGCTGTGTCCTTGTGTTTACTTCTGAGGCCCCTTCCATGATATTTTGATGTGGTATTTGCATGTGGTGTGAGTCGACACGCGGTGTCGTAATCCTGGGTTAAGGATAGTGTGGCAAGTCTACGGGCTCGCCAGTCGTCACACCGACGCGAGTTGGCAGTTAGACTTGGTCGGTTTGGGCTGTGTCCTCGGTGTTCACGTCCCGAGGCCCCTCCGGCCATGTGAACGGTTGGGCTGTGTCCTCGTGATTTCTTCTGAGGCCCCTTCCGGGTCACACAAGGCCAGTTCGGGCTGTGTTCTTGGTGCACATCTACCCAAGACCCCGCTGGGCCATAGTACGCATGGGCTCCGCTGTTGTGTTCTTAGCGTTGAGGCGTACGGAGGCCTAGGTGAAGTAGTGTGATACCCGCCTAGTAGTAGAAGTGCCCGTTCTACTGTCACCGCCTGGCCACGGCGGCTGATGCCTGAGAGGTTAGCTACCTGCTCGAAAAATGGGAACTATAGTCTGTGTCGACATAGCAATTGCATGGGTGTGCATGGGTGAGTCATTGCATAGCATTCATAGCATTGCATAACATCGCACAACAAGATCCTCATCGTATAAGTTTGTATGGGCACTCCTATACGATGAGTTACTTTATGTAAACCGATCCTTAACTTATAAGTTTGTATGGGCATTCTTATAAGTTAAGTTACTTTCCTACTGTAGATTTCCTTACACCTGTTGTTATATGATGTTAGCTTGTAGAACTGCTAGATTATACATTATATTCATGTACCTTGCCAACTGCTTATACTCCTTTACTTGTATACTTGTTATATACTATACTCTTGTTCCTTTTCTCCGCCCGGTGCCGAGGAGTCGCCGGGGGAGCGGATGTGAAACCACTTAGTCGTTTCGACTAACAGTTGCTACGTCTTCCTTTTTAGGAGGTCACGCCACAGGTAGAGCAGCCGCAGACTACGCAGCAGGACAGCCAGTCCAGGACGACAGGGCCTGATGTGACGGTGCCGTCGATACCGTCGGTTACTGATGTTAGTATTTTGATTACTCTGATGTAGCCCGTTTGGGCAATGATTAGTTGTACTCCGATATTTTGTAGAAGCATGTTTAGCTTCTCATTATTGATGTTTTGGACAATTATTACTTAGTGTGGATTTTGACTTCTCTTGCTTATTTATTTGGTTGGGTTGGCATGATATATTGATATAGTTGTAGCCGGCGGAATAGGCGTCTTGTGGTACAGGTTAGCCCGTGTGCTAATGCTACCGCAAGGCGGCTGTTCCGGGCATAAGACTCCCCCTTCATGCCGTGTTTTGGAATCCGGGGAGGAGGGGTCTTACACTACACGGGTTAGCATATATCATGAATCTCTCCAACCCTACACGGGTGAGAAGGTACAACAATGTCTTAACCTATTAGACTACTATTGTCTACGGGTTATTATACTTAGTGATTTAAGGTTAATCCCAGGACTGCCCCCGGTATTCCCTGTGAAGGGCTCTCAAGGGGCACTAGGAACTGTGTTGGGATTACGCCCAGCGTTCCCTTTCGCAAGGATATTTACTTTAGTTGATGGCTACCCATGTTTCACCCCAGCTCTCTTTGTTGCTCTGGAACAACCCTAGTGACTTAAGGTGTTACCGGGAAACCGACGGTCTTCCGTCGACCTCCACTCTGGTTGCTACCTAAATACTTGCACTTTTAATCGCGTCACTAAGACAATACTACCCACCAGGGATTATTCATATTGCACTCCCTTATTTCTTCCGACAATCAATCCCCTGGTAATCCCCTAAAGTATGCCCTATTTATGTTATATGCAGACCATGTCCTAATATTACCCTAAAAATAGAATCTTCCAATCCTTAATGCATCTTGCCCCTAAATATTTATCCTAGGGTGGTATGGCTAAGGGGACTATCCTATGAATTCTCATAATTTCCTTAGCCAAATAATCCCTTAATTAAATCTTTTAAATTAATTACTAGGTCACTTTACACATGAAGTAGTATGATTTAACATTCACTGACCTAGGTAATTTTTCTTGAGTTGTATAATGATAAAATATTTTTGTTTACAGAGTTTCATAATTTTCCTTTGATTACTTATACCAATTCCTTATTTAATACCAAATTCACATAATTTCCATTTTCCAAATGAAGTACAAGGAATATGTAACCCAAAATTCCAGGAAAATTACAGAACATGTAAAACATTAATTTATGACTATTGGCAGAGTTTCATCAACTTTTACTGTGTAATGACCTATCAATTTCCATTCTTACATATTTACCAAAAATGCCATTATATTAATTTAAAAACTATCAATACACCCATTAATTCTGAAAAAATTATGCAAGACTAATAATACAATTTTACAACACTAGAATTATTTCCAAATTTTTCTGAGGTGCATCTCCCTCAATTCAAGAATAAATGAAATAAGGGTAAAATGAGCATTCTAAGATATTTTACTCCAAAAGCTCTTCAAACAGAAAGATAAAATTTTTCCTAAGTCAAATATAACCTTATTATCAACTTGGCAAAGTTTGAGGATTTGTACTTGAGGAAAACCTATTTTTCAAATTTAATTTCAAAAGGAGCTATATTTTTAAAATTTTCAATTAATGGGATTTTTGATTCCAAAAATCCCATAATTAATCTGAGGGGTGAAATTTACCCTAATGAACCACTGGAATCAAATCCAAGATTTTTGAATGCCTCCATTAGGCTGAATGCACAATATTTAAACTATTGCTATTAGCACACCAAGGCAATATGTACACCAACACATGCAAGTGGATTTTCCCATCATGCAGTTATCCAAAAGTGCTGAAATTTTTATCATGCACTAATGATGTTCCCAAGGGCCCACCTCCAAAATTTGGGGCCATGGGGAGTCATATAACTCCATTTATTTCATTTATTTACATTTTGACATTTTGACCAAAACTATAGGAAACGTTGTTTCAAAAATTCCTAAATTTTGGCAGGGGCTAGGTATGCCATAATCATGCATGTACCTAAACTTTGGGGCCATGGTGATTGCCGGTTTGACTTGGGCATTCAATTGAATTTCTGCCCTAGTCTAGGACCAGTACTAGGAGAAATGTCCTACATGCCAGAATACTGGACCAGAGTTAATGATTAAGATGTCAAATTAAAGTTAACAGGTAAGACTACATTTTGCATTCAGGGGTTAGTTTCTAAAAATGCCTCTAAGAGGCCTGAAAATGACATGCAAAGTCACTGTATTTATGTGACACTTAATTAAATTCATTTCATTATATATATAAGTATTTAGATTTTTTTTTAAAAATAAAACCGCACGAATCTTGACGTGCAAATGAACGGAATTCGTTCATCTTCTCCAATGGATCAAGGGCCGAGATTCATTTTTTCTGGGCGATGTTTTCTGGCGGTTTCCGGCCAGCTGAGCCACCACCACCGCCGCCGGATGTCGCCACCACCTTCGCTAAGGTGGGGGCTAGCGTTTCCCGGCGGTGGGGCCGCCGGAGTTGGCTCCTCCGGCGAACCCGAGCAAGAAGAAAAAGGCCCGAATTTCTCATTTTCCTCTCATGGCATCGGGCTCGATTGAGCCCGATATCTCCCTAAATGGATCTAGAATTCTAGTACAGGTAGAGGGGCGGCGAAACAGACCTGCATTGGGGCTTGGCTGCGGGTCAGGAGGCGGTTTGCCATGGTGGTGGTGCGCCGGCGAGCTCCACCCCGAATGCTTGATTCTCCACCGTTTTCCATGTTCCAGCACTCGATTTCGATTCCTTTCTACCTCCTGAAGCTATTGGTGAGGTTATTTGGGGCTGAGGTGGAGTATAAGGGGAGATACAACCAAGGTGAGCTCGGGCTCAGCCTTGGTTGCTCCGCCCCTGCTTGCCAAGTGGCACACAGCCCCCAATTTCCTCTGGAATGAATTTAGGATGTCGGCCAGCTGGTGTTGGGCAGAGGAACTCAACTAAAGGGGTGGCCATGTGGCCACCATTCCCTTTCATCCCCATTTCTCTCTCCTCTTTCTCTCAAAATCCCATTTTCTACCCCTTTGCATTCATTCTCTCTCCTGATTTAGAGGGGTAGGGTTGGTCTTGTTCACTTGGGCTGGCCATGGGCCAACTTTGGTGGGCTTGGTCCAAGGAGAGGTGGCTTGGTCTTCATTTTCTTCTTTTAGGTCACATAGTTGACTTGTTGACTTGGAGAGTTGACTTAGTCAACATGGTGGGTGGGCTGACCCTACTTGGTGGTAATGGATCTAGTGGAACCACCCAACTTGGGTTGGGTCAAGGGGGTGCCCTACTTAGGCTAATTGGGCTTATGAGTGTGGGTTTGACCAAATTAAGCCCAAGGTTGACTTTGGTCAACTGGGGTCAAAATGTTGACCTAATGGCATGCCCTAGGGTGCACTTAGATTGTTTTTAGGGTTAGGGCAAGGTGGTGGGGTCATGGTGTGTCTAGGGTCCTCATTTAGGCTAGTTTGACCTTGTTTAACTTTGGTCCTATAGTGGGCTCCACATGGCTACCACCCACTACCTAGGGTCAAACCTAGTTGATCTCCTTAAAATTCACTCCATGTCTAAGCCAATCTAAGTTGAGGGGTCCAAAAGTAACATAGGATGTTACAGAGCTGATATCACTTGGAAATCCAAAAGACAGACATGTATAGCATTGTCGTCCATGAAAGTCGAGTTATTTGCCTTAGCTTCGGCTGATGAAGAGACAGATTAGATCAGAAACTTGATTTTAGACATTCCTTTGTCTAAGTTACAAGTCAACTCATTGAGCTTGTATTGTGATAATCAAACAATAGTTCAAGTCGTTAAGAATACCCTCTATAATACTAAGATGAGACATGTACGACTGAGACTTGTTTTGTTGAATTATCTGAAAGAATAAGGAATTATCACTTTGATCGATGTACGTTCAAACGATAACCTGGCTAATCCATTGACGAAAGGAATGCCCAAAGATCGGCTAATCAAAATAGTGGAGGAAATGTGACTAAAGGCGATTTAGTTAGGCCTTAGTTCAGCAATAGGTGATTTAGTTCAGCCTTTGTCCAAACGTTTTGATTATTCTGATTTCCTTTGTCAATGCAAGCATGTTGTGTTCTTTTGATGCTCTTAGTTGCTGAGTTCAGATCTGGTAAGTTGTTTCATTCCAAACATGATGCTAACAACTTCACCTAAATTCGGCTTTTGTCTTGAAGGAGAGTGTTATTCCAACCTTGATAACACAATCTGACTTGGTCTTGTCTCTTCTTCTGGAGATTGGTTCCATTACAAACTTAATGAGTTCCAATTAACTTTAGAAGGCCAGTAACCGTGACATTCTATATAGGATCGTAGATATAGTTGCGGTGTCCAGAAGTCTGAAATCGTTTCGGTTGAAACAGATATCAGGTTCTGAGAAAAAACTATAATACTCTGTTAACGTGTCCTCCCAGCCAAATTAAAATAATTAATACTAAGTTCTTTTAGTAGAACGGGATGTTTGCAAATTTGCTAGGGATAGAATTCATTACAAAATGAAATTCTCTGTTGAAATTGTCGGGGCTGCAAGGATAAGAGGAGCACTGGTTGACTGGAATCCAGATCAGGATGATCTTTTGGATGATGAGTTTTAAAGTGTCATTAGTTTATCTTTTTCTACTTCTGTTCAGAACATTGTTTAGATCTTTTTTATGTACTGTTTGTTTGGACTTTCTAGCTCTCTGTTGATTTGTGACGCCAGACATATAGGGCATGTGTATTGTTGTACCTGAGACTATTTCTGTGTTGCAGCTGAGTTTTGTTTACTTATGCGTGCATACTATTTTGTGCTTCAGTTTAATTTTGTTTGAAACAAGTGCTGGACACGATTGTGTATGATTCACGATTGGTTGAACTTTGCACAAACCACCCTCTATCCGAAGTCTGGGTTCACGACGGACATAGGAAGAGATTCTTAGATATTTATATATATGTCTGTACGTGTATTATACCAACTCGGAATAGGTTTTCAGGTTCGTGTCTTATTAGGGTCTTGCTCTACGCTGGAAGTACTATAAATACTCGTTATATACTTAGATGAGGCATTCGAAGAATACTTTGAGCGGATGAGACAACCCTAACACTCACATCAAAAGCTCCGGCCGACAACCCACTCATCCTTATTCGGAGTTGCGCGTCAAACCAAAATCTTGCCACTGGCCGGCTCCAGAATCATCACCATAATAAAGATAAGAGCCCGCCGACCGACGTCAAATTAACGAAAAATTGTTCTGTACGGGTAGCGTTCCCTCCTCTGGGAACGGGTGAGATCCAAACCGTCCATCCTTAAATCTAACATTTGCGTTTTACAATAATAAAAAAAACAAGCAAAACACGTTATTTAAAGCCACATCCGACGTCTCCTGCGCTACCAGGGTTCCTTTCTCTGGGAGCGGGCAGCGCAAGAAATTTTTTTTCAAATTAACACTCTGAATTTAATTTTACATTCAAAAATATATATTATTTCATAATTAATTATATTACTCACTTCATGGCCACCAGGATAGCAGGCGCCGCCCCAGCCCCATCATCTCCAGCAACTGCGCATCGGCTCAGAAACCCCGACCCTTCAATAAACCTCCGCGTAGTCTCAATGCAGGGCGCAACCACAGTCTCCTCCCACACCCTCTCCCCCGCCGCCCCATTACGCCACATCATTGCCGGCGTTGCATCCGCACGGTGCAACCGCCACCGGCCGACATCTTCTAACCTGCGTATTTTCTTTCTCTGCAACCAAGTCAGCCGGCAAGTGTTATCCTTAATCGCATCGAAAGCGATCGCCAGCATCGCCCTACGACCGGCCTCATCAACCCTCGCTTCCCACCAAAAATACAAATCCATCTCTGGCAGCCCTATCGACCGCCGCACCCCCCTCGTGTAGTCGGCTTCTGGGTTGAAAACACCTCGCGCCTCCTCCACCAATCCATGCTCCACCATTTTGTCCACCCGCTCGGCGACGAACTCGTCCAACACCGGAGGATCCACATCGACCCAGATGAAGCAGTAGTAGAACCGATGACCATTATCGACGTCGACGAGCTCCTTGATGTACGAATTTGATCCTCCGGCGATGATCGATAGTCGTCCACGTGCCACGATGTCCGCCGAGAAGGTGGTGGGGAACGCCAGCGCATTCCTGCACGGTCACCTTGTTGGTGATAATGGGGAGCCCATCGTAAACCTGCATCTTGTCGGAGTTGATGACCTCACCATCAAAACAGTGTGCGAGGCTAATGGAGAGCTTGGACTTGCCGGTCTCGGAGGAGCCGAGGACGAAGACGGCCTTAGGTTTAGGATTTAGGGTCAAGGGGATGGGAAAGTGAGACAAGAAGGGTGGGTTGTCGGAGAAGACAAAGTCGTTAAGGGGTCGCTCTCGCCGGAATTTTCTTAACGTCTCTCTTGGAAGGAGTGCTTGGTGAAGGTGGAGAAGCGATGCCATTTGATGTGATTAGGAAAAATGTTGAATGCTTTTCGTTCTCTCCAATGATATCTTTTGATGGTGTCTTGTTGATATCAGCATCCTCTCCATTTCTGATGAAATGGAGGGGATGCAGTTCATGGTCATGATGAATTGCTTCTTGATCCAACGGGTTCAGCCATTTCTAGCCTTATATATTTTTTTATTCTAAAAATCATGTCCACTGGATATTATTTGGACTTATCTTGTCCATTAAAGCATGAAATGGATCCCCACAATTTCATTTGAAATGGAGAGGATCCGGATCCGCCATGTTGCTACTTATAGAAGAAGAAGAGTCTTACGAAAAGACAGAATAGTAATTATATGTGTAAATTTTTTTTAAAAAATTTTAAAAAGCAAATCAATTTGAAACAATGGAAAAAAAAGTCTAGCGGTAGTAGTCAGATTATTCCAATGTCTTTATCTATTTTTCCTCAAAATTCCACTTTTATCGTGGGATTTCTACTTTACTTGGCATTTCAATAACTTCGAAAACGTCTAGCGATAACCGCCTTCACTAGCTCCCACACCGTCCGCTTTTTCTGCGACGATCTTGATGCGAAAGTCTACAACGACTCCTGCAATGGCCGCTGACGAGTGAAGCGTTATGTGTGTGAGATTGATATGATTTGGTGAACAACTAGGTTTGTTGATACAGATGACCTCAAAGAGGAGAGATGGAAGGAATGAAAATACCTAAACTATGAACGACGGAACTACCGCCAGTGCTGGAGCACCAGAATTTGCGTTCTGACATATCGACAAAGCTATATACGTTGATATTTCGAATGTGATTACAAATTATGTTATATTTAACTAAATTTTATCAAAGTTTATTTGGCATATTGTTTTGTAATATGTTTGGACTATCAAATTAAAAGATATATTAAATTAGCACTTACAAGTTACAAGACATGGTCAATTAGGAGAAAAAATAATATATTTTTTAAAATTAATGTTGTTAATAAGTTTAATAATATATAAAAATGTATTTATTAATAAGTGAATTAAAATTTAGAATTGATTGGGAAATTTTGTAGGATTTCCAAAAAAAATATATACAAGTTAAGACTCTTCTCATCTGAGAGCAGGTGTATTGATAGAGACTTCATCTCTCAAACCTATAATTTCGTAAAATACAGCCATTCATCTGGACGTAGTCCAAACACAACTTTGAAATGCAGAATTCCACTAGCTGTGATGAGAAGGTATCATATTCGACCATGTCACCATACCCTCTTCATCACCTCGACAGTCTGCCCAGAGACAACCGACGGCGGCAACCAATCCAAGGGTCCATGTTTTGTGAGCAAAGTTGTTATATTTGAGAACATGTCTGCACTTAAAGTTTCATACAATTCAATAAAATACTCTTTTCTTTTTCAGGTTTAATTTGCACATAGCGAGAAATGAGTTTCACTTTACATCACTATGGTAGAAATATAGGTTGATAGTGCACGGTGGCCCCGTGCGGGAAACGACATTCGGCGGGGGAGGGCAGCGACATTCGGCTGGGAAAATGAAATTTGTTGCAGCCGACAACATTCAACGAGAGCTGCGACATTCGGCGGTGACGGCCAGTATAAAATGTCGTTTAATATTGTTCAACAAAATGTTGGAGTGGTGGAACACTTCTTGACCTCTTGTTTCTCACACCGGGTCAGCCCAAGTGAGCTTAGAGGAGCAGGAGTGTGAAACCGTCGTTCCAAGGGTCATTCTCTGTCTGGGCGTTCGATGATCTTTGAACGGGGCTCGGCATTTGATGATCTTTGAACGGGGCTCGGCGTTTGACGATCGTCGAACGCGGCTTGGCGATCGACGATCGTCGAACGCGGCCTGGCGATCGACGATCGTCGAACGCGGACTGGCGATCGACGATCGTCGAACGCGGCCTGGCGATCGACGATCTTCGAACGCGGCCTGGCGATCGACGATCTTCGAACGCGGCCTGACGATCGACAATCGCTGTCTCGAACGCGGTTCGGCGTTCGACGATCGTCGAACGCGGCTTGGCGATCGACGATCGCCGTCTCTGGCTGTTTTTCACGGCGTTTTTAAGTCCTGGTCACCGGGGGCTTAGGGTACGAAAACAAGTGAACCAGAGGACTTCTGTTGTTAGCGATAACGGCTGGAGTTCTGGAGATTCATACGAAGGTGTGTTCGTGTAGGTATTTCTTCAGAAGGTGTTTCCTCACTATCTTGTCCAAACTAAGAGGTGCGAGGTCGGATCGGTTTGATCCTTGAAACTTTGTAATCATGTACTTAACTTTGGTGAATACGAGAAGGAATAAAGGAGGAAGGGGGAGAGGAAGTAGCCCAAACTTGGGGTGAACCTCTGTATATCTGGGTGTTTATGTGTTTTTGTTTTCAACTGGTACATCAACTTTCTCTTTCTTGGCGCTTGGAATCCTTACATTTGGTATCAGAGGGAGGTTATCTGATGGTTTCAGGAGGAGTGCGGATCGAAATAGAGAAGTTTGACGGAAATAGATTTGATTTGTGGAAGATGAAGATGGAGGACCTTCTGGTGGATCGTGATTTGTGGGGGGCAATAGTTGATCCTCCTCCAACCGAGAAATCTACTGCGGAGGTTGTTGCGGCCTGGACAAAGACTGATCGGAAAGCCAAAGGTTTAATCAGGCTTTTTCTGGCAGATTCAATCTTGACAAATGTTATGGAAGAAACTTCCGGGCAAGGGTTATGGCGGAAGCTTGAGACTCTCTACCAGAGCAAATCACTGGTGAACAAGCTGTTGTTGCGGAAGAAATGGTACAACTTGAAGATGCATGAAGGCGATTCTTTTTCAGAGCACCTGACCAATTTCAACACGGTTGTGGGTCAGTTGATCTCTATTGGTGAGAAGATCTCGGATGAAGACAGAGCCATTACACTACTCTGTTCGTTGCCGGATTCTTGGGACAACATTATTGTTGCTATCAGAGGCAATGAAGAGAAGGCGCTCTCAAGTGAGTCAGTGTGTGCTACTCTTTTATCTGAGGAGACCAGGAGAGGAGGCTCGGCCAAGGCCAGCAAGGGTGCTTTGAGTGTATCCAGATCGCGCCATCAATGGAGGGATAATAAGCAAGGTGGATCTCGAGATAAGTCTCGGGGTAGATCCAAGAGCAAGGTGAAGAAGCCCATCAAGTGCTGGAAGTGTAATGAGGTTGGGCATGTGAAGGCTCAATGTCACAACAAGGCCATTCAAAAGAAGGATGCAGGGTCAACTTCAGGTACCAAGAAAGAGACCGACGGCGGTGACATGTACATTGCGGCTGCATGTGTTGCTCAGAAGGATTCTGATGTGTGGTATGTTGACACGAGAGCCTCCTATCACATGACTCCTCATAGACACTGGTTCTGTGAATATGAGAGGTTTGAAGGTGGTGACGTCATGCTTGGGGATGATACTGCAGTGCAGATCAAAGGACGTGGCAAGGTGATGCTCAAGCTATCAAATGGGACCACGAAGACTCTTCCGGGTGTGATGCACGTTCCTGAGATGAGCGGGAATTTGCTCTCAGTGGGTTCTATGGCAGATGCATGAGTGACTTTTAGTTGTGACAAGCGCTCATGCAAGATGACCAGAGGGGCAATGGTGATTGTCAACGGAGTTAGGCATGGGACACTGTATAAACTACGTGCTGATACAGTGGTTCCAAGCGGGGCACTTATCTCTGAAGGCAAGAAGTATGACCAGGAGGAGCAGTCCAAGCTATGGCATCATAGGCTTGGACATATCAGTGAGAAGGCGATGTCGATCGTGGCATCAAGTCAGGTGGTGGATGGTGTGCCGATGTGCACCACGAGCTTTGGGTTCTGTGAGCACTGCCTACTTGGCAAGCAGCACCGGGTCAGCTTCCATGAAACAGGCACGAGGGCAACTGGAGTGCTGGATCTGATACATAGCGACCTGTTCGGGCCGACTCAAGCTCCATCTCTCGGCGGCGCTAGGTACTTTGTATCTTTCACTGATGATTATTCACGATATTCCTGGATCTACTTTCTCAGGTCCAAGTCAGAGGTTCTAGACAGGTTCAAGGATTTCAACAGCCTGGTGGAGAACCAGTTGGAGAGACAAGTGAAAGTCCTTCGTTCTGATAACAGAGGCGAGTACTGTTATGATGCTTCAGAGCGGTACTGTACTGAGCAGGGCATTACTCTGCAGAAAACCACACCCTACACCCCAGAGCAGAATGGAGTGTCGGAGAGGCTAAACCGGACATTGATGGAGAAGAGCAAGTGCATGCGCAGTTGGGCTGGTTTGGGGGCGGAGTTCTGGGCTGAAGCGGTGGCTACAGCCAACCATCTGAAGAACAGGTCCCCTACCTCTGCAGTGAAGGGGTGTACCCCCTATGAAGCCATTTTCAAGAAGAAGCCAAATCTGTCTTACGCTCGTGTGTTTGGGTGTGATGCCTATGTTCACATTCCAAAAGAAAAAAGGAGAAAGCTTGATATGAAGTCCGAGAAGTGCATCTTTGTGGGGTACAAAGAAGGCGTCAAGGGGTACAAGCTTTGGAACCCGGTGACCAGGACTGTGACGATCAGCAGAGATGTGGTGTTTCATGAAGTCAGTCCACAGGTCAGCACACAAGCAGGGAAGTCAAGGGCTGAAGAGGAGGAGACAGTAGCCAGAAGCATAGAAGTTGATTCTCAGGTTGATGCTCAAGGGGCTACTACTGTTGGTGCTGAGTCTGATTCAGAATCAAACGAATTAGAGACGGTGAACATTGATGATGGATCAGAAGATGAGGTGGTTGATGTCCCACTTCTGAGGCGTTCAATGATGGAAAGGAGGGCACCACTCCGGTACTCTCTTAGTGCAGTTGGAGCACACTATTTCCTTAATATGCTTGGTGAAGATCCCAATTCAGCCAGGGATGCAAGGTCAAGGGCTGATGCGAACCAGTGGGAGCTTGCGATGGTTGATGAGATGGATTCCTTGCGGAAGATTCAGACTTGGAGTCTGTGCATGCTTCCAAAGGGAAGGAAGGCCATTGGGAGCAAATGGGTCTTCAAGCAGAAGGTGAAGGCAGATGGCACTGTGGAGAAATACAAGGCAAGGTTGGTTGCAAAAGGTTTCTCCCAAGTTGAAGGCGTGGATTATGATAAGATTTTCTCGCCGGTTGCTAAGCTCACTTCGATCAGATTGGTTCTCTCTATTGCGGCAGCACATGACTTGGAGGTTGAGCAAATGGATGTGAAGACGGCGTTTCTTCACGGAAATCTGGAGGAGGAGATATACATGAGGCAACCAGAGGGGTTTGAGACCAAGGGCAAAGAAGATCTGGTTTGCAAGCTGAAGAAGTCCCTTTATGGTCTTAAGCAATCACCGAGGATGTGGTATCAGAAGTTTGACACCTACATGATGGATGTGGGGTTTGAAAGGACAAATTCTGACCACTGTGTCTATCTCCAGAGGAATGGGGAGTATTTTACTTTCTTGACACTCTACGTAGATGATATGCTACTCGTGGGGAATAATGTCAAGATGATCCAACAAGTCAAGAAAATGCTCTCTACCAAATTCGAAATGAAGGATTTGGGGCCAGCAAATGTGATCTTGGGAATGCAGATCTCCAGAGACCGTAGCAAGAAGAAGCTTTGGTTGGGACAGCAAAGATATGTCGAAGAGGTGTTGAAAAAGTTCAACATTGCTGACTGCAAGCCTATCAGTGCCCCTATGCCTGTTGGGAGTAAGTTGTCTGCTGAGATGTGTCCCAAGACACACGAAGAAATCGAGGACATGGCAAATGTTCCATATGCTAGTGCAGTGGGGAGTTTGATGTACGTCATGGTGTGCACTCGTCCTAACATCGCACATGCAGTGGGGGTCCTGAGTCGGTATATGGCCAAACCTGGGAAGGAGCACCGGAATGCTATGAAGCGCGTTTTCAGGTATTTTCGCGGTACCTCAAGTTATTCCATCTATTTTGAAGGTACTGATGAAGGAGGATCCCTAGACGTGGTTGGCCACGTGGACTCAGATTGGGGAGGTGATCTGGATAGCAGGAAATCCACCAGTGGCTATGTCTTCACATTATTTGGTGGAGCTATCAGTTGGACGAGTCGGCGACAAGGAGTGGTAGCACTCTCGTCGACGGAAGCGGACTACATGGCTCTAACTCATGTTAGTAAGGAGGCCATATGGCTGCGAAGGCTATGCCTGGAGCTCAGTTTTGAACAGGGTCCTGTGAAGATGTGGTGTGGTAGTCAAGGGGCTATTCAGTTAGCTAAGAATCCAGCTTTCCATGCTAGGACTAAGCACATTGATATCCAATATCACTTCATCCGGGAGAAGGTGGAGAAGCAGGTGGTTCGATTGGAGAAAATCGACACTGCGTTGAATAGCTCTGATTTTCTTACCAAGGTTGTTCCTGTTGCAAAATTTGAATGGTGTGCAACAGCCGTGGGGTTAAAGAGGAAAGCTGAAGGAGCTGCCTTATTGTGTGAGAATTGTCCACCAAGTGGGAGAATGTTGGAGTGGTGGAACACTTCTTAACCTCTTGTTTCTCACACCGGCGATCGATGATCTTTGAACGGGGCTCGGCGTTCGACGATCGTCGAACGCGGCTTGGCGATCGACGATCGTCGAACGCGGCCTGGCGATCGACGATCGTCGAACGCGGCCTGGCGATCGACGATCGTCGAACGCGGCATGGCGATCGACGATCGTCGAACGCGGCCTGGCGATCGACGATCGTCGAACGCGGACTGGCGATCGACGATCGTCGAACGCGGCCTGGCGATCGACGATCGCTGTCTCGAACGTGGTTCGGCATTCAACGATCGTCGAATGCGGCTTGGCGATCGACGGTCGCTGTCTCTGGCTGTTTTTCACATCGTTTTTAAGTCCTGGTCACTGGGGGCTTAGGGTACGAAAACAAGTGAACCAGAGGACTGCTGTTGTTAGCGATAACGGCTGGAGTTTTGGAGATTCATACGAAGGTGTGTTCGTGTAGGGATTTCTTCAGAAGGTGTTTCCTCACTATCTTGTCCAAACTAAGAGGTGTGAGGTAGGATCGGTTTGATCCTTGTAACTTTGTAATCCTGTACTTAACTTTGGTGAATACGAGAAGGAATAAAGGAGGAAGGGGGAGAGGAATTAGCCCAAACTTGGGGTGAACCTCTGTATATCTGGGTGTTTGTGTGTTTTTGTTTTCAACTGGTACATCAACTTTCTCTTTCTTGGCGCTTGGAATCCTTACACAAAAATTATATAGTGTGATGAGTGTCATCATTGTTTGCTATAGTGAAAATTTGGGTTCCAATATCACCGTTGATAATTTTTGTGAGATAAAAAAATTGGGTCGTATGACCCTCTCATTTCAATAAATTTAATGGTAAATTCATATTTTCTTGTAGTTGGGTATCCTACACCGAATATAATATTTGATGGGTTCCACCTTCATTTATAGGAGAAAGGCCGCCCCATGATCTCCTCCAAAAATGGATCATGGGTGGCCCACCCCCTCCATGAACTCTCATGAGGAGGAAATCATGGGGGTGGGGCCCATGGGTGGCCCACCCCTCCATGAACTCTCATGAGAAGGAAATCATGGGGGGTGGGGCCCGCACCGTCACCCCACGGAGAAAATTTGCCAGCCGGGCGGCCTAACCGCCGCCGGCATCCGGCCTCCCGCCGGCCTTGCCGCGACCGGCCTGGCCGGGCGCGCCGCGTCAGGCCACGCCTACCTCGCCGCGGCCGGCCTGGCCGGGCACTCCGCGGCAGGCCGCGACCGACTTTGCCGCAGCAGGCCGCGGCCGCCTGGCCGGGCGCGCCGCGTCAGTCCACGCCCGGCCTCGCCGCGGCAGGCCACAGCAGGCAGCGGCCGACCTGACCGGCCTCGCGGCGGCGGGCCGCGTCCGACCTCGCCGCGGCAAGATGCGGCCGGCCTAGCCAGCCTCGCCATAACAAGCGGCGGCCAGGCCACGGCAGGCCCCCGCCGCCGGCCGACGTGCCGGCCGCCCCCGCCGCCGGCCACTTGGCCGGCCTCCTCCGTTTCCGTGGACGACCTCCCCACCGTTCGACCGAGGGGAGGTTCTCCTCGTCGTCTGATCAAGAGGGTAACCACGCACTAACCCACCACTTTAGTGGTGTGGCCCGCCATGATCCGCCCACAGAGGCTATAAAAGAGACCCCAGGGCCTCTTCATTCTTCACCTTTTCTCTTCTCCGGGTTGCCTTCTTCTTCCTCAGGAGAGAGCTCGCCTGCCTCCTCGCCCGAGTCGGCCTCCTGTCGCCGTGAACCACCACCAGCTACCAGCGGCCACCTGCAGCCACCAGCGCTCCACCAACAGGACACCACCAGGAAAACGCCCAAGTCCCCGCAAAATCAAACGGAGGAAGGCAGCCGTAGCCAGCAAGTGAACGCAACCAGAAGCGCCAGAGTACCAGGATCGTCCCATGCATTCCAACATCCAAGCTACTCCTGCGGTGCAGCCTGTTGCCCGCCGGGAGTCGAAGTCTTTCACTCCCCCCAAGTTGTAACGGGAGCGGCCTGTCGCCCCGATTCTCCAGCACATTGTAATCAGCAGAAGCTAGTGGAATTTGACCGGCGCAGACCCGGTCACGTGGGTTTTTACCCATTTAAGGAGTTTTTCCACGTCATCACACCTTGTGTCAACTTTGTACTTTCATTGATTGTGTGCGCGCTCGACCGGCTCGTGAGCTAAGACGGTTCAAACAAATCCGGCCCGACCAGGGCATCGAGTTAGTCCACAACAGTTTGGCTCCGTCTGTGGGAAGGCTGTTCCCAACATCCTGCGAAAGAGTTAGATCACCATCTCAACCGCTTCCGAGTTCTGCCCCAATGGCAAAAAGGAGTGCCCACGCTACTGAAAGAGTCATCCTCAGAGGGCTCACCAAACCGGCACGCACCCACTCGCTAGTGAGCGTGCCAAAAGAGGCAAAAGCTGTGTACGCGGCTGTTGACACCCTAGAGAGACGCGTCCACCAGATGTATTAGCAGCAGATCGAAATGCTCACTCTACTTAGAAGATTAGCGACACGAGTCATCCCCCTACCGCAGCCAAATTATCGCCCGGCCCAAGAAGTTCCGCGACAAGAGGAACAAGCCCTCGAGAGACAAGAAGAGCGGCGTAAAGTTTTTGCGCCGTGGAGACAACTGTCGTCGTGACCCTCAGGGGACTGTGGGGCAATGTCCATTTCAAGAATATCCCCCTTTGTGTATCACCCGCACAGGCATGATGCGCACGGTTCAGAAGGATCCGGCATCCCGCCTGCTAAGAGCTTCTCAGCCATTCAAGCAAGCTGACTTACAACCACCAGGAGAGATCTCCGCTTCAACCAGATACTGCCCACACAAGGAATACAATATAGAGAAGGAGTTCTCAAGCACAAATAGCTCCCCCGCGCCCATGACACCATTCCAGGAGATGCATGATCGCCACCTCAACAGTCCTCATTACGGGGGGAATCCTGAAAGCAAGATGACACTCAATGCCTCGGCCATGAAGCTGGTGCCGAGTAAACGCCTGCCTAATTACGGCTCATTTGACTACTGGACATAATCAGACCCGAAGGACGACATTGAAATCCACAACTTCAGCGGAACCGACAACCCACTGGCACACGTGGAATATTTCGAAGTTATCATGCACGCACGCAACGCTTCAGATCAATTCATGATCCAGACGTTCCCGACAATATTGAAAGGGGAAGCTCGAGCCTAAGTTCATTCTCTACAGGAGGAAAGGATAAGCAGCTACATTGAACTCGCAACACTCTTTATCAAAAGGTTCGCCACGATTAGAGAACCCTCACCATAAAGTCCAAGTCCGAGTAAGGTTCAGAAAAGGAAGCTAGAGAACGGGGGGTACCTCGGGCACAAGGGAAACTGTGGCCAGCAGAAGCTGCGCCGGCTAGCGGCGCTCAACGCCCCCCAAGGCAAGATCTTTGAAGCAATACGTAACCATCCGGCCTTGTGCAGACCCAGGCCGCTCGCTCCCGGTTGAGGGGATTTGTCAAAGTACTACGAATACCACCATGGTCCAGGTCACAGCACCAATGGATGCAACCAGCTGAAGAAGGAAATCCAGCGACTAACCGGTCTAGGGGCGGTTGGTCAATTCTTATCAAAAAGGAGACCACCTCCTAGTCACAGCACGGGGTGCATAACCATCAGAATTGGCAAGCCATCCACCGAATTGAGTCAAGTCCTAGTGGACAGGGAAATTGTTGTTAATGTGTTGTTCCTATCCACATTACTCCAACTCAAACTGACCACTGGATACCTCGAGCTAGCGACTGCCAGCGCAGTTCGTAGTCATCCACGCTGAGTCTGACTACACCGCAATACTCCTGCAATCGCTCATGGACGTCTTCCAATCCCGTTCCCGCCACTTTCATCCATGAGCCATCTCCTTTTCCGCTCATTTACTTATTTGAAGTTGTAAAAGCTGCAAGCTCAGACTGGCGAGAATAATCTTTTTGTTGTTTTATTAGTACAATAGTTTGGTCGGATTGAGTACTTACATTCTCCGACGTCACTCTTCATGCCATCTTCAGGGCCTGCCCCCTCATGAAGAAGCTGTGAGCATCCCTCGCGCAAACTAAGTCGCGAGCAACCCTCGCGCAACACCGTGAGGGCCTGCCCCGCTCTCGAAGATGCCGCGAGCATCCCTCGCGCAACCTAAGCCGCGAGTAACCCTCGCGCAACACCGTGGGGGCCTGCCCCCCTCACGAAGAAGCCGCGAGCATCCCTCACGCAAACTAAGCTGCAAACAACCCTCGCGCAACACTGTGGGGGCCTGCCCCCTCACGAAGAAGCCGTGAGCATCCCTCGCGCAAACTAAGCCGTGAGGAACCCTCGCGCAACACCGTGGGGGACTGCCCCCCTCAAGAATAAGACGCGAGCATCCCTCGCGCAAACAAAGTCGCGAGCAACCCTCGCGCAACACTGTGGCGGCCTGCCCCCCTCACGAAGAAGCCGCGAGCATCCCTCGCTCAAACTAAGCCACGAGCAACCCTCGCGCAACACCGTGGAGGCCTGCCCGCCTCACGAAGAAGCTGCGAGCATCCCTCGCGCAAACTAAGCCGGTAGCAACCCTCGCGCAACACCGTGGGGGCCTGCCCCACTCACGAAGAAGCCACCAGCATCCCTCGCATAAAATAACCCGCGAGCAACCCTCGCGTAACACCGTGGCGACCTGCCCCCCTCACGAAGAAGCCGGGAGCATCACTCGCGCAAACTAAGCCGCGAGCAACCATCGCACAACATCGTGGGGGCATGCCCCCCTCACGAAGAAGCCGCGAGCATCACTCGTGCAAACTAAGCCGCGAGCAACCCTCGCGCAACACCGTGGGGGCCTACCCCCCTCACGAAGAAGCTGTGAGCATCACTCACGCAAACTAAGCCGCGAGCAACCCTCGCGCAATACCGTGGGGGCCTGCCCCCTCACAAATAAGCCGTGAGCATCCCTCGCGCAAACTAAGCCACGAGAAACCCTCAAGCAACACCGTGGGGGCCTGCCCCCCTCACGAATAAGCCGCGAGCATCCCTCGCGCAAACTTAGCCGCGAGCAACCCTCACGCAAACTAAGCGGCAATCATCCCTCACTCACTATGAGTCACAAGCCTAAGTTATATAAGGTAAGCAGCGAGCCAGTGCAAACAAGTTGCCAACTGACCTAGAAACAATAACAATGTCATAACAAAACAAAGCTGAAATGATACAAGTACAATCAGCAACAACAACTAAGCCTAAACAATTGGCAAAACAAAGTACAATCAAATGTAAACATATAATGACAAAAGTACCACTACTCGTCTTCAGTGTCAGAACACTCATCCTCAGAGACATCTGCAAAACAAAAACTGCAGGTGTCACATCCCAGGCTCTTGCTAACAAAGCGAAAAGCCTTCGAGACACCGCGTCGGAGCGCCAACTCGCGTATGTCATCCATCTGAGGCTTCACCTCCTTGGACCAAATATCGTCACGAACCTCCTCCGCGATCAGGCTACGGTCTCGTATATAGTCCAGCGACTCCAAGTACTCCACAAGCCCTGCAGCATGTAGCTCTGACGCATAGTCATCAGAGGACAGCTGTTGGGTACATTGGTTTAAATGTACCTGATTTGAAGAAGCCTCACCCAACTCAATGATATACATCAAAATGTATTTGATGTGTTTTTGAGTTACTTGTGCAGGTTAAGTATTTGCAGGACTGAAGCAAAAAGTTTCTAAGTACATGTGTCGACACCCAGAGGGAAAGTGTCGACACTTAAGAAGACTTGTGTCGACACTTGGAGTCATTGTGTCGACACCAGAGATGCTGAGTCGACACCAGACAGAAAGTGTCGACATAAGGAGCTATGTCGACACTCAATGAAGAAAGTGCAGTGAAGCAGTGTCGACACTTAACAGTTGTGTCGACACCCAGTGAAGCTGTGTCTACATCAGAAAGTGTCGACACTTGGAGCTATGTCGACACTCAGCAAAAGTTAGCAGAGACTAAGTACAAGTGTCGACACTCAGAACAATGTGTCGACACTCAACAGAAGAGTCAACACTGGAAGTAAGTGTCGACACCCAGAACAATGTGTCGACACTTAGCTGAAGACTCAACACTTGAAGAAAGTGTCGACACAAGGAGCTGTGTCGACACTTAGAAAAGAACAACAAAGTCAACAAAATATTCTAAGTACAAGTGTCGACACTAAGGGAATGTGTCGACACTCAGCCAGAGTCTCGACAGAAGAAGGATGTGTCGACACAAGGAGCTGTGTCGACACTCAGCAAGTATCAACACTGAAGACATGTGTTGACACCAAGAAGCAGTGTCGACACTTGATAGATACAACACATGAAGATGTGTCGACACAAAGGTGTTGTGTCGACACTTAGAAGAATTCAGCAAAATTCTGAAGAACAAGTACTTGTGTCGACACTCAATTTCAGTGTCGACACATGAAGGAGAAGCAGTGTCGAGATAGAGAATCAACAACACAAGGAGTTGTGTCGACACCTTGTAGACTAGTGTCGACACTTAGACAACATGTGTTGACACTTGGTCTATAAGTGTCGACACTTAAAGACAGAAAGTCTCGACACTTAAAGACAGTTACAGAATTTTCAAGAACTGACTGGATGACTTGACAGCTGCCATTCCAGCCGGTCTACAACACCTGTCAGAGTTGTCAGAATTCAGTTATGGACCGGACCAGCCGATTACCATGAAGAAGGCCTATAAATAGGCTTATACTGTCTACAGAAGAAGTTAATAACAAGAGAAGTGATTCAAATCATTGATCAAGTATTCAACAAAGAAGATCTAGCTATTCATTGAAGAATCAAGTGCAAATCTAAGAAGTTGGAGAGAGAGTGTAACGGTCCAGGCCCATCAACATGGGACCCAGCTGGAACCGCCGGCCTACCAGGGTCCAGACCCGGGCCCACCACTGGTAGTCAGCCTTTCACATTCAAGCCTGCAGGCCATGCACCCCAACCCCTCTCCAGCCCACCGGCGGGTTGTTGGTGGCCGCAGCCTCCCTTTGATGAGGTAAACTCGATAGTGGAGCCTGCACTACGGGGACTTCCCAGGAGGTCACCCATCCCAGAATTTCTCCAGCCCGAGCACGCTTAACTATGGAGTTCTTTCAACTCTCATCACCAATTGATCTGCAGCTCAGTTGGTGATGAGGGAGTGGTGGAAAGCTCTCTTATCAAGGTCCTGGGTTCGAGACCCAGTGGCAACAACCTACCGTGCTGATAAATAGGCCGGAGAGGGGTTGGGGTGCATGGCCTGCAGGCTTGAATGTGAAAGGCTTACTACCAGTGGTGGGCCCGGGTCTGGACCCTGGTAGGCCGGCGGTGCCAGCGGGTTCCCATGGGATGGGCCTGGACCGTTATAAAAAAATTCCAATAAACAAGAAAATAATTTCGTCCCCGAAATTTAAGTTCGGGTCTACGGGGTTCAATTTGCAAGAGTTATCAAGAAATTTAAAGACAAAACTTAAATGTACCTGATGCGAATAGCTCCGGGTGTTGCTCCAGCATCAGATCCCTCGGCTCCCAAGTGTGCTCCTCCCGTCCATGGTTGGACCACAGCACTTTCACAAGAGGGACCTTTTTCTTCCGCAACACTCGGATGGCTGTATCGTCAATCCGGATCGGCTCCAATCTCACTGATCTGTCAGGCTCTACTGGTCCGGCTGTAGTAGTAATGTGCTGCTCCGGCCGAAGGAGAGCCCTTCGCAAGGAAGAGACATGGAAGACGTCATGTAATGCACCCAACTCCGGTGGCAGCTGCAGTCGGTAAGCCAAGGGGCCGATCCGCTCCAGGATCAGGTATGGCCCCATGTATTGTGGACTGAGCTTCTTGTGCCTCCGCACCCGAGAAACACCATGTACTGGACGTATCTTCAAGAATACCCTGTCTCCAACCTGGAACTCCACCTTCCGGTGCCGAGCATCATAATACTTTGCCTGCCTGCTCTGGGCCTCCAGTAGCCGATCCCTGATCAATCGAATCTGAGCCTCAGTGTCCTCTATATAATCAAATCCCAGAGCCCTGGTATCCACATCCTGTACCCATGATAGCGGTGTCCGGCATCTCCTCCCATAAAGAGCCTCGTACGGAGCCATCCTGATGCTAGCCTGGTGGCTGTTATTATACGAGAACTCGACCAATGGCAGCAGCCTCTCCCAAGGCTTCCCCGTATCCAATATGCATAATCTGAGCAGGTCCTCCATGGTCCGGATGGTCCGCTCGGTCTGTCCGTCGGTCTGCGGGTGGAAGGCGGTACTAAAGGTAAGCCGAGATCCCAAATAAGCATGCACGACCCTCCACTCGCTCGAAGTGAACCGACCATCACGGTCCGAAACAATAGTCCTGGGGATACCATGATATCTGATGTACTGCTCCACAAATAGTCTCACCAGGACTGCAACTGGGGCATCCTTCCGAACTGGAATAAACCGCGCTATCTTGGTCAATCTGTCCACTATAACCCATATAGAATCATGCCCAGAGTGGGAGCGAGGCAATCCGTGTACAAAGTCCATAGCAATGTCCTCGAACTTCCACTCTGGAACTGGCAGTGGCTGTAGCAAACCTCCCGGGCTCTTGCATTCCGCCTTCACACGCTGGCAGGTCTCGCAATGGGTCACAAAATCCGTGATCTCCCTCTTCATCCCGGGCCAATACATAGATCTCCGCAAATCTGCCCACATCTTGGTGATGCCGGGGTGCACTGAATATCTCGAGCAATGTGCCTCTCGGAGTATGTCCTCCCGGATACTGCCTCCTGCTGGTATGTAGATGCGCCCCCGGAACCGAAGAAGATCATCCTGTAACGTGTAGTCCTCGACCTTGCCCCTCTCTAGGGCACTGAAAATCGGCTGTAATGCAGCATCCAGCCTCTGATGTGCTCGGATGCGCTCCTGTATATCATCGCAGCTGATCACTGAGCTCAAATACTCTCTATATACCACTGGCTTGGTCTCGGACACCACGGTAATGTGCATGTCCTCCATCATCTGAAGCAACTCTATGGACATCAATCGGGGCTCCGGTCCAGAAGTGCCGGCCCTCCTGCTCAAAGCATCCGCAACCGTGTTCGCTTTTCCCGGATGATAGTGGATCTTGTAATCATAATCACAGATAAACTCCAGCCACTTCCTCTGTCTCAGGTTTAGGTCCTTCTGAGTATCGATATACTTGAGATTCTTGTGATCTGAGAAGATGTCACAATGAATCCCATATAAGTAATGCCTCCATATTTTCAGTGCGAAAACCACAGCCCCGAGCTCTAGATCATGTACTGGATAGTTATGCTCATGCTTCTTCAACTGTCTCGAAGCATAAGCGATAACGTGTCCATGCTGCATCAAGACTGCACCCATCCCCTGATAAGAGGCGTCCGTGTAGATCTGGAATCCTTCGCTCCCGGATGGAAGCGCAAGAATGGGGGATGAGATGAGTCGGTCCTTCAGCTCCTGAAAAGCTGTCTCACACCGCTCTGACCAAACAAAATCTGTGTCCTTCTTCGTCAAGAACGTGAGGGGGAGTGCTATCCTCGAGAACCCCTCCACGAACTTGCGGTAATAGCCTGCTAGTCCCAAGAAACTACGGATGTCAGATGCGGTCTTCGGCCGTGGCCAATCCCTCACTGTCTCTATCTTGGCCGGGTCCACTGCTAACCCAGCCCCACTGATCGTGTGCCCCAGGAATGCCACCTCCTGCAACCAGAACTGGCACTTTGAAAATTTTGCGTACATCTGGGTCTCCCTCAGCCTCTGCAAGACCTGTGCCAAGTGCTCTGTATGCTCCTCCTGAGTCCGAGAATAAATAAGGATGTCGTCGATGAATACTATCACGAAGCGATCTAAGAAAGGCTCGAAAACACGGTTCATCAGACTCATGAATGCAGCAGGAGCATTCGTGAGCCCAAAAGGCATCACCGTGAATTCGTATAATCCATAGCGCGAACTGAAAGCCGTCTTCGGTATGTCTTCTTCCCTGATACGGAGCTGATAATAGCCGGATCGCAAATCTAACTTGGAGAACCAGAATGCTCCCTGAAGCTGGTCAAATAACTCATCTATCCGAGGCAGAGGATAGGTGTTGCGGACCGTCAACCGGTTCAGCTCCCGGTAATCTATACATAATCGCAGTGATCCGTCCTTCTTCTTCACAAAGAGAACTGGCGCTCCCCATGGCGATGAGCTGGGCCGCACAAATCCTGACTCGACTAGCTCCTGTAGTTGGGTCCTGAACTCTGCCAACTCCCTGGGAGCCATCCTGTAGGGTGCCCGGGACACCGGCTTCGCTCCCGGTACTAGCTGAATCCTGAAATCCAAGTCTCTAGTAGGCGGTAGCCCGGGCAATTTCTCCGGGAATACGTCGGAGAAATCCCGGACCACCGGAATATCTGAGATAGTCGCTCCTGTTCCCACCATCTCGAAGCAAACAAGATACACTTCTTCACCCTGCTCATGGGCCTTCACAGCCTGTACAGATGATAATAGTAGGTGGCAGATAGGCTGGATACCTTCAATGATAACATGAGAGTCGCCGTGCCTTAGCGTGATCCTCCTGGACGGACAATCTATCTGGGCATGGTTCCGGTGCAACCAGGCCATGCCCAAGATCAAGTCAAAGTCCTGCAGCTTCAGAATAGTCGCCGGCGCCTCAAATGCCTTGCCGCCAATCTCGGCCTCCATATCACAATGCGCAGTGGTCCGCAGCTCCGACCCATCGGGTAGACGTACCCTCATCTCTAGTCCAGGGAACCTCTCCACGCCTTCGAGTCCGTCGATGAAGGCCTCGGATACGAACGAGTGTGAAGCACCCGTGTCGAAAAGAGTATGAGCGGGCTTGCCGCTGATCATAACTATGCCTGAGGTTTGTTTATGTGAAAGTTAATTTGTTATCCTATAGTTCCAGGTACTATATATATCATTGGAAATCCAAGAAAATTCATAATTAACTTCAAGTACCTGTGATAACCTCCTCGGGATTCCTCGGCTCTGTGAGGTCCAAGGCGTATATCTGCTCCTGCTCGCGCCTCCTGCCGTGATAACCCCGACCTCGGCCTCGTCCTCGGCCTCGTCCTCGGCCCTGCTGTACTGGGGCCACTGGAGGTGGAGGAGGAGGAGGGGGATGGAATCGGTGCGGGCACTCCGACCTGATGTGCCCAGGCTGGCGGCAACCGTAACAAACCACTTGTCGGTGGCCTCGGTCATCCTGTCTCCTTGGATCATGCATCTGTAGAGGTGGGGGAGCCAATGCTGGAGGAGGCCCCTGCTCCTGCCTGAAGTTGGGACGACGACGTCCCCCACCCCTCCTGTATCCGATGGTCCTGCCTCTCTGAGAGCCCCTACTGCTCTCACCTGATGTCGATCCATCAAATGGTCTCTTCCCTCCGGCTCGCACCATCAGCTGGTCAGCCTCCAGCTTCTTCGCTATCTCGATGATCTGCCTGGATGTGCCATGAGAAATGAATAACAGAGCCTGCCTCAAATCATCCCTGAGGCCCCGGTAGAACCTCTTCGCATACCTCCTATCGTCGGTGTCCTGAATCCCCGCGAACCTGGCCAAGTGGGAGAACTCTCTCTGGTACTCTATCACTGATCTGGTCCCCTGCTTGAGGTTCAAAAACCTCTCCTCCAAAGCATCTCTGTCCGTAGCAGAGACGAAGTGCTCCAGAAACACATCGCCAAACTCTTCCCAAGATATCTCTGACAGCTCAAAGTCCGCATAGGTAGACTCCCGGACTGACTTCCACCATCTCTTCGCGTGGGCCTCTAGCACAGAGGTGGCTAGAGGTACTGCCTGGCCGACTGGGCAGCTGATGCCCGCTAAGATCTCGTGTATGGCCTCCAGCCATTCTTCTGTCTTCACCGCATCCTCTGTCCCGCGGTACGTCGGTGGGGACAGGCTCTTGAATGCACTCAGCCAGCTCGACCCCGGATTTGGCTGTGGAGCCGGGACTTGCTGGGCTCTAAAGGCATCCAAAATCGCCGTCAGGGTCTGCCCCATCTCCGTATGTAGGAATGGCAGTACGGTGCACCAGGCGGTTGTGGGAGTTAGAGGGGCCAGTGGGTTGTTTTACACTGCGGTCTGGAGGACGACCCCCGATAACACACATCCGACTTCAAGCTATATGTATAGAAGTAATGAATTTTATCCTCTTACTCCGTAACATAAAATCTTTTAAAATATTGGATGTCTATGTTTATGGAACAAAATCTTATTCCCATTGATATAGGTTTTCTTAAGGATAGAAATTTTATCATGCCAAGTAAGACATGATAAATATGGGGAGATATGGTTTATTTTTTTTCAAGAAGAAAATTATTTTTTAATAAACAAAATTTTGAGAACAACTTTGATAAATTGATTATTCCTATATTTCAAAAAGCTTGAAGTAAACATAATTGAACTCTAAGATTATTTTTTCTAACATAATACATGTGCCTCTATTTTAGATTAATTAGAAGTAGTGGCTAAAATAAGTCCCCTATCTTAAGAAGAAAAAAACATAAGAAATTCATTAAAACTTAACCCCAGATATTTAAAATTTATCAATCTACAATTAATAAACGAATAGTAAATAAAGAATTAATAAAATTCGGTTGTAAATAAAATCGCGACAAAATTTTTGGAGAGCAAAAATGCAAAAATGGTATATTCGATTTATTTGTTTCATAATATTTTTTTGGTTTTTTAGGGTTATCATCTTTTTTTGAATTTTATTATCTTTTTTGGATTTTTGAAATTATTTCTTTAATGTGTACATACTAAAGAAAGACGAAAAAGATTTTTTTGAACTCTTTTTTTGTTTGTTTTCTAAATTTTTTTTGTGTTTTTAAGATTATTAAACAAATATCTACAAGAGAGGAAAGTGAAATTATTTACAAGATAAGAGAGAAAGGAAGAGGGGAAAGGGAAAAGGATATTTACAAAAAAATATTTACAAAGTAAAACTAATTTTTTTTGAAATTTTTGTTTTAAAATATTTTAAAAAATTTTGATGATAAAAGGAAATATTTTTGGAGTTTTCATTTTATAATTTTTTTGTGTTTTGTTTTCGAATTTCTCTTTTTTGTTTTTAAAATTCTTAGGAGTGCAAAAAATAAGAGTGCAGAAAAGAAGGAACGAAAACACCCCCATATTTAATTCCAACATTGTCCCAAATGTTGCATGATAAGTATGTGGAACAAAAAAGAAATAGAATGCAATATATAACAAAAGTAAAGAGGGAGGGTAGAAACTTCCCTGAAATGTGTTCGGGGAGGCCCATTTAGAAACTCTGCATTGTTAAAAACAAAACAAAAAAAGAAAACGTAAAAAAAATAACGAAAAAGATAAACATGGGGTGGCTCACAGGAGCGCTTTGTTTATAGACATGTAGCTTTACTATTTTGGCGGGTTTATATTTCGAGGAGGGTTGTGGTTTCGATATTACCATCAACAGGATCGCCTGCTATCTATAATTTTAAATGATGACCGTTTACTTTACACGAGCTTTTTTCCGGGTGAGAGACGAGTATGGTCCCATATGGCCAAACCTCTTCAAATTTTAAGGGGTCGGACCATCGTGATTTTAGTTTACCCAGAAAAAGCCTAAGACGTGAATTATAAAGAAGGACAAGATTGTTACGAGAAAAATTTTTTTGGGGCATCATTTTTCGATCGTGATAAAACTTGGAACGCTTCTTATTGAACTTATTGCTCTCGTAAGCATTTCCACGCCATTCATCATGCTCGTTTAGATGCAGTTTTCTATTTTGAGCGGCTAAGTTAGCATCGAGATTTATGAGTTTTAAAACCCAAATAGGGAGATGTTCTGGTTCTACGGGGAGAAGACATGCTTTGACATAAACTAATTGATACAGTGTACAACCAATTACTGTTTTGTATGTCGTATGATATGTAAGACCCCCTTTTTTCTCTAAAAACCCCGGGGTCTTATGCCCAGAACCGCCGTTTTGAGGTGACACCGACACTCGGGAAGGTCGCCACTACAAAACACTGATCCTGCCAGCCTTTTTGATCACCAAAGAGAAAGAGAAGTATACATATACTATGAATAAAACTAAGTCCGCAATCACATGTAATATGTGTAAAGGAAATCACAACAAGTCCACATATAGTAAAAGTACAGAAATAAAACAGTGCAAGGAAATATAAATAGGCTTAAGCCCGGTACATCAAATCCTCACTACAAACACTCGCGGAAGCTAAGTAACTAATCACTCACGGAACCAGCAGCTGGTGCTCCTGTACTAGACTTGCCCACCTCCATGAGCATTGTACTCCGCTGCTATTGTGTCCCCTGCTGCTGCTCCCTGTCTCCCATCCGGAGTTCTTGGAATGTTGTGGTCCGAAAACCGTTAGTCAAAAAGACTAAGTCCTATCATCCCCTACCCCTCCTCCATGGCTCCTAGGCACCGAGCGAGGAGGAGGAAAGGGTGGAGAGTAAGAAAAGCAGGCGACGGTGGAACTATTCTAGTAGTTAATTATAATGTGTATATAGTTAAGGAAGAAAGGTACAAGCTAGCAGTTCTATGATAGTAAGCAGTAAGGTAATCAAGTAGAACAAGCAACTCATGTAAGAAAGATATACTAAGAAGTAAGTAACCTTAACTTATATGAATGTTCATACACACTTATAAGTTAAGGGTTCTTCTACAAGGCTCCCATCGTACAAAAATTCCCATACCGATTTATACGATGTGGTGTCAAGTTTAAACGCAAGTATGAGTGTAATGCTATGTTATGTCATGATTCATGCAAGTGCAACTCACGCACATGACTCTATGCATACAGACTTTTAGTTCTCCCCATTTGGGCAGCTAGCTTCACTCCCAGGAACCTCCGTAGTGGCAAACGGAGACAGTGGGTTGGGCCCCCCACTCCTAGGCGGGTATCCACACTACCAGGCCTAGCCCTTACGTACGCCTCTAGAAGGACACAACCTAGAGTCACCACGTACTAATGCTGGTCATATCCACCAGACTTTCTTTGGCTAAGTGTCAACCACACCCGCCGAGTCAAAGTATCGACGTCTGTGTGAACGACTGTCCAATACCGAAGACCCACCACCTTATTTATATATCCAAATCCTTCCGAGGCACCGGTTCCCCAGACTATCCATCTGTTGCATTTACCTTTCGAACCTACCGTTTAGATGTCTAATCAAACTAACCTAACCAACCTCCCGAGCTACCGTGGTGTGTGAATGTGGAACACTAGTTATACTAGTTGTTCTTAAACATTGATTTTACTTACGGTTTAGGTTAGCACATGACTGCCCAAGGTATTTCTCATGAAAGGCTCTCGAGGGCACTAGGAACTAAGATGGGCTGAAGCCCAAACCTCCTTTTCGCAAGGCTCTTACAGTTATTGGTTATTACCTATTACCTGATCCCTTTAATCGTTATGTTAAAACTAACCATAATGTATTTGACACTTCCTCTCCGCAAGAAAGACGATCTTACGTCGAACCCAAGCACCACCTACTCTAGTTATCCCTTCATTATTCCCAACGATGAACTCGTTAGTACATGACCTCAACCAATAACCTAATATCCAACTTTTTGAGTTCATTTTGCAGTTTTACTATGTGCAGACCATCCTAGGCTATATGATGTACATGATAAGAGGTACTCCATATTTTCATCCAAAAGCCTTAAGATAATTAATGGGGGTCTATCATGTCATGATTAGTCAAAATCCAGAAAACTTATAATTTTCTAATTAAATTTGGCATTTAATTAATTTTTCCCAAAATTAATCCATGAGTGATTTGAACATGAAGTACTAGATTTACTTAGAGTATGACCATTCAAAAATTATGAACACTGTAGGTTAACAAGATATCAGTGAATACTAAATATCATAAACTTTCATAAAACATTTGACCTCTAAATATTTATTCCAAAATAATTCATATAAATAGGGGTATTGAAGGAAGTACCAAAAATACTAGTCTAAAAATTCCTCAAAAATTAGTAGAGCTACATTATAATCATAAAACTTCACGTCCTAAGTTTCATGAAATTCCAAAGTCAGTAGACCTGGTAAAAGAATATCCTAAGGAAAACCATCATAAGGCATTTCTTCACAGACCCTTGTAAACTCAATTAAACCACATTTAATTATTTTTCCATGCTTATATATACCCTAATATGTTCATTGACTAAGTACAACAATTTTTCAGCTAGCTATGATATTTATTTCCTATTTATCCAAGTAAGGTGCACTAGTTTACTTTGCAAAGGAGGTACTACTAATAAAGCTTCAACCACTCCAAATAAACTACTAGTGCTGCCTAATGACATTTGATTATCTATTACAGAATTTCAAGTCATTCTACCACATATACATCATGATTTCATCATTAACATTAAAAGGGAAATATGGAAGTTACTACTACAAGAATCATCAACTGATCTCTAAACACCATAAGATAATTATTAGAGATTAATAATACTATGAAATTGTCCATGCCAAAATATCATCAAGATTCAAGGTCATTTGACCTATAAGACAATTTCTAGGGTTTAAAGTCATAAATGTTTATTAAGTGGTTTATGTGGGGTGAATGTGTCTAAGTACCACCATATCCTTTCCTATGGCATTTCACCACCCTAGGATCTCATGGACTGATCCCCAAGTCCATCCAAGAACATACCCCCCTATATCTTTCACAAGCCCCCAAAGTTCATCCTTAGGGTTAGAACTAGGGTCCTAGGGCTAATCTACCCTAAAACACCCCATAATCCATATGAGGGTGTTAAATGTCATGTCAAACCAGTGTCCAAAATTTCAACCTCTGTTGAGGTGGTTTGTCCACTCAAACCCACAAGGGGCACTTTGACCTAAATACCTCTTTTAGGGCAAAACTAGGGTTTGCTTATTTCCAAACGAAATCACCACCAAATGGGATGAAAAGGTATACAGAGCCTTATGATGACCCTAGGGATCACTCACCAAAATTTGGGAGGGTTTGGAGGTCATTAGACCTATTAAATTATTCCTATATGGATTATTAAATTCCTACAAAAACTTCAGGAAAATGTTTTCCACAAATTCCCAATAATGGATATGTTCTAGTTATAGGTAAGAATGATCCCCATCCAAAATGTCAAGTCATTTGGATAGATGGATTGATGGGGGCATTCAAAATAGTCTCTGGTATATCCTAGGTATAGTTCTCACCAAAATGAGTGTTGTGGTCAAACCACTTACCCAAATTGGTTGAAACCAATTGTAAATTACAGTAGACCCATAGAGCTACAATGTTCATGTTGACAACTTTTTCTGAAACAGCACCTAAGTATTTTTAATATTTAATTTAAAAACAACCCAGAAATGGTGCAGAAATTAATAAAACAAGAATTATTAAGATCAGATCCAGCACTGATCTTAAAGCAAATCCAACACCTCCTGTTCATCTTCTTCCTCCAGCCAAGGGTTGGGATTGCCCGAACCTGGAGAAAATTCCAAGCCATTTTCCCGGCCATCCAACCACCTCCCTGGCCGGCCACCACTGCCACCACCTTCGTTGAGGTGGGGGCCATCGCCGGGCGGCGGCACGGCCGCCGGAGGGACGGTTTCCGGCGAACCCGCGAGGTATAAAATGCCATGAAAATCTGAAATCTTCCTCACTCGATCGAGATCAATTGAGCCCGATTTCTCTCCTAATTGATTTAGGATTCTAGCCCTATAATCGTGTTTGCCGACGGGTTTGGTGGTGGTCCGCCATGGCCGGATTTTGGAGATTCGAGTGTTCTGCAACAACACTACCAAATGGCTCGAAACCTTCAAGGAAGATGTGGAAATGACTCCTCTAGTCCTTAGGAAGCTTTTAAAAGGTCTAAATGGGGGAGAGGAGCGGTGTAGCACCAATGGCCATTATTGGCCATGAAGGTGAAAATTTCGGCCTTGGTGTATTCACTGGATTCAGCCCCTATGTGGATGGCTAAGGTTGTTGATCGTCTCAAAACTGAAGGGGGGAATGAATCCAGCATGAAGAGAGGAGATCTTGGCCTTCCTATGCCATGAATGGTCTTCACTCCCCACCTTCTCTCTCCTCCATTAAAGGGGAAAAATGAAGCTTTTCTCTCTCCTAGTCATCAAGGTCGATTTTGATGTCTCCTCCAGCCTATTGGCAGCCCACGAACTCATATTAATAATAAAAATGAGGTTAGCCCAAATGGGAGAAATGAGTTTGAGCTTGGGTTAGCCCATTTGGGCTAGTTTGACCTACCAGTAGAGTAGAGTTGATCTTGGTCAACATTACCATTTGGGTTGACCCCAATGGGTCCTTGGTGACCCATTGGCCATCCCTAAGGTCTAGGAAGACTTGGGTAGGGTTGGTTGGGAACTTTGGAGGTCACCTACCCTTAGGAAGGGTACTTTGACCAAATTAGGGTTAGGGTTGACTTTGGTCAACCTAGACTCTTGGGTTGACCCCAATGGGTCCTTGGTGACCCATTGGCCTAACTTTGGGGTTAGGAAGACATGTGTGGGGTTCAATTAGCTAAGGGAAGGTAAATTGACCCTAAGTAGGCCAGTTTGACCCATTTAGGGTTAGGGTGGACTTAAGCCAACTTGGCTACTTTGCCTGTCCCCATTGGGTCCTTAGTGACCCTATGGACCACCCAAGGGGTTTAGGGTGTTGTGGTTGGGTCATGGGGTCAAGTTGGAGCCCTAAAGTCAAACCCTAAGTCTGGTGGTGAGGCTGTGCTATAGGCAGACCAAGGTGATTTTCACCTTGGCCCATGTTCACTTGGTCCTTTGAGCTTCCTTTGGTTTTGTCATGACCCAGTCATGACAAAACCATTCCTAGGGGTCTAGATGTTTGAGGGATGTTATATGATATGCCCACAACGCATCGTCGAGTTTGACGGACCAATTTTTTCTTATTAAGCAAAATGGTTTTTTTCTAATATACGCATAATCTCTCAATTTACTACCTCAACTTGGCCACTTGTTTGCGGATTGTAGGGGGTGGCAAGTTTGTGTGTTACTCCATATTTAGCTAACTTCTTAATCATTTGGGCGTTACAGAAATGTGTTCCCCTATCGATCACAATAGCTTGATGCGTGCCGACGCAAGAAAATAGTTTTTTAAGAAAGGTAACGACGACTAGCGCATCGTTGGTGGGGAGAGCTTGCACTTCTGCCCACCTTGATACGTAGTCGACCGCCACTAAAATATAATTATTTTTAAAACACGGAGGTAGGGGGCCAAGAAAATCGACGCCCCACAAAACGAAGACTTCGCATTCTAAAAATAAATTTTGGGGAATCTCGTCGCGACGAGAGATGTTATCCGACCGCTGACAGCTGTCCCAGGAGCGCACAAAATTGTGAGTCTTTGAAAAGTGTGGGCCAAAAGCAGCCCGCCTCCAGTGCCTTCCGCGCGGTCCAGTTAGCTTGATAATGCCCCAGCCGGACCCTCGTGGAAGTGCCTAAGTATTTTTGTGCACTCCACACCCGCGACGCATCTTCGGACCACCTGATCCGCGCAGATACGAAAAAGAAAGGGGTCCTCCTAAAAGAAAATTTTCAAGTCAGAAAAGAATTTCATCTTTTGTTGGCTCGAAAAGTATTTTGGATCACCCACGCAACTAAATAGTTCGCAAAATCTGCGAACCAAGGCAGGGAAGACGAAATAGTATTTATGGCTAGGAGGCGTTCCTCTGGGAATCTGTCATTTATGTCAGATTCGACGAGCGCTTCTGCACCCGGATATTCTAAATGGGAGAGATGATCAGCGGCTAAATTCTCTGCGCCCTTCTGCGTCCATTTTAGCTAATAAATATTTTAAGGAGTAGTGGTCGGTAAATACGATAACTTTAGAAAGCATTATATACGAGCAAAACTTATCGAATACAAAAACGACTGCTAGAAGTTTGTTTCCTGTTGTCGTGTAATTTCCTTGTGGAGAACTGAGCGTCTTGCTAGCATAATAAATGAGATGAAAGAATTTGTTTATGTGTTGGCCAAGAACGACACCTACGACAATATCACAAGCGTCGCACATAATCTCGAACGAAAGGGACCAATCGGACGCCACTAAAATTGGAGAATTTATAAGTTTTTGTTTTATAAAATTAAAGGCGGACTCGCATTCGCTACTAAAGACAAAATTAGATTCCTTTTCTAGGAGGCGAGTAAGCGGCTTTGTTATCTTAGAAAAGTCTTGAATAAAGCACATATAAAAGCCCTCGTGGCCTAAGAAACTCCTAATAGATTTTATGTTAGAAGGCAGGGGAAGCTTTTCAATAATTTCTATCTTGGCTTTATCGACCTCCATCCCCTTAGACAAAATCTTATGGCCGGGAACCAACCTTCTCGAACCATAAAGTTACACTTTTCCCAAACTAAAACGAGATGCGTGTCCTCGCATCACTGAAGTATGCGATCTAAATTCCAAAAAATAGGTCGGGAATGAGCATCTGAAAACAGAGATGTCATCCATAAAGACTTCCATAATGTCTCCTACCAGCTCGCCAAAGATCGCCAACATACATGTTTGGAATGTAGTTGGCGCATTGCATAGGCCAAATGGCATCCTTCGGTATGCGAATGTGGCAAACGGGCAGGTAAAAGTTGTTTTCTCTTGGTCATCGGGGGAAATTGGGATTTGAAAAAACCCCGATAAACCATCAAGAAAATAATAATATGGATGACCGAATAAACACTCCAGAATTAAGTCTAAAAACATTAGTGGGAAATGGTCCTTATGGGTGGCATTATTTAGTTTCTTATAATCGATGCACAACCGTCAACCCGTAACAGTACGAGTTGAGACAAGTTCATTATACTCATTTTCCACTACGGTTAGACAGCCCTTCTTGGGCAGGACATGAACGGGACTAACCCATGCACTGTCCGATATAGGATAAATAATCTCTGGATCTAATAATTTTATAATTTTGACTTTAACGACGTCTTTCATGTTTGTATTCAGACGTCGCTACGACTGAATAGTTTTGCAACAATTATCGGTAAGGAAAATCTTCTGAGTGCAGAAAGAGGGGTTAATCCGCTTTAGATCAGAAATTTGTCACGCAATTGCTTGGCGATGTTTAATTAAAACTTCCAATAAATTGGAAGTCACTGAATCGCTCAAATGCAAAGAAATGAAAACGGGAAGGGTATCATCTTTTCCCAAAAATGCGTATTTGAGAGACTCGGGTAAAGGTTTTAGATCTGGGCATGGCGATTCTTCTAACGAGGTTTTAATTTTAATATCTTTCGATCCAAATGGTTCGAAATATAAATTCATAGAGTCATCCTCTACGCAATTAAAGTTTTTGCGTGCAAAAATATCGTCGTTTAAAAAAGAAGACTCAAAATAGGGGAAGAACAATCTCCGGAATAAGTATCTAAATTATTACGAAAATCATCGCTTCATGACGAGTTTTCCATCGAGGGATTAATAAAGAAAGTAACTTCATCATCTCCGACTCGAAGGAGGAGATGACAATTACTCACATCAATTAATGAACAGGAGGTGGCGAGAAAATGGCGACCGAGTATAATTGGTACATCGGTGTCCTACTCGATGTCTAAGATGACAAAGTCTACCAGAAAGATAAACTTATCAACTCGGACAAGTACAACCTCCACTACTCCCATGGGGAACTTAACCGAGCGATCCGCTAGTTGGATACACATTTTAGTAGGGGCCGGAGTGCCCAAACCTTATTTTTGAAAGAACGAGAATGACATCAAATTAATGCTCGCTCCTAAATCTGCAAGAGCGTATTCTACTAATATATTGCCAAATAGACATGGGATAGAAAACCGTCCCGGGTCTTTTCTTTTTAGTGGCAATTTATTAGTAAGTGTTGGGTATTGTATCCACAATGTACCTGATTTGAAGAAGCCCCTGGACAAACTAAGGTCAATAGACTATGTATTTGATAAACTTTTTCAAGGTGTACTTGCAGTTTCTCCACGCTAAGTGCACACCAATGTCAGGGTGCAGTAGGTCAATATACACGGGTCTGCACGACGTAATCCCTCGTTGAGCAGATCAGTGTGTTGGCCTATGTGTACTCTCTCTATTGGAGTGCACTTACTTTCAAGTACAGGGCCGCTCATAAGCAAGAGAAGACAAGGAGCATGGAGGATCAAGGAGCAGCTCCTAGGTGGAAGACGAAAAATCGTCCAAGGCAAATTCGACGAGAATCACCAAGTGATTCTCGCCGAATCGGCGAGAATCACTAAGTGATTCTCGTCGAATCGTCGAGAATCGTCAGTGATTCTCGCCGACTCCTTCTGGCCATCTCAAAATGGTGCCAAGTAAGATTCGGCGAGAATCACTTGTAATTCCCGCCGACCCAGTGGTCTAGCAGCCCATGAATACAAAGTAAACTTCGTTGAGAATCAACAAGTGATTCGACGAGAATCACAAACGATTCTCGACGAATCGTCGAGAATCACTTGGTGATTCTCGCCGATTCGTCGAGAATCGTCTGCGATTCTCGCCGATTTTTACTTGGCGTTTTCTCAGAATGCTGCTGAACCGGATTCTGCTTCTGGATTTGTTTGAACCGGATTTTGGGGATTTCATTTGTGGGTCCCACAAACGGTCATATTTGAGAATCCTACAGTATTTATACAGAGGTATTTTTTGATCAGAGGAGAAGAGAAAACCCGAGCACAAAACCCTAAAAGCGCGATCTCTCTTCTCCGCCGCCACCGTCGCGCTCGGGCTAATACGTCGCCGCTGCCGATCGTTCTCCTTCCCGATCTCCGGCGACAGAAGCTTAGCAAAGCTTGCGTCTCACGTGTCTATCCAGAGATCTCTTATCTCTCGATTTGTTGACCGGGAAAACTTCCCCGTCCGAATCGATCGAGACGACCGATCCTAGAGTGACCGTTGGTAGACCTAGTTTGCTTCGCAAAGAAGTTTGGATCTCAAAGCACTGCAGCAGCGCACCTTCGTCGCCGCCAACTCCGAACCAAGCCGCCGCTCGGATTGCCGCCGCCGGTTTCGGGAGATCCTCTCCAAGAGAGACCAAGGTTGTAGACTCCTCATCGACCTCGAGAACACGTCGTCGAACGAAGAGGAACACCGTAGTCTCCGAAAGAAGTTTGTATTTCATATACATTCCATATTTACTTTTGTTGTAAGGGAACTTTTGTTCCGTGTTGTAAGGGTTGGGTGCAACCCAGTTTGTAGGAGTGTTGACTTTCACGTGTGGAAGGGCTCCTTCCGTTAGTGCAGGGATTGGATTTCAATCCCGTTGGTGAAGTGACCGAGTCGTCCCTGGTTGGGGAGATAGGTCGAAGGGGGAAAGTGGATGTACCCAAGTTGGGGAACCACTATAAATTTGCTGTGTTTTCTGTGTGCTGTGTTTGTTGTTTTTATTGTGCAGGTACATCTGTAAATTCCGCAAAAGAACCACACGTCACCTATTCCCCCCCCATAGGTGCACATAGCCGACACTAAGTGGACTTTCAAGTGGTATCAGAGCGAGGTTCCTCAACATAAAGGCTAACACCTTGAGGTGAATCCTGCCACTAGTGTCAACAAGGAGACATACATCTACTATGGACGGGCTCAAGTACTCCGGCAAGATCCCAGTGTGCAACAGACTCAACTTTCCTATCTGGAAGGAAAGAATCAGGTTCTACATGGAAGCAGTGGACCCTCGACTATTCATGATCGTGCTGGAGGGACCTTATGTCCCCACTAAGGCCTCCACCATTGATCCCACCAAGAAAGTGCCGAAGACACTCTCTGAAATGGATAAGGATGAGATGGTCCTAGTGGGCCTTGACATGAAGGCACGAAACATCCTGGTCAGTGCAGTTGATGACTCGATGATGCAAAACTTCAGCAACTGCAGGACAGCTCAGGAGATATGGCAGTGTCTGATCATTCTAATGGAGGGCACAGATGAAGTAAGGGATGATCGGAGATCCCTCCTGAACTAGAAGTATGAGGCCTTCCGGCAAGGGCCTAAGGAAGAGATCGGAGTCACATACGAGAACTTCCTGAAGATTGTCAACGCCCTCAAGGGCTATGGAAGAGTGTTCACCAATGGTGAACTCAATGACAAATTCCTTAGGTCCCTTACTAAGGAATGTGACACAAAGATCTGCGCCATCAGAGAATTTGGCAGACTAGCAGAAACTGATCCACAAATCCTGTTCGGGAAGCTGATGTCCTATGAACTTCAGCTGAACACCAGGAAGGCAGAGGAAGAAGCAGAGAAGACTGCTGCTAAAGAAAAGACTGTGGCCCTAAAAGCCAGTCACTCCAGAAAAGGGAAGGGTGCGGTGTCATACCGTGCCAGAAATAAGGAAGAAGAGGAGGACTCCGATCCATGCTCCTCCAGCTCAGAACTGTCGGAAGAGGATTTCTCCCTCATCACTCGAGAGTTCAAGAAATTCCTCAAGATGAGGAATCAAAGAAAAAGGGACGGCTCCTCTTCCAGACATCAGAAGAAAAACTACTCTTCTGACAGGTATGCATCTAAACCTAACAAACATCGTTCTTCTGATATCATTTGTTTTGGATGCAATAAGCCAGGTCACGTCGTGGCCGACTGCCATCAAAGCAAAAGAGATAAAGGGAAAGGAGAGGAGCTCAAATCCTCCAGAGATAAGAAGAAGGAGCGGAGCTACATCGCTAGAAGACCAAAGACACTAAGTGAGTCTGACTCCTCAGACTCCAGTGATGATGAGGAAGCCTACTTCGGGCTGGTGGGTCGCTCGGACTCAGAAGGAGAATGCCCCCCATATACTGGGAAGGTAAAAGCTCACACCCCCCTCTCCGACTCCGACTCTGATCCTGAGTCTCAGGATGATGAACTTGAGGATGGCCCTTCGGCCCGCGAAGCTGAACTCCTCGAAAAGTATGAGCTTCTGCTCAACACTTTCGACGAGTGCCGCAAGAGACTGAAGGCTGAGAAGAAGGAAGTAAAATTCCTTAAGGGTGAGTGTGTATCCCTAAGGGAAGAGGTCACTAGCTTGATCTCTCTCAGACAGGAGCACTTTGACCTAACTTCAAAGCACTCAGAGTCCTTGAAGCTCCTTGATCTCAAGCAGGAGGAAGTCAACAAATTGGAAGAACTACTTGCGGCAGAAAGGAAGATCGTACAGATCTTCTCTATGCCAAAAACAGTGCTTCCAGTCGTTGACACCTTCTCTGCTCAGGCCAAAGGAGCTGGCTTGGGGCATGTTGGGGCATCTGGTTCTTCATCTAGGAGGAACAAGAACCAGAGGAAGAATAAGGCCGCCAAGAAGGCCTCTGCTGATGGAAAGGGGAAGGCTCCTCTTAGTCCTGTTGCGTTCAGAAAGCCTGGCTTTCCTTGCAACCAACATGACTTTGAGTCAACATTTGGGCATCATTTCCGGCCCTCGGTTGCAAAGCCTAATAGCCGGTATGACGGTTGGAACTTCCCCCGGAACTTTGGTGAGAGTGCCCTCAAGGCACCTTATGAGGACATCCACATAGGAAGTTATGGTCCGTTCTCTAGCGGCCATAATGGAAAGCAGGCGCCAAAAGTCAAGCCTGTTGTTCAGAAGGTGACAAAGTCATGTGACTGCCGTCACCATGAGGCCTCCACCTCCAGATCCAAGGCCCCAGCTGTACCCGTTGTTCCCAGGGTAAGGCAGGAGCCTCGGAAGAGATACAACAGGTTCGACTGTTGGTGCTGTGGCAGAGTCGGTCACTTTGCCGTGGATTGTTGGTTTAATCCAAGGAACTACGAGACTCCCCATGTTAACAATGCGAGACCGACCACTCGTAGGGTTAACCAACCGAGGGGGAGTGTGCTAACCAGGAATCTAGGACCCAAGTTCGATTGGGTTCCTAAGGCAAATTAATTTTGTTTTGCAGGAATGTCCAAAGGCCACCAAAACGCCAATCTGGTATTTGGACAGTGGATGCTCCCGGCATATGACCGGGACAAGAAACCTGCTGCGTGATTACACTCCAGTCGAAAATGGACCCAAAGTCATCTTTGGAGGGTCAGATCGAGGAGTCACCAGAGGTTACGGTATGATTTCCAACGGTATAATCTCTATCACCGACGTGGCTTATGTTGAAGGGTTAAATCATAACCTGATCAGTGTAAGTCAGTTATGTGATAAAGGTTATGACGTTAAGTTCTGCAAGGATAAATGTCTGATAATTTCACGTACCTCCTCTGAGACGGTATTATCAGGCATTAGGAGCAGAAATATCTTCTGCTTAGATTTTCTTAGTATAGATTCATCTACCCCCGTATGCCTTGTGGCAACAGGCAGTGCGTCTCTTTGCGAACATTGGCACAAGAGATTGGCACATATTAATTATAAGACGATTAGTATGCTATTTTCTAAGAATTTGGTAAGAGATGCTCCCAGTATCAAGTGCATCAAGGATAGCCCCTGTCATGCATGCCAGATGGGCAAACAGACACGGGCTACCTTTAAGAGCATTGTAGACAAATACTCTTCCCGATGTCTTTACCTGCTACATATGGACTTGTTTGGCCCAATGCAAGTTCATAGCTTGGGAGGCAAGTCATATACACTAGTGATAGTTGATGATCACTCACGGTTTACATGGGTGTTCTTTTTGAAACGAAAGTCAGATACTTTTGACATCTTCACTAATTTTGTCAAGCAGGTTCAGAACGAATTTAACTGCTCCGTGGTCAAAATCTGAAGTGACCATGGAACAGAATTCGAGTCTGGTGCTATGACAGAATTTTGTGAAGAACAAGGTATCTTTCATGAGTTTTCCTCCCCGCGCACTCCTCAGCAAAATGGAGTTGCGGAGAGGAGAAATAGAACACTCATTGAAGCCTGCACGACCATGTTGAAAGATGCTTCTCTCCCGGAATACTTCTGGGCAGAGGGTGTCAATACGGCATGTCATGTACAAAACCGAGCTTTGATCAACAAACATCATCGTAAGACGCCCTACGAGCTACTGAAAGGCAGGAAACCAACCATGTCCTACTTGAGGATCTTTGGTTGCAGATGCTATGTACTGAATAATGGGAAGTACCCGCGTACTAAATTCGGTGAAAAATGCTTCGAAGGCATATTCATGGGCTATAGTTCCCATAGTCGGGCATATAGGGTCTTCAATAAGAAAACCCTAGTGGTAGAAGAATCAATAAATGTTGTATTTGATGAAGGAAGCTTGCTTAACTGCAATTCTTCCAGTAGTCTTCTTGAAGATGCAGGTGCTAGACTTGACCAGCTGAATCTGGATGAGACCCCTAAAGATGACGCACCCAAGTACATCAAAGTTTCCACCTCCACGTCAACTGAAAATGTTGAAGATCAAGATGGAACAAATCTTTTAGAAGAAAGAGAAGCACAAGAAGTAGCTGAAGCTCCAGACGCCAGACTTCTAGAGCTCCGTCACGTGAGGGATCATCCTAGAGAACAGATCATCGGAGATCCTCGTGTAGGCGTCAGAACTCGAAGAGGTACAACTAACGAAGTATTGCATTTCAGCTTCCTGTCACAGGTAGAGCCAAAGAAGTTCGACGAGGCGAACAAGGATGCGGCATGGATTCTGGCCATGCAAGAGGAACTACATCAATTCGAACGTTGCAAGGTTTGGACGCTGGTTCCCAGACCATACAAGCAGAATGTCATTGGCACGAAGTGGATTTTCAGAAACAAGCTGGATGAACATGGTGTCATCATAAAGAACAAGGCCAGGCTGGTGGCTCAAGGTTACAGACAGGAGGAAGGGATTGACTTCGACCAAACCTTCGCACCAGTCGCAAGGCTCGAGGCAATCCGGTTGTTCCTGGCATATGCTTCACACAAAGGATTCACTGTCTACCAAATGGATGTGAAATCGGCATTCCTGAACGGAGACCTGAAAGAGGAAGTATACGTCGCTCAACCCCCAGGTTTTGTCGACCCTACTTATCCCAATCACGTTTATTTTCTTAATAAGGCTTTATATGGGTTGAAACAAGCTCCACGAGCTTGGTATGAGACTTTATCTAGTTTTCTTCTTGAGAACAAGTTCTCCAGAGGTAAAATAGATAAAACATTGTTTCTCCGGGAAGTCAAAGGCAAGATTTTGCTGGTGCAAATCTATGTCGATGACATAATATTCGGCTCAACAGACAACAATCTTTGCAAAAAGTTTTCTAAACTCATGCAAGGAAAGTTTGAAATGAGCAGTATGGGAGAGCTCAAGTATTTCTTAGGCCTTCAAGTGAAACAGTCTGAGGATGGAATCTTCATCTCTCAGACGAAGTTCACAAATGAACTCCTTAAGAAATTCGGTATGGAGAGTGCAACCTCTATGAGGACTCCAATGGGATCCACCATGTCTCTGGATAAGGATGAGAAAGGTAAACCTTTCGATGAAACCAAATACAGAAGCATCATTGGATCCCTGCTCTACCTTACTGCCAGTAGACCGGATATTATGTTCTCCACATGCGTATGTGCCCGATATCAGGTGAACACTAAGGAATCTCACTATGTCGCTGCAAAGCGAATTCTAAGATACCTTAAAGGTACTCCTAATCTTGGCTTGTGGTACCCGAGGAACAATGATGTCGAGCTAATAGGCTTTTCAGATGCTGATTTTGCAGGGAGCAGGGATGACAGGAAAAGCACCTCCGGGACGTGTCAATTCCTCGGCAGGAGGCTTATCTCATGGAACAGCAAGAAACAAAATTGTGTTGCAACCTCCACAGCCGAGTCAGAGTATATCTCAGCAGGAAGCTGTTGCGCACAACTCCTTTGGATCCGAAATCAGTTGGCCGACTACAACCTTCAGTTCAAGGAAGTTCCAATGTACTGCGACTCCTCCAGTGCAATTGCCATTGCCAACAATCCGGTGTCGCACAGCAGAACGAAGCATATTGAAGTACGCTACCACTTCATTCGGGAGCACGTGGAGAACAAGGATATCTCTCTCTGTTATGTCCCCACGGACAAGCAGATTGCTGATATATTCACAAAGCCCCTAGACGAGGCAAAGTTCAATCTTTTCAAGACAGAATTGGGGATGCTCAATTATGAAGAATGAAGACTACAGAGGCATAAGCTGAGGGGGAGCCGGGAACTCCAGCGTGAGTACAGCTGCAAGAACTGAGGGGGAGCTAAGGGCCAAAGGTTACTGACCCCCGATTTGCCGAAGCCGAAAAGGGGGAGATAACCCTCTCGGGGTCAAGGCTAAGGTGGCTCCAGCTTGCTCCCAAGCACTCGGTATTGGTAAGGGATGTCTCCACTTAATGTGTTAAGTTTATGGCTTTCAGTTGCTTTCCTTTTCATTTGCTCTATTCACCTTAGCTTGTAGGGTTTAGGCTTCTTCAAATAGGGGGAGATTGTTGGGTATTGTATCCACAATGTACCTGATTTGAAGAAGCCCCTGGACAGGCTAAGGTCAATAGACTATGTATTTGACAAACTTTTTCAAGGTGTACTTGCAGTTTCTCCACGCTAAGTGCACACCAATGTCAGGGTGCAGTAGGTCAATATACACGGGTCTGCACGACGTAATCCCTCGTTGAGCAGATCAGTGTGTTGGCCTATGTGTACTCTCTCTATTGGAGTGCACTTACTTTCAAGTACAGGGCCGCTCATAAGCAAGAGAAGACAAGGAGCATGGAGGATCAAGGAGCAGCTCCTAGGTGGAAGACGAAAAATCGTCCAAGGCAAATTCGACGAGAATCACCAAGTGATTCTCGCCGAATCGGCGAGAATCACTAAGTGATTCTCGTCGAATCGTCGAGAATCGTTAGTGATTCTCGCCGACTCCTTCTGGCCATCTCAAAATGGTGCCAAGTAAGATTCGGCGAGAATCACTTGTAATTCCCGCCGACCCAGTGGTCTAGCAGCCCATGAATACAAAGTAAACTTCGTTGAGAATCAACAAGTGATTCGACGAGAATCACAAACGATTCTCGACGAATCGTCGAGAATCACTTGGTGATTCTCGCCGATTCGTCGAGAATCGTCTGCGATTCTCGCCGATTTTTACTTGGCGTTTTCTCAGAATGCTGCTGAACCGGATTCTGCTTATGGATTTGTTTGAACCGGATTTTGGGGATTTCATTTGTGGGTCCCACAAACGGTCATATTTGAGAATCCTACAGTATTTATACAGAGGTATTTTTTGATCAGAGGAGAAGAGAAAACCCGAGCACAAAACCCTAAAAGCGCGATCTCTCTTCTCCGCCGCCACCGTCGCGCTCGGGCTAATACGTCGCCGCTGCCGATCGTTCTCCTTCCCGATCTCCGGCGACAGAAGCTTAGCAAAGCTTGCGTCTCACGTGTCTATCCAGAGATCTCTTGTCTCTCGATTTGTTGACCGGGAAAACTTCCCCGTCCGAATCGATCGAGACGACCGATCCTAGAGTGACCGTTGGTAGACCTAGTTTGCTTCGCAAAGAAGTTTGGATCTCAAAGCACTGCAGCAGCGCACCTTCGTCGCCGCCAACTCCGAACCAAGCCGCCGCTCGGATTGCCGCCGCCGGTTTCGGGAGATCCTCTCCAAGAGAGACCAAGGTTGTAGACTCCTCATCGACCTCGAGAACACGTCGTCGAACGAAGAGGAACACCGTAGTCTCCGAAAGAAGTTTGTATTTCATATACATTCCATATTTACTTTTGTTGTAAGGGAACTTTTGTTCCGTGTTGTAAGGGTTGGGTGCAACCCAGTTTGTGGGAGTGTTGACTTTCACGTGTGGAAGGGCTCCTTCCGTTAGTGCAGGGATTGGATTTCAATCCCGTTGGTGAAGTGACCGAGTCGTCCCTGGTTGGGGAGATAGGTCGAAGGGGGAAAGTGGATGTACCCAAGTCGGGGAACCACTATAAATTTGCTGTGTTTTCTGTGTGCTGTGTTTGTTGTTTTTATTGTGCAGGTACATCTGTAAATTCCGCAAAAGAACCACACGTCACCTATTCCCCCCCCCATAGGTGCACATAGCCGACACTAAGTGGACTTTCAGTAAGAGCCGTTGAGCAGTCTGCGTTGATAGAGATATGCAAAATATTTTCTAATTTTGTTTATTAGAAAGAAGTTTTTTAAAATATTTCGCATACTTAGACATTTGCGAGATTGTCTCGTACAAGAGAACATTATTATGAATTTGTTTTAATAATGAAATAATTTTTTTGTACTGCGCGTCCTTACGCTCACAATCTAACTTATCTGGATACTGCAAGGGCGTTGTCAATTTAATTTTATCGTTTAAAATTGGTATGGGTGGCGCAATCGAAGAAGGGGGAAGAGAGGTCGAAAGAGAAATATGTACCTGCGGATCGATCCGTTTTGGATCAACCTCCTCCTTTCTGCTACGGAGAGTTATAGAGTTGAAGTTTTCCCGAGGGTTGGGCTCCGTATTCCCCGGTAGTGCCCCGAGTGCACGCTCGGACATCATTCGCGCAAGCTGTCCGACCTTTTGTTCTAAGTTTTTTAGCGATCCGGTGATGTTCCAGATATTTGATTCGTTGGACGCGATGTATCCAGAAATATTTTCCTCCATTGGGAGGGGTTTTGAGGAGGGGAGGCGGCGGAAATCCTGGCGCAAAAGAGTTAGGGGGGCGCTGCGTGTTGTTCGCGTTGCTCCATGAGAAGTTAGGGTGGTTCCTCCAACCCAGATTTTAGTGATTACTATAAGGGTTGTTGTTGGGGTTGAAGGAAGGTCGCCCAGAATTTTTCACGTAGTCTACGAACTCTTCGACTACGCTGACGTTAAAGGGAAGCGCCTAAGGAGGATTGGAGAAGGCAGCAGACGTCTCCACCACCTGCTTCGTCAGCCTTGCAACTTGAAGGGCTAAGTGAGCAGTGACATCCACTTCGAAGAGGTCGGTTGCCTGCTTGGGACGTCCCCGCGGGACTTTCCATTGGTAGGCGTTCATGGCCATCTCTTCGATAAGAGCTTGAGCAGCCTCAGGGGTCTTGTTTTTCAGAGTACCCCAGGTAGCCGTGTCAATCATTTGACGTGTCTAAGAGTTAAGCCCATTGTAAAAGATTTAGACCCGCAACCACGCTGGCAGCACGTGGTGCGGACACCTGCGGATGAACTCTTTAAACCTCTCCCAAGTCTCAAATAGAGACTCGGGATCATTCTACACAAACGAAGAAATGTCCGCCCGCAACTTTGTATTTTTTATGGGCGGAAAATACTTCGTTAAGAACCGTTCCACAAGCTTGACCCAAGTGGTGATACATCCTCGCGGGAGGGAATTCAACCATGCTTTAGCTTGGTATTTTAAGGAAAACTGAAAAAGGTTCAAGTGAATGGCGTCATCAGTGACGCAATTAATTTTAAAAGTATCGCAAATTTCTAAAAAACTAGATAATGAACGTTTGGGTCCATCGAACTGCACGGCGTTTTGGATCATTTGAATAACGCTGCATTTTATCTCAAAATTATTGTTCGCCATCGTTGGGCGAACAATACTCGACCTAGTATCATCCAAATTTGGCCAAGCGAAGTAGGAAATTGCACGCTCCGCGGCCGCGTTTGGGTTGGGGTCTGCCATAACTAAGGAAGAGGGTTCTCCGATGGATCCTTTGGAGTATAAAAAAGGATTCCGGCATTGAGATCGAATACGCCCAAGGGAGCATTCGATCTCAGGATCGAAATCAAAATTTTCAAACTCCGAGGGTTGTCCACAGGTCATACATCCTAAAATTCATGCTAAAAAATTAACGTATATATTTTTTTAGGTTTTTTTTGTTTTTGTTTTTTTAAAACTTTTTTAACAAGAAAAAGGTAAAAGTAAGACTCAGGAATTCGAAATAACAACGCGTGCTCCCCGACAACGACACCAAAAATGTGATGCGTGCGAAGCTCGAGCTCGGATTTATCTAATGAGTATGCTGGGTGCGGATTTCGCATTACGAGAGGAGGCAAGTGCACCTATCGCGAGTAATACAGGATATTCAGGGGGGAATATAGTGGTCTTATATTTCCCGGGGTGGGGTATTATTTCTACTCCTCCCGGAGGGACTATGTTGGGTCAATTGATCCCAATGTCCCATATTTGTAAGAAGTCAAACTCGTCAATGACATACATACATAGTTATATTTGATGTGTGCTTAAGTTCATGCATGCAGGTTATCCTTGATTGAACAGGTGAACAAAAAGAGTAAGCTGCAAGTCAGATAATTTGACTAAGGCAAAAGAGTTGAGACCGCTGAGATAGCTGAGACAGCTGAGACAGCTGAGAAGAAAGTCTCAGCATAACCGCTGAGACAGCTGAGAAGCTCAATACAAAGCATTGAGAGAAGTGTTGGTCTCAGCAAAACTACAAAGACAGGAGATTGTCTAAGCTGTGAAGAAGGAAGCATTGAGACAGTTGAGAAGAAACCACTGAGATAGGAGATAGTCTCAGCTGTGAAGAAGAAACCGCTGAGATAGTTGAGAAGAAACTGTTGAGACATTAGATAGACTCAGCTGTGAAGAAGAAACCACGGAGACAGTTGAGAAGGAACCTTTGAGACAAAGCAAACAGAAATTCTCTAAGTCTAGAAGCGTTGAGTGAAGCAGGTTCACTCAACGCTTCTAATGAAGAGCCAAGTCAACATGGGTTGAGTGACTTAACATCACTCAACTCTTAATGAGTTCTGGAATTTTTCGAAGTCCAGAAGGTTATGACCACTGCTGAAGTCACCAAAAGTCAACAAATCAAAGTTTTTCGTGCCATTACGGGAAAGCTGCAGCAACACCAGATGACCGCTGCTGTCATCTCCAGAAGTCAACAAAGTCAAATTAGTTCATGCCGTTGCGGGAAAGCTGCAGTAGCGCCGGAAGCTACTATTTGTCCTCTTTTGAGGGAGGTGTCGCTCACCATCCTTGGCTGAGCTCACACTCAAATTGCGCCATTGATTCAAATAAATAGATATAAAAAGCAGAGAGAAAATGGGATTAGGGTTATGAATAAAATACTAAAAATAGATGCAGTTGTACTTCATCTTCTACGACGAGCTTGAAAGCCAAGTCCAGCAGTGCAACCAGCAAGCCAGAGAAAGATAGCTAAAGCTTTTCCAGTTCAGCAAGTTTGTTCCTTGTAGAACAAGGTGGCTGATTCATCTAATCAACAAGGAGAGATAGCTGTGTGAAGGGTCGTCCGCCTTCAACAATAAACAACTATTCTTCAATGCAGCTGAGAAGTAGTTAGCTGTGGAAGAAGACTAATTCCTTTTAAAGCAAGAAGGCTGGACTTATATCTGCTAAGTCCAGCAAGGTAGAATCAGTGATATATCTCTGAGTCAGTGTTTCAAATTTATTTCAACTTCTTGATTAAATTCCTGTAGGATTCAGGTTGTATGAATCTGAGTTGTAGGGCCTTTTGTGCCTGAGTTGTTGGTGACTAATTAGTCACTGAGGTATGTGTCCTTCTGGGGTACCGAGGTAAGATCCAAGTGTGGATATGAGAGTAGGGCTACCCTCCCAGCTTGAGTAGTAGAGCCTAGTTCTTGAGGTAGGTGACTGTTGAGTCAATGAGCTGTAGGTGACAAGTGTGTCACTGAGTTGTAGGCCTTGGAGGAGGCTGAGCTGTAGGTGCCTAGAAGGGAACTGAGGTAGGTACCTGGAAGGGTACTGAGTTATAGGAGTACTGCAGCACTCTGAGAGTAGGGCCTTGTGCCTGAAGTTGTAGGGCTGAAAATACTGAGTTGTACTCCTTAGAGATAAGTCTGAGGTAGGTAGTCTGTGTACCACTGAGCTGTAGGAGCATAGTAGGGCTCTGAGGTAGGAACCTTTGTGCTTCTGATGTAGGGTTCTGAAGATAACCTGAGTGTAAGGCTGAGGACCTGAGGTTTAAGCTTTGAGGACCATTTTGGTGGAGTTTGTGCCTTGTCTAACATAAGTTAGAAAGGTGGGAGGGAAAGTGGATGTACCAAATTAGGGAACCACTATAAATATCTATGTGCTTTACTGTATTTTTTGTTCTTCTCTTATATTGCAGGTACTAAAGACAAGCTCTAGATCACTTAGTAAGAAAACAACAAAAATACCTAAGAAATTTTAAAGACCTATTCACCCCCCTCCCTCTAGATGACTAGCTAACCTTAAATTAATAAATTTCAAGTGGTATCAGAGGGTGGTTACTCAAAAAGCATTTAACAATCAGAGTATACCTCCAAGGTTAGCTATAAGACCTAAGAATGGGGTTTAGTGTAAACTATAAGGAACTAGGGGCCATAAAGCTTCCAATCTGTATAAAGTAATGCTTTGACCTCTGTAAGGAAAGGGTTATGCTATTCATGAAAGCTGGTGACCCTAGGATATACATCACAGGTAAAGAGGGACCCTTCATCCCTATGAATACCTCAGTTCTGGATGCCAACATCCAGACACCAAAATCTTATGATTAAATGAACAAAAATAAGCTCCTACTTTCCTCCATGGACAAGAGAGCTCAAAACATTATTGCCAGTGCATTAGATGATTCAACCTTCCAGAATCTGGGGCACTGCAAGACCTCTAAGGAGGTGTGGGACACTCTAGTTGTATTCATGGAGGATTCAGAGGAGGTGAGGTATGACAAAAAATCCATGCTCAATCAGGAGTATGAGGCCTTCAGACAAGTAAAGTCTGATGGCATTGCTGAGTGCTTTGAGAGATTTTTCGGAATAGTGAATGAACTGAGAACATATGGAAGGGACTTCAGCACCTATGAGCTGAATGACAAATTTTTCTGGTCCCTCACAAAGGATTGGGACACAAAAATTTGTGTCATTAGGGAAATGGGAAAGTTAGCAGACACTCCTCCTCCAACCCTGTTTGGAAAGCTGTTGTCATATGAGATGCTGATGAGTCCAAGTTATATACATATTTTTGGACTCATTTGGGCTAGTTTTCTCGTTGATACACTACACTTTAGAGCCATAATTGTTCATATTTGTTATTATGTCCATTCTATGTTAAGTGCACTTTGGGCCCGTTTTCAGTGTGATTCCGTAGTTATTAAACTTTTGCCCTACTTGGTGTTTTTTTGTGTCCGGAGAATGTGGAATGCCCATTTCGGTGGCTCTTCTATTTTTTGTAGGTACAAGGGTCGTGTGTGTGTTCTGGGATCGTTTGGGAATGTTTTTTGCCTAAGGGCCACTGATCGTGCATTTTTACACGTGCACGGTCAGTGGACTCCTTAGCGCACGACTGCTGGTCATGCGCGGTCAGTTCATCGAACCCCAAACAATACTGGAACAATGCGCACGATCATTGGATCTATAGCGATGACCACTGGTTGTGAGCCACTGATCGTGTACACTATTCTCCATTTTTCCAAGTTCTGTCTGGGGCAATCGCACGATCATTGTACATAGTGCGCATAACCTCGAGTCGTGCGCCACTGCTCGTGCACATTTATTCCTTTTTTCTGGAGTTATGCCATTGCTAATCGCATGATCAGGATATCCAGTGTGCACGACCTTTGGTCATGCACCACTGATCGTGCACTATGATTTTCTGCTGCTGTATTTAAACCCGTGCTCCGCGTATTAGGGCATCATCACTTTCATTTTCCGCCCCGCTGCTGCGTGCGAAGCGCCGTTTATCATCCCCGCAGATCCTCCACTCATCTCCACCCTCCGGGAAGCTTTCTCCTGCGATCCAAAGCCATCTTCAACCCATTAGAGAGTTTTCGGCCACCAGCAGTATGCAACAAAGATCTTCCGGTACAACTCATTTGGGCAAAAGGGAGAAGGTATTGAAGGAAAGGGAATAAGATGGAGGAAGACAAGTGGATTGATAACCCATTTGCCTCCGGAAGCAACCATGGTCAGAGTCGAGAAGTGGACTGACAACCCACCACTCTGGCCAAGAACCACGGCTAAGCTTTCCCCCTTTCAGTTTATTCTACCTCTTCTCCATAGTGGATTGTACTCTAAAGCTTGTAATGAACCTAAACTTGCTTTTATTTCTGTGTGAATGAAGTTTGCTTGGGTTAGTTACATCCTCTTTTATTAGCTGTGATGAACTCGCCTCCATTCACATCCACTCCACTCGCGCACTAGAACAACTCTAGTAAAGGCTAGTGTTACTGGTTGAAGAGGCGATTGCGACCCTCACTCTCCGCACGTGTGTTCATTCCATCCGCTTGCTCTCCGTCCATCCGCCTCACGAAGCACGGCATAACGGCCTGCACTAGTTCCATCCACCAAGGGAAGTGGTGCTTACGACCTGCATTAGTTCTTTATTTTGTTTTGTAGCATTAGGATTCAAAAACCAACCCCCTTTGTTGTTTCATTCAACTCTTAGTAACGATCTTTCTGTGACGCTATCACGATACCCAACCTGCATTCCCTCGATACCGACATTCGGGGAAGCTGTTTCAAAAATTATTACTTGACAGCGACTAGGTGTACTTGCCGAACACATCAAATTTTTGGCGTCGTTGCTGGGGAGTGCAGACGTAAGTGATCTGTTTTGTCGAAGGTAGTTACTCAAGAGTTTTTTTTTGTCATCTCTGGTGTATGCAGAGGCAAGGATCGGGAGAGTTGCTTGTGAAAGAAATAGTACCTAAACACCTAGAGGGGGGGGGGGGTGAATAGGTGACCTAATCCTTTTTGAAACTTTAATGGCAGCAATCAGTTATATCACAGAGTTCTAACTATTTTTTCACAGCAATTACACAAGCATTCACAATCACAGCACAATCACAGCAGACACAGTATTTTATAGTGGTTCCCCAAGCATTGGGTACATCCACTTTCCCCCTTCGCCTATCTAGCAGTGTACTAGATTCAGCCAAACTTCTCCACTAGCTCAGAACCCAAACTTGTTCCTACACCTCAGGCCCAAAGCCCTAGAACTCAGCTTTTCCACAAAGCCTACACTCAGCCACAAAGGCCTACACTCAGCCAACAAGGCCTACACTCAGCCACAAAAGGCCTACACTCAGAGATGTCAAACTCCTACACTCAGGCTCTCAAGCCCTACCCTCAGCCTTTATAATTATAGGCTTACAATTCACTCAGATCCAAAGGATCCTACAAGTTAAAATGATTTTACAAATATTAACTCTACAACTCAGAAACAAGAGAGGGGAGTTGAGAGTTTCTTGATGAGTTCTTGGAAGAACTCAGCTGGATTCAATCTGACTTAGCTTTCTTCAAAGCTTCTTGAGTAGAACTGAATAAGAATGAATCCTCCTGCAGTTGATCCTTGATCTCTGCTTCTTAAGATCCAGAATATATCTGAACCCTTCTTCTCAGCCTAGTTCCAAAGGCTGATTTCTTGGATGGAGCCCTCTCTCTCCAACTTCTTAGATCTGCACTTGGACGGCTAGATCTTCTTGTGTTGATACTCTGTGTACCACTTCAATAACTACTTGAACAATAATCTGAACAACAGTTGATCCTCCTTTTCTGTAGACAGCATAGGCCTATTTATAGGCCTTCTTCATGGTAACCGGCTGGTCCGGTTCATAACTGTCTTTTGACATCTCTGACAGGTGCTGTAGACCGGCTGGAATGGCAGCTGTCAAGTCATCCAGTCAATTCTTGAAAATCTCTAACTGTCTGATAATGTCGAGACTTTCTGTCTTTAAGTGTCGACACTTATAGACCAAGTGTCGACACAAGTTGTGTAAGTGTCGACACAAGTCTACAAGGTGTCGACACAACTCCTTGTGTTGTAGATACTATGTCTCGACACAGATTCTTCTTCAGGTGTCGACACTGTAATTGAGTGTCGACACAAGTACTTGATCTTCTGTAACTTGCTGAATTCTTCTAAGTGTCGACACATCTCCTTTGTGTCGACACAACTTCCTGTGTTGAATCTGTTAAGTGTCGACACTACTTCTTGGTGTCGACACATAGTCTTCTATGTTGATACTTGCTGAGTGTCGACACAGCTCCTTGTGTCGATACTTGATTCTTCTGTTGAGACTTCAGCTGAGTGTCGACACATTCCCTTAGTGTCGACACTTGTACTTAGAATAATTTGTTGATCTTTCTGTTCTTCACTAAGTGTCGACACAGCTCCTTGTGTCGACACTTTCTTCAAGTGTTGAGTCTTCTGCTGAGTGTCGACACATTGTTCTTGGTGTCGACACTTACTTCAAGTGTTGACTCTTCTGTTGAGTGTCGACACTTTGTTCTTGAAGTCGACACTTTAACTTAGTCTCTGCTGACTTTTGCTGAGTGTCGACACAGCTCCAAGTGTCGACACTTTCTGATGTAGACACAGCTTCACTGGGTGTCGACACTGCTGTTAAGTGTCGACACTTTCTGTCTGGTGTCGACTCTGCATCCCAGGTGTCGACACAATGACTCCAAGTGTCGACACTGCTTGTCTGGGTGTCGACACAAGTCTTCTTGAGTGTCGACACTTTCCCTCTGGGTGTCGACACATGGACTTAGAAATTTTTGCTTCAGTCCTGCAAATACTTAACCTGCACAAGTAACTCAAAACACATCAAATACATTTTGATGTATATCATTGAGTTGGGTGAGGCTTCTTCAAATCAGGTACATTTAACCAATGTACCCAACAATCTCGCCCTATTTGGAGAAGTCATAACCCTTAGTCAATGATATACACCATTCATAATTAAAATTACAAAATGATGTAAAGCAGGACAATGTACAGCAGGGTAAACATAAACATGTATCAATTTCACATGTATACAAATTCATCATTATAGAACAAATAAGAAATAGACATAAACACATTCACAGAACAATCATGAAATATATTGATCATATATTGTTCTAACATTTGTCTTATACATTTTCTGTAGTTCACAAAAATGTTTTACATTCAAAAGATTACAAAATAATCTTCAAGTAAATTCTTAATCTATTTCTGTTCTGGTTCCTTGATAACTATTCCTTTACCAGCTTGGACTTTAGCTTGGACAACAGCATCAGCAGTTTCAGCATCAGCATGCTTCTTGCCTTTCAGATCTTTCTTTTTAAGCTCTTCAGCTTTGATCTTCTGTCTTTCAAAATAATGGTATGGCTTAGGAAAGTACTTGCTAGGCTCCACTGCAGTAGGAGGTAGCTTTCCCATCTTTGCCTTCCTTCTATACTGAACTATTGCCTCCTGCCTGATCTCATGTTTTCTCCATTCAGCTTCAGAAAACCATTTGTTCCCGTCATGAGTGTTATCCTTGGAAGCTTTCCAGGCAGTTAATATTATGTTTCTAGAGGTAGGGCTCCACTGTTCAAAGTCTGGCCTTTGTTCTGCTTGTTCCCTAAACCTCTTCTTAGACAGTCTTGTCTCTTCCTCTTTCTGCAATGCCTCTTGCATGGCTTCTGATATAGGCTGAACAACCTTTTCAATATGGACATTGTCCTTGCCCCCAGATGGGCTGTACATGGTCTGTACCTCAGCATGAATCATTTCAAAATCTGGAGGTGGATAAATGACCTGAGCTACTTCTGGTTGCTCACCTCCAAGATAGGCAGGATTAATGCCAGATTCAGCAACATCATTGTCATCACACAGAGGAGGATATCCAAGTGTAGCTCTGATGGAATTTGATATCCACTTAGCATGGTCAGAGCATGCCTTGACTAACACTCTCTCCACCTTTATGACTTCTCTAGCCATATGATCTCTGACATCATCCTTTTGAAATCTGATTTGACTATCCAAGTATCTGATGCCATCTTTAAAGTAAGGTTTGAGCTTTTGCAGTTGTTCAGATATTACTTTCTGGGATGCTTGGATAGCAGTCTTAACAGCAGAAATTTCTTCTTGAAATACTTTATCAAAATCAGCTTTAGCAGCAGCAGTAGATGTAGAAGGTTCAGCAGCCTTGTTCTTCAACTCAGTGACTATAGCATTATGAGAAGCAGTCAAGTTGTCATTCATCCTTATTTGATTTTCCAGAATATATCCTTGCTTCAATGCTATATCATCTACCTGTGCCTTGATCTTCTCATGGTGTGTTGCCAAATACACCACTGCATTTCCACCTTTGTGGAAGCATTCTGTCATCTCTTTCTTGTTAAGGTTCATTTCAAACCTTATAGACTTGATATCTTGGGCTAGATCAAACTGGAGTGACTTCTGCCCTTCATCTACATATTTCTCTATGGCCTGTCTTTGCTCATCCAACTTGATTTGCATTGCCACCATCAGTGCACTATAGTCAACTGATGGTGTTTGCTGAACTATAGGCTGTGGTGCAACTGTTTGGAGAGCCTTCTTGTAACTCTGGCTTATTCTCTTGAATACATAGATTTTCTTTTTCCTTGCCCTTGCTGCATCCTCATCTTCAGAAGCTGAGGAGCTGGCAATGTCAACCCTCTCCTTAGGGCTTGGAGGCCTTTCAGTTTGCATATCTTGTGCCTTCTCAGTGTCCTGCCTTATAGGCTCTTCCAGATTCTGCACTTGCTCCCCCTCAGCAGCAGCATTCTCTTCATCAGCAGTAGCCTTGTCCATGTCAAAGTCATGTTGATCTAGATTTAAAAATAAATCCTCCATAGTGTACTCTTGTGGTGAAGGAGCTGGAGTAATTCTAGGCTCTTCAACCACTGGATCAGGAACCACTTCTAGTACAGCAGATGTGTCTTCTCTAACAGCATCTAGAACTTGACTATCCAGCTGAATTTGCTGATGAACATCAGACAAATCAGCATCTTCTATAAGAAATTCTAAAGTATTTAGATCAGTGAGTACCTCTTGTATGATGGTGGTGGCTTGCTCACTTTCCAGTGTAGAGGGTTCTTCTACAACTGGAGGCTCCCCTGGCTTTGATCCTTGTGGATGGGGCTAGCTCGAGGCAGCTCCCCCTGGATCTCAGCAACCTCTTGAGGAGCAGGAGTCTTTTCAGCAGGCTCTTCCTCATTGTCATCTTGCTCTTCACTGTCAGAACTGCTAGTGGACTCTTGTGCCACTGGAGCAGTTTTTCTCTTTTTCTTAGGAGGAATCTCCTTCTCAGTAACTGTCTTCTCAGGGGTTGGCATCTCCTTTGACAACACCCTGTCCCATCTAGAAAAGATCCTCAGATCCATCTTCCTCATGTGATTTATCTTGCTTCCAGCAGCAGTATTCATTACCTCTGGTATGGTACCAGCTAGGTATAGACTAATGATTCTGCCCAGGTTGGGCTTCTTGAGACTTTCCTTGATTTTCTCAAATAGTATTATAGACCAGTCTGTTTTTAGTGTGAAGATTATCCTTGTCATTATTCCAAACATATAGGCAGACACTCTGTCATGCCCTCCTGGCTTGCTGAGTAATACTTTACCAACTATTTCAGACATGAATTTGCATTGGCTGTTCATGCCCTTTCTGTTGAAAACAGAACCTATCTTCATCTTAGAGTCTAGTCCACACTAGGTAAGAGCTTCCCTGGTCTTGGATGCAGTAACTTCATCTTCCTCTTGAGTTCTTGGCAATTGAAGCACCTTCCTCAAGCTCTTTGGCGATATCTTAACCTTAGTTCCATGAACTCTGGATTTGATTCTGTATCCAGACTCATCTACTTCAACTCCATTTAGGAATGCAAGAACCTCTTTCTTCCATATCTTTGTAGGTTCAAAAACCAAGTACTCTAACCCGGAATCAGCAACTAGGGTTACGACCGCCTGGATTTCTGCATCAGCATCATTGAAAGCGCCGCGCACCAGCTCATATCCTTCGTTGACGTTCTCCTCTAGCTTAGGCGCCATTAGGGTTTGTAGAATTTGTCTTGAGAGAAGAGAGGTGTCGACACAGTAGTTTTGGTCTCGAAACTTTGAAAGCGTGTCGACAAACAAAGACAAAACCCTATTTATACCTTTCTGATTTTGAAGATGAACAGGCGGGACAGCTAACTTAAAATGTGTCGACACTGGCAATAAGTGTCGACACTGACTTATAATGTCTCGACACATATGTGTCGACACAAGTTTAGTCAACAGATTTTATGTGTCGACACTTGGTTATGTGTCGACACAACATAACTCGACACATAGTCGAGACTTTACTTAGAAAATTATGAGTAAAATTTAAGTGTCGACACCACTGAGGATGTGTCGACACCTACTTGACATGTGTCGACACTAATATTCTGAAGTGTCGACACCAACTTCCTAGATGTGTCGATACCTATTTCCTGAAGTGTCGACACCACTATTCTGTGTCGACATAGACTTGTCTATGTGTCGACACCTTTTTACTTAGGCATTTTCAATTCTGTAAACTTACTCTAAGTTTATCATTCCTAGTTCAATTTTGAATCTATTGAACTTAGCTTCTTCTAGTGGCTTAGTATACATATCAGCTACTTGATTATCAGTTTTAACATATTCTAATGAAATATCTTCTCTTTCTACATGCTCCCCAAGAAAATGATATTTAATTTCAATATGTTTTGTCCTACTATGAGATACAGGGTTATTAGCTATTGAAATAGCACTAGTAGAATCACAGAAAAGTGGAGTTCTACTTACCTGAAATCCATAGTCCTCTAGCTGATGTTGTATCCACAGAAGTTGAGCACAGAAACTTCCTGCAGCCACATACTCTGACTCTGCTGTGGAGATAGCCACACTGATTTGTTTCTTGCTACTCCATGAAATTAGTCTCCCACCTAGGAATTGACAGGTTCCAGTAGTGCTTTTTCTATCTTCTTTGCATCCTGCAAAGTCTGCATCTGAATAACCTGTTAGATCAAAATCTCCATTCCAAGGGTACCAGAGGCCTAGATAGGGAGTGCCCTTTAGATATCTCAATATTCTTTTGACTGCTGTCAAATGAGACTCTTTAGGGCAGGCTTGATACCTTGCACAAACACATGTAGCATACATGATGTCTGGTCTACTAGCAGTCAAGTATAATAGGGAGCCAACTATCCCTCTATACAAGGTTTCATCTACAGGTTTCCCTGCATCATCCTTGCTAAGAGACATACTTGACCCCATAGGAGTCTTCATGGTACTGGATGAATCCATACCATACTTCCTTATGAGTTCTAGGGTGAACTTGGACTGACATATGGATAAACCACTTTCAGTCTGTTTAACTTGGAGACCCAAGAAAAACTTCAGCTCTCCCATACTACTCATCTCAAACTGACCTTGCATAAGTTTTGCAAACTTTTTGCAAAGGCTGCTTTCAGTAGACCCAAATATAATGTCATCTACATATATTTAGACTAGTATAACTTTGCCTCTAGATTCCCTAAGGAATAGAGTCTTATCTATTTTCCCCCTTGAGAACTTGTTCTCAATGAGGAAACTAGATAGGGTTTCATACCAAGCCCTAGGGGCTTGCTTTAACCCATATAAAGCTTTCCTAAGTCTATAGACATGATGAGGTAAAGTCGGATCAACAAAACCTGAAGGCTGTTTCACATAGACTTCTTCCTTAAGATTACCATTTAGGAATGCTGACTTGACATCCATTTGGTAAACCTTGAATCCTTGATAGGTTGCATAGGCCAAGAACATCCTTATGGCTTCCAGTCTGGCTACTGGAGCAAAGGTTTGATCAAAGTCAATACCTTCTTCTTGCCTATATCCTTTAGCAACCAATCTTGCTTTATTCTTAATGATGACCCCTTGTTCATCCATCTTATTCCTGTAGATCCACTTAACTCCTATTATATTGTGGTCTTTAGGCTTAGGAACTAGCTCCCAGACCTTGCACCTCTTGAATTGATTAAGCTCTTCTTGCATTGCTTCAGTCCATTGTGGATCTTGTATTGCTTCTTCAAATTTCTTAGGTTCAACTTGAGATAGAAAACTGGAGTAGACTGCTGCATTCATGTATCTGCTCCTAGTTTGTACTCCTTGTCTTGGATCTCCAATAATCTGCTCTACTGGATGATCTCTAAGATGCCTATTGGCTGGAGGCATCCTAACTTCTGGTTGAAACTCTTCAGCATCTCCATCATGCTGTATTCCTTGTACTTCATCAGCAATTGGCACATGTAGTTCTCCCCCTGGACAACAGCTACTCTCCTCTCCTTGCTGTCTTGCAGCAGGTACTTCTTCTATAGTAAGCTTGTCCATCTTCTTTGTTAAACCTGTGGGGCTGCATACAGTACTAGAAAACTCATTGTTAATAAGTTTAGTCTCATCAAAAACTACATGCACAGATTCTTCTACAACTTGTGTAGACAAGTTGTAGACTCTATAAGCCTTACTATTATTGCTGTACCCAACAAAAATTCCCTCTTGGGACTTGGCAGAAAACTTAGTCAAGTAAGACTTCCAATTGTTAAGTATGAAGCATTTGCAACCAAAGATCCTGAAATAGGATAGGTTTGGTTTCCTGCCTTTCACAACTTCATAGGGGGTCTTGTTGAGCCCTTTAGTGATGGTAGCCCTATTTATAACATGACATGCAGTGTTGACTGCTTCAGCCCAGAAATACTCTGGCAGTGATGTATCACTTAGTAGGGTCCTACCAGCCTCTATCAAGGTCCTATTCTTCCTCTCAGCAATGCCATTTTGCTGAGATGTTCTAGGTGAAGAGAATTCTTGAAATATCCCAAAGTCTTCACATAGTTTTGTCATCCTTTCAGACTGAAACTCAGTACCATGGTCACTTCTAATCTTGACCACTGTACTGTTTAGTTCATTCTGAATTTGCTTGACAAAGCTATAGAAGATACTAGGTGTTTCAGATTTCTGTCTTAAGAAGAACACCCAGGAAAACCTTGAGTAGTCATCTACAACTACAAGGGTATAGACCTTCCTACCTAAGCTGTGAACTGGCATTGGACCAAAGAGATCCATGTTCAAGAGGTATAAATACCTCACAGCATCTTTGTTTTCTATGCTTCTAAAGGTGGATTTAGTCTGCTTGCCCTTTTGACAAGCTGAGCAAATACCATCTTTAATACACTTAACTTGAGGACCATTCCTCACTAACTCTTTGCTAAAGAGTTTGCTAATTGTCTTATAGCTAAGATGGGCAAGCCTCTTGTGCCATTTGACACAATGAGAGACTGTCTCATCAGCTACAAGACAAACTGGAGAACCATTGTTCTCAATCATAATGTCTAGGTAGTAGACATTCCTTTTCCCATAACCTGTCAAAATGATCTTTTGATCACTTGACCTCTTGATATGACAACCATTTTTAACAAATGAGATGTCATACCCTACATCACTTAATTGACTTATACTTATTAGGTTGTGTTTCAACCCTTTAACATAAGCCACTTGAGTAATGGTAACCAAGTTTGTAAAAATGTTACCAAACCCTTTGATGATTCCCTTTTTAGAACCACCAAAGGTTACTTTTGGACCATCTTTTATTGGAATGTAGTCCTTTAGTAGTCCTCTAGTTCCAGTCATATGTCTGGAACATCCACTGTCCAAGTACCATGTTGGGGTATGGCAACTTGGACTCACCTGCAAAACAGATTAATGAACCTTAGAACCTAAAGAATTCTTGGGTCCTTGGTACTTGTTAGTCTGCAATCTGACAAAGCTACCTACTGGCTTTCCAATAGGTAGTTTGGTACTCACTTTGGCACTAGCATTGTGCCAACAGTCCACTGCAAAATGACCAACTTTGCCACAACACCAACATTCAAACTTGTTGTACCTTTGCTTAGGTACTGTCTTTGCTGTCTTATCTACAGCAGACTTGCTGAATGTTGGGGCTTTGCCCTTGGACTTGGACTGCTCAGTCCTTGCAGGTCTAATAAAACCCAGTCCAGCCTTGCCTTTGTGATGAACAAATTCATCAATTAAAGGTAGTACTGACTTAGGTTTAGAAAACCTAGCAACTAAGTCATTTTCCTTCTGAAGATTAATCTCCAGACTCTTGATTTGATCATTTTTAAATGATATAGTACCCATTTGAATCACTATTATGTGCTTCAACCTGGCTATCTCATTCAGTTTTTGATCAAAAGACATCTCAAAATCTATTGCTGCAGCTTTAAGAATAGCAATTTCCTTTGCCTGACTTTTGGCTAGGGTCTTGCTTTTCTTATAAGCCTGCAACAGCACTTTATATTCATCTATAAGCTGATGAATATCATCCTCAGACTCAGATACACTTCCATCACTTGATGAAGATGAATCTGATTCTGTACCAGAACAAGAAACTGAACTTAGAGTTGAACAATGTACCTTACTGGGTCCTGACTGTTCCAGGATTTTGTCTTGCTCTTTCAAAGCCATTAGCTCTTGGCATTGACTGTCTTCTTGTTCATAAATTGACTCCATTATCTGCATGAATTCTTCTTCTTCTTCTTCTTCAGCAAACAACCCTATGTATGCCTCTGCATCAGACTCAGTTTCTGAAGAAGAGATATCTGATAGAGTCTTCTCCTTCTTGGCAACAAAAGACTTCTCTTTCTTGCCTTTGAAATGAGTCTTCTTCCTGTCACTAGACTCTTTTCTCTTTTCAAGACAATCTGCAATAACATGGCCCTGTCTATTGCAGCAATAGCACACTATCTTAGAACCAGCTGCCTTGCTAGATTTTGTCCTCTTCCTGTCCTTCTTTGAAGCCTTTTTATCCTGATAAAAATCTTCTTTTCCTTTTAAAGTAGAGGGCCTTGTCCTCCACTGTTTCTTCTTCAAGAATTTCTGAAAATGTCTAGTGAATGCAGCAAAGTCTTCATCACTTTCACTGCTATCAAATTTTGTACTGACTGACTCATCTGACTCTGATTCAACTACCTTTGGAGGTGGAGTTGGTGACTTATTCCTGCACTTCCTGGAGGCTTCTGTCTTGAAGGCTACTGATCTTTCCTTGTGTTCAGTTCTTGTTGACTTCTCCTCCTCTTTCCTCACTGTCAATTGCATTTCATATGACAATAGCTTGCCAAACAGTGTAGGTGGAGGAATTTCTCCCAACTTAGCCATTTCTCTAATGGCACAGATCTTTGTGTACCAATCTTTAGTTAGGGACCTTAGGAACTTGTCATTTAGTTCATAATTGCTGAACTCTCTTCCATAAGACATGAGTTCATTCACTATTCTGTAGAACTTCTTGTAGCACTCAGTTATGCTATCACCCTTTCCTTGTCTAAAACTCTCATACTCTTGATTTAGCAAGGATTTTCTATCTTGCCTAACTTCTTCAGAACCTTCCATATAGACAATGAGAGTATCCCACATCTCTTTGGCTGTCTTACAGTGAATAAGATTCTGAAAAGTGACATCATCTATGACACTCACTATGATGTTTTGTGCCCTCTTGTCCATGGTAGCTAGGACAATCTCATCCTTAGTCATCTCAGAGAAATCCTTTGGGGTTCTCTGATTTGCATCTAGAACTGATATCTTCATGGGCATATATGACCTTTCCTTTACTGTGATGTAGATTCTAGGGTCTGAGGCCTCTATAAACAGCCTTACCCTTTCCTTCCAAATCCCAAAGATTTCCTTTCTGCATATATGTAATTTCATGGAACCCAATTCCTTGTGATTCTCAGAAGAACCCATGTTTCTTGATTTTCTTGAATCTGTACTTTGCCTTAGACTGAATCTGCCACTCAGGATCCCCTCAGACTGTTAGTCCTTTTTGAGGAACCAGGCTCTGATACCACTTGAAAGAAATAGTACCTAAACACCTAGAGGGGGGTGAATAGGTGACCTAATCCTTTTTGAAACTTTAATGGCAGCAATGAGTTATATCACAGAGTTCTAACTATTTTTTCACAGCAATTACACAAGCATTCACAATCACAGCACAATCACAGCAGACACAGTATTTTATAGTGGTTCCCCAAGCATTGGGTACATCCACTTTCCCCCTTCGCCTATCTAGCAGTGTACTAGATTCGGCCAAACTTCTCCACTAGCTCAGAACCCAAACTGGTTCCTACACCTCAGGCCCAAAGCCCTACAACTCAGCTTTTCCACAAAGCCTACACTCAGCCACAAAGGCCTACACTCAGCCAACAAGGCCTACACTCAGCCACAAAAGGCCTACACTCAGAGATGTCAATCTCCTACACTCAGGCTCTCAAGCCCTACCCTCAGCCTTTATAATTATAGGCTTACAATTCACTCAGATCCAAAGGATCCTACAAGTTAAAATGATTTTACAAATATTAACTCTACAACTCAGAAACAAGAGAGGGGAGTTGAGAGTTTCTTGATGAGTTCTTGGAAGAACTCAGCTGGATTCAATCTGACTTAGCTTTCTTCAAAGCTTCTTGAGTATAACTGAATAAGAATGAATCCTCCTGCAGTTGATCCTTGATCTCTGCTTCTTAAGATCCAGAATATATCTGAACCCTTCTTCTCAGCCTAGTTCCAAAGGCTGATTTCTTGGATGGAGCCCTCTCTCTCCAACTTCTTAGATCTGCACTTGGACGGCTAGATCTTCTTGTGTTGATACTCTGTGTACCACTTCAATAACTACTTGAACAATAATCTGAACAACAGTTGATCCTCCTTTTCTGTAGACAGCATAGGCCTATATTTAGGCCTTCTTCATGGTAACCGGCTGTTCCGGTTCATAACTGTCTTCTGACATCTCTGACAGGTGCTGTAGACCGGCTGGAATGGCAGCTGTCAAGTCATCCAGTCAATTCTTGAAAATCTCTAGCTGTCTGATAGTGTCGAGACTTTTTGTCTTTAAGTGTCGACACTTATAGACCAAGTGTCGACACAAGTTGTGTAAGTGTCGACACAAGTCTACAAGGTGTTGAGACAACTCCTTGTGTTGTAGATACTATGTCTCGACACAGATTCTTCTTCAGGTGTCGACACTGTAATTGAGTGTCGACACAAGTACTTGATCTTCTGTAACTTGCTGAATTCTTCTAAGTGTCGACACATCTCCTTTTTGTCGACACAACTTCTTGTGTTGAATCTGTTAAGTGTCGACACTGCTTCTTGGTGTCGACACATAGTCTTCTATGTTGATACTTGCTGAGTGTTGACACAGCTCCTTGTGTCGACAATTGATTGTTCTGTTGAGACTTCAGCTGAGTGTCGACACATTCCCTTAGTGTCGACACTTGTACTTAGAATAATTTGTTGATCTTTCTGTTCTTCACTAAGTGTCGACACAACTCCTTGTGTCGACACTTTCTTCAAGTGTTGAGTCTTCTGCTGAGTGTCGACACATTGTTCTTGGTGTCGACACTTACTTCAAGTGTTGACTCTTCTGTTGAGTGTCGACACTTTGTTCTTGAAGTCGACACTTTAACTTAGTCTCTGCTGACTTTTGCTGAGTGTCGACACATCTCCAAGTGTCGACACTTTCTGATGTATACACAGCTTCACTGGGTGTCGACACTGCTGTTAAGTGTCGACACTTTCTGTCTGGTGTCGACTCTGCATCCCAGGTGTCGACACAATGACTCCAAGTGTCGACACTGTTTGTCTGGGTGTCGACATAAGTCTTCTTGAGTGTCGACACTTTCCCTCTGGGTGTCGACACATGGACTTAGAAATTTTTGCTTCAGTCCTGCAAATACTTAACCTGCACAAGTAACTCAAAAACACATCAAATACATTTTGATGTATATCATTGAGTTGGGTGAGGCTTCTTCAAATCAGGTACATTTAACCAATGTACCCAACAGCTTGCCTATGATCCTGAAATAGAGAGGACCGCTCGAGCACGGAGGCGTACCGCAAACGCTCTGCTAGAGATGGATCATAATCTAATTCAGGCTGGAGGCAATGGAAGAGGGGAAGAGCCCAACTTTGGGTCAAACACTGATGAGAATATTAGAAACCGGCAGGGACAACCGATGCATAGGGCTGGTTCGAGAGGGAATGGAGCTGCTACTGGAGGGTAGCATGTTGATGAGAATGAGGTAAATCAGTTGAGGCCTCGCACGATGAGAGACTACACTATCCCCACTGTTGGGAGTGTGTATCCAAATTTTGGCTCGGCCATCCATAATCTACAGTTTGATATCAAACTGGCCATTTTGAATATGATACGCAGCAACGCTCAGTTCTCCAGGTTGCCGAGCGAGGACCCACACATGCATCTCTCGAATTTTTCTGAGATATGTGGGACCTTCCATTACGGAGGAATACTCGATGAAACAGTGAAGATGAAGTTATTCCTGTTTGCATTGCGTGATAAAGCCAAGGCAAGGCTGCACAACTTACCTCTGGGGGCTGCCACAACGTGGGATGCCTTAACCGCGTGATTCCTGGAGAAGTTCAATCTGGTAGACAAGATTGTGAACCTGCATCGGGAGATTGGTAACATCCGCCATTGATGGATGCAAATAAAGAGTTATTCACCAACCATACAGGAATTGCATTGTGATGCAATTGGAAAGTGTTGCCTACCTAAATAACTGCATTGTGAGAGAAAAAGCCAAAACTGACTCATAGTGTTAGTGAAATATGAATCTTTTCCACTAAGAGAATTAATCGCATAAACTCTTCGAATTGATATCGAGGGTTATCAGTTTGATAAAAATGGTGGGAGAAATTTTAATTAAAATCACAATTGAAAGATATATTATATTTGAAATGCATTACTAACTTGCTTTTCTTGATCCTTGTAGAATTTCCATGACAAGTGGTTCATATTTCACCCTGTCCCATCGAGCGATACTTGAGAAGGAAAAGCTGAGCGGGACGAATTATTTGTACTGGTACAAGAGCTTGAGAATTGTTCTCAGTCAAGAGTCCAAGATCTATGTTTTGGAAGAGGTAACCCCTGATGAGCCTGCCGAGAATGCGTCTCGTGCTGATAAGGATGCTTCTAAGAAGTATCTTGACGACTCCTTAGACATCGAATGTCTCATGCTAGCGACCATGAACTCTGAGCAACAAAAGCAACAAGAGAACATGGGTTGCAAGGATATTGACAAGCATCTCAAGAAAAGTTTCAAGGGCAAGCTTGTCAAGAGAGATTTGATGTCACTAACGAGTTGTTCCAGTGCAAGATGGGAGCTCGGGACCTAGTAGGGACTCACGTACTCAAAATGATTGGGTGTATCGAGAACCTTGAAAGACTAGAGTTCCCTCTGGGCCAAGAGTTGGTCACGGACCTGATCCTGCAATCATTGTCGGAGAGTTATGAGCAGTCGTCTTGAACTATAACATGAATGAAATAGATAGGACACTATCCGAGCTCCTAGGCATGTTACGAATTGCCGAGATCAACATGAAGAAGGTCAAGTTTGCTAGCCCCATACTGATGGTGCATAAAGGCAAGAGCAAGGGCTTAAGAAAACGAAGTGAAAGAATATGTGTCTAGCCACCTAGAGGGGGGGGGGGTGAATAGGTGTAATATTTCTTTTGCTTTAAAGGCAGAAAAACTGTTCAATAATTAAGCAGCCAATGCAAATTCTACAGCTATCAGCACAGCAATCACAGTAACAATCATACACAGAGTGCACACAGTGTTTATAGTGGTTCCCCAAGGTCTGGGTACATCCACTTTCACCCCTTCGCCTATCTAGCAGTGTACTAGATTCATCCTAACTTCTGAACTTCTCCTCAGATCCTCAGATCATATAGCTCAGAACCCCAAACATGTTCCTACAACTCAGAGTGTCCCTACTCCTACAACTCAGGCACAAAGCCCTACCACTCAGTCATCAACAAGACCTACACTCAGGCTAAACAGCCCTACCTCAGCCTTCAATAAGGCCTATACTCAGAGAATAGATTCTCCTACACTCAGGCTCAAAAGCCCTACCTCAGCCTTTATAAATTTAGGCTTACAACTCAGATCCCTTAGGATCTTACAAAAAGATAATAACAAGTTTTAGATCACCACTCTGTTTGAGAGAATGAAGAGGGCAACCTTCTTGATCAGTTCTTGATAGTACTGATTCCTGAGATCAACTTTGTCTTTGCTTTCTTCAAGGCTTCTTGAGTCTGAACTCAGTAAAAGTTGATCTTCATGAAGTAGACCCGCTAGCAACTTCCTTCTTAAGATAGAGAATTAAATCTGGATCTTTCTTTACAGTCTGGTTCAGAACCTGCTCCTTAAGAGATCTGATTAAACAAATCTCTTTCTTGATTTCAATTACTGGATTTCTCTCTCTCCAAGTAAATCTGAAATTTCTTCAAAATACTGATTTAGAGTTTTCTCTGGATCTGTATTCTGCAATGATTGATCTTCTGATCTCTCAATTGTTGTTGATTATTCGATGCCTATCTATTGAAGGAGAAAGGCATTTATATAGTCTTCCTTCAAGGTAACCGGCTAATCCGGTTTCTAACAACCTTCTAACAGCTTTGACAGTTGTAGTTAACCAGTTTGAAATGATAGTTGTCAAGTCATGCAGTCACTTCTTGAAAATATTGTCTCTGTCTGAAAGTGTCGAGACTGATCTTCATTATGTGTCGACACAAATAGACCAAGTGTCGACACAAGTGGACTAAGTGTCGACACTTGCCTTGATGGTGTTGACACAACTCCTTATGTTATTGTAACAGCTTCTCGACACTGCTTCTGTTGAATGTGTCGACACTGATTCTATGTGTCGACACAAGCCTTCTGTTGAATGTGTCGACACTAATTCTGTGTGTTGACACAAATACTTCTTCTTTAAAAACTTAGTTGAATTCTGTTGTGTGTCGACACAACTCTTTTGTGTTGACACAACTTCTTTTGTTGTTGATACTTGCTGAGTGTCGACACATCTCCTTTGTGTCGTCACAAGTACTTCTTTTACTTTAACTTTGTTGAAGCTTGCTGAGTGTCGACACAACCTCCTGGTGTCGACACATTTGATGTCGACTTAGCTTCTCTGTGTGTCGACACTGCCTTCTAGGTGTCGACACATTTGATGTCGACAATTCTTCACAGTGTGTCGACACAGCCTGTATGTGTCGACACATTTCTCCTGGTGTCGACACAGCCTTTCTAAGTGTCGACACAATCTACTCCAAGTGTCGACACAGCTTTCCTCTAGGGTCGACACTAGCCTTCATAAGTGTCGACGCTGCTTCTCTGGGTGTCGACACATGGACTTAGAATTTTTTTGCATTTCCTGCAATTACTTAACCTGCACATATAAACTCAAAACACATCAAATACATCTTGATGTATATCATTGAGTAGGGTGAGGCTTCTTCAAATCTGGTACACATTTTCAATGTACCCAACAATCTCCCCCTATTTGGAGAAGTCATAACCCTTAGTCAATGATATACACCATTCATAACAAATACACATTATGATGTATAACAGCAATATATGACAGGGTAAATACTTAAAAACAAAACATAAAAGATATTTCATCACCAAAAGTGTGCTAACATAATGAGCATCATTATAGTTTTGTTTCAACTTTTAATACATTCTTTAATCAAAAGTTTACATGGATTTTAATACAAAAGGATTACAAAGTTGTAAACTTAAGAACATTATATTATATGGCTGCTCTGACTCCTTGATGGCAATGCCCTTGCCAGATTGAATCTTGGCTTGAACTGGAGCATCTGTGTCATCAACTAGTTTCTTGCCTTTTAGATCTGTCTTTTTCAGCTCTTCAGCCTTTATCTTCTGTCTTTCAAAATAGTGATATGGCTTAGGGAAATACTTGCTAGGCTCCTGTACATTAGGAGGTATCTTCCCAAGTTTAGCCTTCCTTCTGTACTGAACTATGGCTTCTTGCCTAGCTTCATGTTTTCTCCATTCTTGTTCAGAATACCATCTGCCCCTTTCTAGGATATTGTCCTTTGCAGCCTTCCATGCAATCAGAATAATATTTCTAGATGTTGGGCTCCACTGTTCAAAATCAGGCTTTAACTCAGTCTGTTCTCTGAATCTTTTCTTAGATAAGAGAGCTTCTTGCTCTTTCAAAAATGCCTCAGACATAGGCTTGTCTACTTTCACAATGATAATATTCTTATTACCCTCAGGAGGGCTATACATAGATTGTCCCTCCTGATGTATCATCTCAAAATCTGCTGGAGGGTAAATTACTTGAGCCACTTCAGCTTGCTCTCCTCCAAACACAGCAGGATTTATATCAGATTCAGCAACATTGTCATCATCACACAAGGGTGGATATCCAAGGGTGTCTCTGATGCTGTTGGAAATCCATTTAGCATGGTCAGAGCATGCTTTTACTAACACCCTCTCCCCCTTTATGACTTCTCTTTCTATATGATCCCTAAGATCATCCTTCTGAAATCTGATCTGAGTATTCAGATAGTTAACACCATCTTTATAAAAAGGTTTTAACTTTTGGAGCTGTGCAGTAATAGCCTTTTGAGAATCTTCAATTGCAGTTTTAACAGCAGTTAGGCTTTCTTGTAATTGCTTATCAAATTCTTCTTTGGCAGTAGCACTTACTGCAGTCTGTGCAGTAGCTATATTTTTCATTTCAGTAACAATGGCATTATGTGAGGCAGTTAGATTATCATTCATCCTTAGCTGATTTTCCAGGACATAGCCTTGATTAAGAGCTATGTCATCAACCTGTGTCCTTATCTTCTCTTGGTGTGTGGCTAGGTAAACCACTACATTTCCCCCTTTGTGGAAACAATCAGTCATTTCCTTCTTATTCAGATTAACCTCAAATCTTATAGATTTTATATCTGTAGCCAAGGAGAATTGAAGATCTTTATGTGTTTCATCTATATACTTCTCCATTGCTACCCTTTGCTCATCCAACTTCACTTGCATGGCCACCAACAAAGAATTATAATCCATTGTTGGGGTAGGCTGTGGAGCAACTGTTTGTAGTGCCTTTTTGTAGCTTTGACTCCTTCTTTTGAAGACCATAAGCTTTGTTTTCTTTGCTCTAGCAGCTTCTTCATCTTTAGAAGCAGAGGTACTGGCAATGTCTACCCTATCTTTAGGACTAGGAGGCAATTCCTTCTCAGTCCTTGTTAGCTCCCCCTGTGTCCTTTGCTCCTCATTCTCATTTCTTCTATGCTCCTCTTCATTTCTTGCTGTCTCCTCCTGAGATCTTACATGATCCCCCTCAAGATCTACCTGCTCCCCCACAAAAACTGCTTTCTCTCCTTCAAAATCAGTCTGTACCAAATCAGGGAATAGCTCTTCTAGAGTAAATTCTGGTTGTGAAGGGACAGAAGATTTTCTTAACTCAGGAGCATTATCAGCAACTGATGTGTCTTCCATGACAACATCTTGTGGTTGACTATGTAACTGAGTTTGCTCAAGAATTGTCTGAGTTGTCATTTCACTGTCTAGGTGAGTTGGTTCTTCCATATGTTGAGGCTCCCCCTGGAGTGAATCCAGGTGAATTGGGATAGCAGATGGTTGCTCCCCCTGCCTCTGTGCATCTTCATCTCTAATTGGTGACTATCCAGCATTTCCAGCCTCTCCATCATCAGAACTAAAAACTACTTGCTCCTCTGAGCTACTGGATGATTCAGGAGCTACTATGGCTTTCTTCTTCTTCTTCTGAGGTGTTTCCTTCTCTGGTGTAGGCATTTCTTTAGTTAACACACGATCCCATCTTGAGATTATCCTGATGTCCATTTTTCTCATGTGGTTTATCTTAGAACCAGCAGCTTGGTTCATGACTTCTGGAATACTTCCAGCCAAGTACAAACTCATAATCCTACCCAGATTGGGCTTCTTCTGACTTTCCTTAATCTTGTCAAACATCACAGCTGACCAATCAGTTTTGAGCTTGAAAATGATTCTAGTCATTAAACTGAACATGTGAGCTGATATTCTATCATGCCCACCTAGCTTGCTCAGAATCACCTTTCCTACTATTTCAGACACAAACTTTCCTTGCATGTTCATGCCTTTCCTGTTTAAGACTGATCCAATCTTCATGTTTGAATCTAGTCCACACCATTTCAGGGCATCCCTAGTCTTAGACGTAGATACATCTTCCTCTTCTTTAGTTCTTGGTAGATGTAGAACTTTTCTTAGACTCTTCTGGGTGAGTTTTACTTTTACCTCATGAACTGCAGACTTGATTTTGAGTCCAGTATCATCAAGAGTAGTTGCACTAAAGAATTCGAGTACTTCCTTCTTCCAAATCTTGGTTTGTTCAGAAACTAGATACTCCAACCCAGTCTCTGTAATTAGGGTTACTACATCCTTAAGTTCTTGTTCCGCATGGTCAAATGCATTCCGTACTAACTCATAGCCTTCATTGACATTCTCCTCGAGCTTTGGCTCCATTAGGGTTTGGAGAAATCTTAAATTTAGATGAGAGAGTTGTCGACACAAGTTTTGGTCTCGAAATAAAGGAAAGCGTGTCGACAAACAATGGCGATGACCTATTTATACCTTTCTAAAATTGAAGGTGAAAAGGCGCGTCAAAATACTCTAAATGTGTCGACACTGTTGAAAAGTGTCGACACTTACTACTTAAGTCTCGACAACAATGTTTACTACTATGTGTCGACACCAATTACAGTGTCGACACTTACTTCTAATGTCTCGACATAAGTGTCGACTTCTAAGTGTCGACACTTATACATCTGCATTCGACGATTAGTCGATACTTCACTCGACGAATTTTGTGTTGAACCTAAGTGTCGACACCATGTGTCGACACCTACTCTGGATGTGTCGACACTATTTCTCTGAAGTGTCGACACAGACTTTCTAGATGTGTCGACATCATTTCTCTGTAATGTCGACACCACTTCTATGTGTCGACACAGACAACTCCTTGTGTCGACACTATTTTACTTAGCCAATTTTATGAAACTATTCTAAGTTTAACATTCCTAATTCAATTTTAAACTTATTGAATTTGGTTTCATCTACAGGCTTAGTAAATATATCAGCAATTTGAAAAACTGTTTTGACATATTCTAATGAAATGTCCTCCTTCTCTACATGTTCTCTTAGAAAATGGTATCTAATTTCTTTGTGCTTAGTCCTACTATGTGAGACAGGATTATTAGCTATAGAAATTGCACTTGTAGAATCACAAAATAAAGGTGTTCTACTTACTTGAATACCATAGTCTTCTAACTGATGTTGTATCCACAAAAGTTGTGCATAGCAGCTTCCTACAGCAACATATTCTGACTCAGCTGTGGAGATTGCCACACTAGTCTGCTTCTTGCTGCTCCAAGACACTAGTCTCCCTCCTAGAAATTGACAGGTTCCTGTAGTACTTTTCCTATCTTCCTTACAACCTGCAAAATCTGCATCTGAATATCCTGTTAGTAGAAAATCTCCATTCCTAGGGTACCAAAGGCCTAGATAAGGTGTGCCCTTAAGATATCTCAATATCCTTTTGACTACAGTCAGATGAGATTCTTTAGGGCATGCTTGGTACCTAGCACAGACACATGTAGCATACATGATATCTGGTCTACTAGCAGTCAAATATAGAAGGGAACCAACTATACCTCTATACAAAGTTTCATCTATAGGTTTCCCTGCATCATCTTTGCTAAGAGTTACACTTGACCGCATAGGAGTTCTCATGGTAGTGGATGATTCCATACCATACTTCTTTATTAACTCTAGGGTGAACTTAGACTGGCATATGGACAATCCATCATCAGTCTGTCTAACTTGGAGACCCAAGAAGAACTTAAGTTCCCCCATACTGCTATTTTCAAATTTTCTTTGCATAAGTTTTGCAAACTTTCTGCAAAGATTAGTTTTAGTAGACCCAAATATTATGTCATCAACATATATTTGGACTAGGATTATCTTTCCTTTAGATTCCCTAAGGAATAGAGTCTTGTCTATTTTCCCCCTTGAGAATTTGTTCTCAATGAGGAAACTAGACAGGGTTTCATACCAAGCCCTTGGGGCTTGTTTCAACCCATACAATGTCTTCCTAAGTCTATAAACATAATCAGGTTTAAGAGGATCAACAAAACCTGAGGGCTGCTCTACATAGACTTCTTCCTTTAGATTTCCATTCAGGAAAGCTGACTTTACATCCATTTGAAATACCTTAAAGCCTTGATAAGTTGCATAAGCAAGGAACATCCTGATTGTCTCCAATCTTGCTACTGGGGCAAAGGTTAGATCAAAATCAATACCTTCTTCCTGCCTATATCCCTTTGCAACAAGTCTAGCTTTATTCTTTACAATGACTCCATTCTCATCCAACTTGTTCCTAAAGATCCACTTTGTTCCAATGATATTATGGTCTTTTGGTTTAGGAATAAGCTTCCAGACCTTACATCTTCTGAATTGATTCCGCTCCTCTTGCATGACATCAATCCAATGAGGGTCTAGAACTGCTTCTTCAAATTTCTTTGGTTCCACTTGTGATAGGAAGCTGGAGTAAAGAGCTGTGCTCAGATTCCTGCTTCTTATCTGCACTCCTTGTCTTGGATCACCAATTATCTAATTGGCTATATGATCCTTTAAGTGACTATTGGCTGGAGGTAGTCTTTCTTCTGGTTGAACCCCTCCATTCTCTTCATTTAACTGCATCTCTTGGTCTTCTTCAGCATCTAGAGAGTCTTGTACTCCCCCCTGGACAGCAGCCATCATTTTCCACTTGCTGAGTTGCAGTAGAACCTTCTGTAATGGTGAGCTTGTCCATCCTCTCAGTTATACCTGTAGAACTGCAAGCACTACTTGGCAACTCACAGTTAATCAATCTTGCTTCATCAAATACTACATGTATAGACTCTTCTACAACTTGAGTAATCAAGTTGTAGACCCTATAAGCCTTACTATTGTTGCTGTACCCAATAAATATCCCCTCTTGGGATTTGGCAGCAAACTTGGTTAGGTAAGACTTGTCATTATTAAGTATATAGCACTTGCAACCAAAGATCCTAAAATAGGATAAATTTGGTTTTCTGCCCTTCACAATCTCATAGGGAGTCTTTTTGTGGCTCTTGGTGATAGTAGCCCTATTGATTACATGACATGCAGTATTTACTGCCTCAGCCCAGAAATATTCTGGGAGAGATGTGTCACTTAATAGAGTTCTACCAGCCTCTATCAATGTTCTATTCTTCCTTTCAGCAATACCATTTTGCTGAGGTGTTCTTGGTGAAGAAAATTCTTGAAAAATCCCAAAATCCTCACACAGTTTTGTCATACTTTCAGACTGAAATTCAGTGTCATGGTCACTTCTGATTTTGACCACAGTACTGTCCAACTCATTCTGAATTTGTTTAACAAAACTATACAAGACAGTTGGAGTTTCAGACTTTTGTCTTAGAAAGAACACCCAGGAATATCTATAATAGTCATTTACTACCACAAATGTGTAGACCTTCCTACCTACACTATGAACTGGCATAGGACCAAAAAGATCCATATGCAAGAGGTATAGACACCTCACAGAATCCTTGTTTTCAAGGCTATGAAAGGTGGATTTGGTCTGCTTGCCTTTTTGACAAGCTGAGCATATCTCATCCTTTATACACTTAACCTGAGGACCATTCCTCACTAACTCTTTGCTAAAGAGTCGGCCAATAGTCTTGTAATTAAGATGGGCTAGCCTCTTGTGCCATTTGACAAAATAAGAGACTTTTTCATCAACTACAAGACAAATAGGAGAACCATTGTTCTCACACTCAAAGTTAAGACAATAAACATTTCTCTTCCTATATCCTGTCAAAATGATCTCTTGATCACTTGACCTTTTGATATAACAACCATTCTTGACAAATGAGATGTCATATCCTAAATCACTCAGCTGACTTATGCTAATGAGGTTGTGTTTCAAACCCTTTACATAGGCCACTTGAGTGATAGTAATTAGATTACTAGAAATGTTACCAAAGCCTTTGATAATTCCTTTTTCTGAACCACCAAAGGTTACTTTAGGGCCATCCTTGATAGGTGTGTAGTCCCTCAGCAATCCCCTTATTCCAGTCATGTGCCCGGAACATCCACTGTCCAAGTACCATATTGGGCATGATAACTTGGACTCACCTGCAACACAGATTACTTAACCTTAGAACCCAAATAACGTTTGGGTCCTTGGTGCAAGTTAGTCTGAACTTTAACAAATCTACTTGTAGCTCTTCTAGAAGGCAGTTTGCTACTCTCCTTGACACTAGAATTATACCAACAATCCAAAGCAAAGTGGCCTACCTTGCCACAACACCAACACTCAAACTTGTTGTACCTTTGTTTAGGTACAACCCTAGCTGATTTATCTACAGCAGGCTTCTTGTTTTGAACTGTGGCTTTGCCATTAGATTTGGACCTTGCAGTCCAGACAGTTTTCTGAAATCCTAATCCAGCCTTACCCTTTTGAGATACAAACTCATCAATCAAGGGTAAAACAGATTTAGGTTTAGAAAAACTAGCTGCAATCTCTTTCTCCTTCTGAAGTCTAACCTCCAGATTTCTAATCTGATCATTCTTGAAATTGAGTGTGCCCATTTGAATAACAGTTATGTTTTTCAATCTGGCAATCTCATTCAGTTTTTGATCCAGTAATTTCTCTGAATCTGTTGCAGCCAACTTAAGACTAGCAATCTCCTTTGCCTGAGTTTTGGCCAAGGTTTTGCTTTTCTTCAAGGCCTGCAACAAGACCCTATATTCATCAATTAACTGATGAATATCTCCTTCAGATTCAGACCCACCCACATCACTTGATGTAGATGTATCTGACTCTGACTCAGTACTATAAATTAAACTAGAAGAACAACTTTGTAACTTACTTGGTCCAGGCTGATCCTGGATTTTGTCTCCTTCAGATATAGCCATCATCCCCTTGCACTGATGGTCTTCATGCTCATAAATGGAGTTCATTAGCGGTATGAACTCATCTTCTTCCTCTTCAGTAAATAATCCAATGTAGGCTTCAGCTTCTGATTCTGTTCCTGAAGATGACTGGTCTGTCAAACTCTTGTCTTTCTTAGCAACAAAGGACTTTTCCTTTTTGCTCTTAACCTGAGTCTTCTTTTTGTCAGCTGACTCCTTCCTCTTTTCAGGACAGTCAGCCAATACATGTCCCTGTCTATTGCAGCAATAGCACACAATCTTTGAAGATGTAGCTTTGCTTGGCTTGGACTTCCTTCTGTCATTCCTGGATGACTTTCTCTTCTGATAGTAGTCATCTTTTGGCTGAGAAGTGGAAGACTTAGACCTCCACTGCTTCTTCTTTAGAAATCTTTGAAAGTGCCAAGTAAAAGCAGCAAAGTTTTAATCACTTTCACTGCTATCAGAACTCTTGCTATCTGAAATATCTGTGACAGCCTCAATAATTATTTTAGGTGGAGATGGAGACTTACTTCTATACTTCTTAGTGGCTTCAGTCTTGAAGGACACAGACTTTTCCTTGTGCTCCACTCTAGTATTCTTTTCTTCCTCCTTTCTAGCCATTAACTGCATCTCATAAGATAGTAGTTTTCCAAACAAAGTTGGAGGAGGTATATCAGTAAGTTTGGCCACTTCCCTAATGACACAAATCTTGGTGTCACAGTCCTTAGTCAGGGATCTTAAGAACTTGTCATTCAGCTCATAGTTGCTGAAGACTCTTCCATAGGACATTAACTTATTAACTATCCTATAGAACTTCTTGTAACATTCTGTAATGTTATCATACTTTCCTTGCCTGAAGCTTTCATATTCCTGATTTAACATTGACTTCCTATCTTGTCTTACTTCCTCTGATCCTTCCATATATACTATTAATGTGTCCCACATTTCTTTAGAGGTTTTACAATGAATTAAGTTCTGAAATGTTGAATCATTAATGACACTAACAATTATATTCTAGGCTCTCTTGTCCATAGTGGCCAGGATGATTTCATCTTTAGTCATTTCAGAAAAATCCTTGGAAGTTTTCTGATTTGCATCCAGAATGGATATCTTCATTGGCACATATGGGCCTTCTTTGACTGTAATGTATATCCTTGGGTCAGAGGCTTCCATAAAGAGTCTGACCCTCTCTTTCCATATGCCAAATATCTCTTTTCTACATATTGGCAATTTCATTGACCCCAGCTCTTTGTGATTCTCACCTAAACCCATTTTCTTGATTCTTCAATCTGCCTTAAGGATCTCACTCTGACTGTTAAGTCTTTCTTTGAGTAACCTGGCTCTGATACCACTTGAAAGAATATGTGTCTAGCCACCTAGAGGGGGGGGGGGGTGAATAGGTGTAATTTTTCTTTTGCTTTAAAGGCAGAAAAATTGTTCAATAATTAAGCAGCCAATGCAAATTCTACAGCTATCAGCACAGCAATCACAATAACAATCATACACAGAGTACACACAGTGTTTATAGTGGTTCCCCAAGGTCTGGGTACATCCACTTTCCCCCTTCGCCTATCTAGCAGTGTACTAGATTCAGCATAACTTCTGCACTTCTCCTCAGATCCTCAGATCGTATAGCTTAGAACCCCAAACAGGTTCCTACAACTCAGAGTGTCTCCACTCCTATAACTCAGGCACAAATCCCTACCACTCAGTCTTCAACAAGACCTACACTCAGGCTAAACAGCCCTACCTCAGCCTTCAACAAGGCCTACACTCAGAGAATAGATTCTCCTACACTCAGGCTCAAAAGCCCTACCTCAGCCTTTATAAATTTAGGCTTACAACTCAGATACCTTAGGATCCTACAAAAAGATAATAACAAGTTTTAGATCACCACTCTGTTTGAGAGAATGAAGAGGGCAACCTTCTTGATCAGTTCTTGATAGTACTGATTCCTGAGATCAACTTTGTCTTTGCTTTCTTCAAGGCTTCTTGAGTCTGAACTCAGTAAAAGTTGATCTTCTTGAAGTAGACCGACTGGCAACTTCCTTCTTAAGATAGAGAATTAAATCTGGATCTTTCTTTACAGTCTGGTTCAGAACCTGCTCCTTAAGAGATCTGATTAAATAAATCTCTTTCTTGATTTCAATTACTGGAGTTCTCTCTCTCCAAGTAAATCTGAAATTTCTTCAAAATACTGATTTACAGTTTTCTCTGGATCTGTATTCTGCAATGATTGATCTTCTGATCTCTCAATTATTTTTGATTGTTCGATGCCTTTCTGTTGAAGGAGAAAGGCCTTTAGATAGTCTTCCTTCAAGGTAACCGGCTGATCCGGTTTCTAACAACCTTCTAAAAGCTTTGACAGTTGTAGTTGACCGGTTTGAAATGACAGCTGTCAAGTCATCCAGTCACTTCTTGAATATACTGTCTCTGTCTGAAAGTGTCGAGACTGATCTTCATTATGTGTCGACACAAATAGACCAAGTGTCGACACAAGTGGACTAAGTGTCGACACTTGCCTTGATGGTGTCGACACAACTCCTTGTGTTGTTGTAACAGCTTCTCGACACTGCTTCTGTTGAATGTGTCGACACTGATTCTATGTGTCGACACAAGCCTTCTGTTGAATGTGTCGACACTAATTCTGTGTGTCGACACAAATACTTCTTCTTTAAAAACTTAGTTGAATTCTGTTGTGTGTCGACACAACTCCTTTGTGTCGACACAACTTCTTTTGTTGTTGATACTTGCTGAGTGTCGACACATCTCCTTTGTGTCGTCACAAGTACTTCTTTTACTTTAACTTTGTTGAAGCTTGCTGAGTGTCAACACAGCCTCCTGGTGTCGACACATTTGATGTCGACTTAGCTTCTGTGTGTGTCGACACTGCCTTCTAGGTGTCGACACATTTGATGTCGACAATTCTTCACAGTGTGTCGACACAGCCTGTATGTGTCGACACATTTATCCTGGTGTCGACACAGAGTTTGCAAGTGTCGACACAATCTACTCCAAGTGTCGACACAGCTTTCCTCTAGTGTCGAGACTAGCCTTCATAAGTGTCGACACTGCTTCTCAGGGTGTCGACACATGGACTTAGAATTTTTCTGCATTTCCTGCAATTACTTAACCCGCACATATAAACTCAAAACAAATCAAATACACTTTGATGTATAACATTGAGTAGGGTGAGGCTTCTTCAAATCTGGTACACATTTTCAATATACCCAACACGAAGGTAAGACCTAAGTCTGCTTTGGAGCACAAGTCTTCTGTACTGAAAAAGAGAAGTTCAGGGAAAGAGGGAAAGTGTCACCACTGTGGCAAGGCTGGTCATTGGAGAAAGAACTGTCCTTTATAAATTGAGGGTCTGCAAAAGATGAGGGGAGGTATGACTTCGGCTTCATGTATTTATGTTATAGAGATAAACCTTTTTGCTCCTTCATCCTAGGTATTGGATACGGAATGAGGTTATCACATTTGTATAAATGTGCAGGAACTTGGAATGAGAAGAATGTTGAGTAAAGGAGAGGTGGACCTGCGTGTCGGCAATGGAGCAAGAGTTACTATTATCGTCATGGGTGTTTACCATCTTGCTTTGCCTAGTGGGCTTGTAATTGAATTAGATAATTATTATTTTGTTTCTTCCATAACTAGAAACATTATATCTATTTCATATTTGGACATGATTGGATTTTTTTTATTATTAAGAACAACTGTTGTTCTATTTTTAAGAATGATGTTTGTTATGGTATAACTCAAATGTTTAATGGTTTATATGTTTTGAACTTAGACCATCAGATCTATAATATAGAAAGTACTAAGAGACAAAAAGTGAATGACTCGAACCCTGCGTATCATTGACATTGTCGTTTAGGCCATATAAATGAGAAACGTATATTCAAGCTCCATAGAGATGAACTATTGGACTCATTTGATTATGAATATTTTGGGAGATGCGAATCTTTTTTGTCAGGCAAGATGACTAAGGTCTCTTTCAATGGAAACAACAGAGGGATGATGATCTCTTGGGTATAGTACATAGTGATGTATGTGGACCCATGAGTTCTTTGGCCAGAGATAGATACTTTTAATTTGTTACATTTACTGATGATTTCAGTAGATGCGGATACATGTATCTTATGAAGTGCAAATCCGAGAGCTTTGAAAAGTTCAAAGAGTTCAAGAACGAAGTAGAGAATCAATTGGGTAAGAGGGTTAAAGCACTCCGATCCGATCGAGATGGCATGATTTCCATAAAAAATATTCCAAGGTGGAGAGAACTTCTGCGGTCAGGGAAGGTTTAATCTACCAGCTTGGAGGCAGGGGCAGAGGGCCCCTCTCCCGCAGCAGCAGGAGGCGATGGCGATCGGCCAAGCAAGGAGAGAAAGAAGAGGAGCTAGGGGAGGAGGAAGGAGAAGGGAAGGCAGGGTGGTGTTTCCTTTTTGTGACTTTCATCAGGAGGAGGGTCACGCGACGGCCACCTGCCAAGAGTTTCTGGAGATAAGGGAAGCCATGGGGCAAGTTCAGTAGCAGTCGCCCGTGAGGATTGAGGAAGTTCTGCCAAGAGGAGGAGAAGATAGGTGTGAGGATAGGGCGTATGTGGAGCCCGAGGAGGGATCAGAGTGATCCATGGGGGAGTAAGGATTGAGGCCACCAGCAAGGGGAGCTTCCAAACTATGTATAGGAGGAGAGTCGCCTCGACCTCCCTGACCCCCCCCCCCCCCCAGGAGGAAAAGATCACCTTCTCATCAAAGGACATGTCCGACTATAAATACCAGTTCTGTAACGCCTTGGTGATCTAGACGGCCATGGAGAACTTCACAGTCTCCAGGATTCTGGTGTACAATGGGAGCTCCGTGAACGTAATCTTCAAGAAAGCGCTCGATGAGATGAAGGTAGAAGCCCAGAGGATTTTGGCCTCGGATGGACCGTTGTTTGGGTTCAAGGGAGAAAGGAAGGAAGTTGAGGGAGGGGCGGGACTGCACGTGATGCTTAGGGGGGTATCGAGGAACTGTTGGTTCATCATTGTAGATGCTCTGAGCAGTTATAATTTCATATTTGGGCGCCCTCTCATCAGTGCTTTCTGTTGTGTCCCCTCCACATTTCATCAATGCCTCAAGTTTAGCAGTGGAGGAGTCCAGGTCAGGGTCAGGGGGGATCTAAAGGTAGCGAGACAGTGCTATATGACTGCCGTCAACACCATATCCTGGATGGCAGAGGTGGGAGAGTTGGAGAAGGAGATGGCAAGGAAGGAGGAGGCTGCAGAAGAGGGAGAAGGGAGCCTGGGTGAGGCCGGAGAGAAGGCTGTGGAGGATAAGGGAGGAGAAGTTGGGATGGAGGCCCAGGGAGGTGGAGAAGTGGAGCCGCAGGAGAGCCCGCTAGATGCAATTGAAGTTGAAGAAGTTGGAGGAGAGGAATAGTTCGGGCAGGAGGAGGAGCCGAGGAGCGGCGAAGAATAGTCTAGGTTGGAGCCGGCAGAGGAGGTCGTGGAGCTGGAGGTCTTCACCAGTGCAAGAAAGGCGGAGAGGGTGCGGATCAGCGACGACCTGAAACGCTTCAATCCGTAAGGCAGGAAAATTTGTATATTTCATTGTGATATGATATTTTAAAAAAACTTTGCTTCTCTCCAGGTTGGAACGTGTGTGATTTGCAAGACCCCGATGTCCAGGCTTCCATTAGCTGGCAAGGCTGGAAGGCGCACTCGGCCCCAAGTAGACCCGCTGTCAAGGCTCTCACTAACTGGCAGGGTCGTAGGCTCGCTTGGGGGTAAGGGAAGATCTCGAGAGGATCCCGCTGTCCAGTCTTCCATTAGCTGGCAGTGCTGGAAGGCGCACTTGGCGCCGAGTAGACCCATTGTCCAGGCTCTCACTAACTGGCAGGGTCGTAGGCTCGCTTGGGGGGGTATGGGAAGACCCCGAGAGGATCCCGCTGTCCAGGTTTCTGTTAGCTGGAAGGGCTGGATGGCGCACTCGGCCTCGAGTAGACCCGATGTCCAGGCTCTCACTAGCTGGCAGGGTCGTAGGCTCGCATGGGGGAAAGGAAATAAAAGGTTTGCGATTTTGGAAGATCCCGAGAGGATCCCGTTGTCCAGGCTTCCATTAGCTGGCATGGCTGGAAGGAGCACTCGACCCCGAGTAGACCCGTTATTTAGGCTCTCGCTAGGTGGCAGGGTTGTAGGCTCGTTTGGGGGGTAAGAGAAGACCTCGAGAGGATCCCGCAGTTTAGGATTCCATTAACTGGCTGGGCTATAAGGCGCACTCGGCCCCGAGTAGGCCCGTTGTCAGGTTCTCACTAGCTCACATGGTCGTAGGCTCGCTTTGGGGGTAAGGAAAGATCCCGACAGGATCCCGCTGCCCAGGCTTCCGTTAGCTGTCAGGGCTGGAAGGCGCACTCGGCCCCGAGTAGACCCGCTGTCCAGGCTCTCACTAGCTGACAGGGTCGTAGGCTCGCTTGGGGGTGAGGGAAGACCTCGAAAGGATCCCGCTGTCCAGGCTTCCATTAGCTGGCAGCCCTGGAAGGCGCACTCGGCCCCGAGTAGACCCGCTGTCCAGGCTCTCACTAGCTGGCAGGGCTGTAGGCTCGCTTGGTGGGTAAGGGAAGACCCCGAGAGGATCGCGCTGTTCAGTCTTGCATTAACTGACAGGGCTTGAAGACGCACTCGGCCCGAGTAGACGCGCTGTCAGGCTCTCACTAGCTGGCAGGGGTGTTGGCTCGCTTGGGGGTAAGGGAAGACCCAGAGAGGATCCCGCTGTTCAGGCTTCCCTTAGCTGGCAGGGCTGGAAGGCGCACTCGGCCCCTAGTAGACCCACTGTCTAGGCTCTCACTAGTTGGCAGGGTCGGCTTGGGGGAAGGAAATAAAAGGTTTGTGATTTTGGAAGACCCCGAGAGGATCCCGCTGTCCAGGATTCCATTAGCTGGCAGGGCTGGAAGGCGCACTCAACCCCGAGTAGACCCGCTATCTATTCTCTCACTAGCTGGTAAGGTCGTAGGCTCGCTTGGGGGGGTAAGGGAAGACCCCGAGAAGATCCCGCTGTCCAGGCTTCCATTAGTTGGCAGGGCTGGAAGGCGAATTAGACCCCGAGTATACCCGTTGTCTAGACTCTCACTAGCTAGCAGGGTCGTAGGCTCGCTTGGGGGGAAAGGAAAGAAAAAGTGTGCGATTTTGAAAGACCCCGAGAGAATCCCGCTGTTCAGGCTTTCATAAGCTGGCAGAGCTGGAAGGCGCACTCAGCCCCGAGGAGACTCGCTGTCCAGGCTCTCATTAGCTGTCAAGGCTGTAGGCTCGCTTGGGGGGGGGGGGGGAAGGAAAAAAGGTTTGCAGGTTCGAAGACCCGCTCGGTGGCAAGACGCAAAATGCAGGGAATAATAATATCTGGAGTCACTCCCGTCGTCACGCTCTCACCTAGCTGACGAGGGAGTTAGGCCCATGGCAAGCATTACGAAGTACTTCGCCAATATGTTCTCAAATAGTTGGCACTCATCCTAAGTAAAGATAAAGAAAGGTAGACCCATCTCGGCATGTCCCTCTCGGCAGGGCTCTCGGCATGTCCCTCCCGACAGGGATCTCGGCAAGTCTCTCTCGGCAGAATATATTTAGTTTATTCTTCAAACGAGTGGTGGTCATCACCTAAGAGCCTAAGGCTTACGCAAAGGTGATAATTCATACGCAGATAAAAAACGCGGGATGTAGAGAAAAGCATGAAAAACAATAGGCATTTCGACAAAAAAGAAGAGGTTTTAACTTTACTATCTCAAAAGATTATAGTTTTGGGGGTCTGATGGTGTTACTATTATGATCTAGAAGAGATCAAGCATGTGGCCTCGCTGGCAACTCAGTATGAGCCTATCAGGGTCGCACATAAGATTGTGAAGAAATTGGGAGATTGGATTTGTATGATTTAGCTCATATGATGAGTTGATAAGGCTTAGTTCAAACTAGCTTAATGGTGTCGAGTGCGTTAAGACAGCCAACGTCTTCATTGAGTTAAGCGTTAACTCGTCGAATGACATTGAGTGTGTTGAGTATATTCGACGAATATAACACTTAAGCGTTGAGTGTGTTGACTATACTCGTCGATTCGTTGAGTCATGGTGTTGACTCGACGAGTCTGGGTCTCAGGCGTTGAGTGCGTTGAGTTTACTCAACGTCATTCGTCGAGTAAAGGGTTTGCTTGACGAATCTGACACTTGGGCGTTGAGTGTATTGTGTCCACTCAACGTCATTCGACGAATCTGGCTTTTGGTGTTGAGTGCGTTGAGTGCACTCAACGCCATTCGTCGAGTATGAATGATACTCGACGAGTCGTCGAGCATGGCGCAGAAAACGTTGACAAGTTGGGTCCATTCAACGCCTTCGCAGAGTCAAGTGTTGATTCAGCTGAGGATGGCGTTGAGTTCGTCGTGTATCCTATGAATATTAGACGATTCGTCGAGAATGCGACGATACTCGATAATTCGTCGTATATGTCATGGATACTCGACGAGTCATCGAGACAAGGGTTGTCTGGCCAAAGTTCTGTAGTCTAAGTCCTGGGTCTGCGGATAGCGGCGGAAACTGTCTTATTTATTCCTTGGAGCATAAATAGTACGTTTTAGGGTTTTTACTTTATGTGATCATTCTTTATTAGCACACGAACTGTACTGTGGGGAAAATACGGAAGCCCTAGAATCCTGACGGAAGTTGGTACGCCTTTCGTCATCGTTGTTGCTGATCTCGATCCCGGCGAGTGTCGCCGCCGCCTCTCCTTCAATAGATATATCAGTTTGTGGAGACGCTGAGTGTCCTCTCCCGACCTAGTGCTTGTTCGACAAGTAGCTACGGGTTCTCCCGATCGTGTGGATTTTCTGTAGAGCCGTGGATATTCTTTCTATGCTCAGAACTCAAGCTGCTAAGTGGCCGGCCGAATTTTTCTGGAGCATCTAGGTTGTGTATAGAATCAATCACACAAAGGTAATTTAATTTACAACAAGTTTTACTTCTTGATCAATATTCATCGCTAGATCTGAACTCTTTTGGGTTTTCTTGTTCTTTATTCTGTTGCGTGCACAAGTGTTGTGTCATTCTAGTAAAACCCAACAGTGGTATTAGAGTCAAGTTGCTACGATGATCATTGTTTTAGAAGTTGCTAAATCAATTGCGTGTAGATATGGAAATTCTAGAAGCGTCCAAAGATGTCTAAGACCCCTTGGACCCCGTTAGGGGCTCTGCCCCTAAGACCCCGCTAGGAGCGCATATGATTTCGTTGTGATATCTTTGCTACTCCTTAACAGTAATTGTCCCTCATGTTGGCTTATGAAACCAAGTATGTGTTAGATTTTGAATCTCACATAGAGAGACAAATTTGTCTACTTTATAAGTGGAGTTGGTGTTGTTCATGTCCAGTGCATGTAAATCTGAGAATTTAGAAGGGTTCTAGATTTTCAGATTTAGCTCAGTTCATCAAGTGTTGATGATTTTATTATACCCATCTGGGATGCATTTGTATTATGATAGTTGTTGTTTTATTTTGTGGATGTGCACATTGGTTAATTATTAACCGCGATTAAATGTTAATCAACAATCTAAAATCCCTTAAGCAATATTAAGTATTCGGATGCCTTCTGATAGATGACACTCTTCCTATCTCGATCAATGAAGTGTAGGCTTGCCAAAGTAAGGTGCATTAATCTATCTTGGTAAGGGAACGAGCGGATAATTGTGATATCCCACTGTCGACATCTAGTCATACTTAACTGGGTGACCTCAAAGGTTGAGTGCCCAGAGGCATGGGGTTGGCATGCACCATATGATGGATGCGAATAAAGAGTTATTCACCAGCCATACAGGAATTGCATTGTGATGCAATTAGCAAGTGTTGCCAACCTAAATAGCTGCATTGTGAGAGAAAAGCCAAAAACTGACTCATAGTGTTAGTGAAATATGGATCTTGTCCACTAAGAGGATTAATCGCATAAACTCTTCGAATTGATATCGAGGGTTATCAGTTTGATAAAAATGGTGGGAGTAATTTTAATTAAAGTTCTAATTGGAAGGTAAATTATATTTGAAATGCATTACTAATTTGTTTTGCTTGATCCTGGTAGAATTTTCATGGCAAGTGGTTCATAAACTCTTCGAATTGATATCGAGGGTTATCAGTATGCATTGTTTTGCATGTTATTCACCAGTCATACAGGATTAATCACATTAAAGTTCTAATATGAATGAAATAGACAAGACACTGCCCGAGCTCCTAGGCATGTTATGAACTGCGAGATCAACATGAAGAAGGTCAAGTCTGCTAGCCTCATACTGATGGTGCATAAAGGCAAGGGCAAGGCCAAGGGCTTTAAGAAAACGAAGGTAGGACCTAAATCTGCTTTGTAGCCCAAGTCTTCTGCACTGAAAAAGAAAAGTTCAGGGAAAGAGGGAAAGTGTCACCACTGTGGCAAGGCTGGTCATTGGAGAAGGAACTGTCCTTTATAAATTGATGGTCTGCAAAAGATGAATGGAGGTATAACTTCCGCTTTAGGTATTTATATTATAGAGATAAACATTTCTGCTCCTTTATCCTGGGTATTGGATACCGATTGAGGTTATCATATTTATATAAATGTGCAGGAACTTGGAAGGAGAAGAATGTTGAGTAAAGCAGATGTGGACCTGCGTGTCGGCAATGGAGCAAGAGTTACTGTTGTCGCCGTGGGTGTTTACCGTCTTACTTTGCTCAGTGGGCTTGTAATTGAATTAGATAATTGTTATTTTGTTCCTTCCATAACTAGAAACATTATATCTATTTTATATTTGGACATGATTGGATTTTCTTTTATTACTAAGAACAATTGTTGTTTTATATTTAAGAATGATGTTTGTTATGGTATAGCCCAAAAGTTTAATGGTTTACATGTTTTGAACTTAGACCATCAGATCTATAATATAGAAAGTACTAAGAGAGTAAAAATGAATGACTCAAACCCTACGTATCATTGGCATTGTCGTTTGGGCCATATAAATGAGAAACATATATTCAAGCTTCATAGAGATGGACTATTGGACTCATTTGAGAGATGCGAATCTTGTTTGTCTGGCAAGATGACTAAGGTATCTTTCACTGGAAACAACAGAGGGATGATGATTTTTTGGGTATAGTACATAGTGATGTATGTGGACCCATGAGTTTTATGACCAGAGATAGGTACTTTTAATTTGTTACATTTACTGATGATTTCAGTAAGATACGGATACGTGTATCTTATGAAGTGCAAATCCGAGAGCTTTGAAAAGTTCAAAGAGTTCAAGAATGAAGTAGAGAACCAACTGAGTAAGAAGGTTAAGGCACTCTGATCTGATCGAGATGGCGAATACCTAAGTCATGAGTTTCATGATCATCTGAAAGAGTGTGGTAATGTATCACAGCTCACTCCACCTAGAATACCGCAGCATAATGGTGTGTCTGAGCGTAGGAATCGTACACTGTTAGACATGGTGCGATTGATGATGAGTCATGCAGATCTGCCAGTTTTCTTTTGGGGTTTTGCTCTAGAAACTGCCGCTTTTACATTAAATTGTGCTCCAACGAAAGCGGTTCTAAAGACATCATATGAGATATGTGCTGGGAAGCGTCCTAGTATGTCGTTCATTAAGAATTGGAGCTCTGAGGCATACATGCAACGTCAAATGTCTGACAAGCTGGAACCCAAATCAGATAAGAGTTATCTTGTGGGGTATCCTAAGGAAACTAAATGATACTATTTCTACCTACCTTCCGAGGGCAAAGTGTTTGTCGCGAGAACTGACATCTTTCTTAAGAAAGAGTTCTTAAATAGAAAGACTGTCAGGGTAGAACTTAAAGAAATTCAAGAACCACAAAATATAAATGAACCGGAATTGAAACCTGAGTCAGGACTACAAGTTGTTGTAGTTGGAGAACCTGCTCAGGAAACATAAGTTCCACGTAGATCTGGTAGACCATGGTTTGCGCCTGAGGGTTGGATTTCTCGGGTCTCAAATAGGTAATATGTTGCTTATGGATCATAATGATGAACCTGTAATCTACCAAGAGGCTATGAGTGGACCGGACTCTAAGAAGTGGTTTGAGGACATGAAATCTGAAATGAACTCTATGTATGATAACCAAGTTTAGACCTTGGTGGAACCACCTGCAGGGGTGCGACCCATAGGGTGCAAGTGGGTCTTCAAGAAGAAGACCGACATGGATGGGAATATACAGATATTCAAAGGGTGACTGGTGGCTAAAGATTTCAAGCAAATTCATGATATTGATTATGATGAGACTTTTTCCCCTGTTGTCATAGTTAAGTCCATCAGAATTCTATTTGTTATTGCTGCGTATTATGACTACGAGATTTGTTCGATTGATGTCAAAACGGCTTTCCTAAATGGAAACTTTCTTGATGAAGTGTACATGATACAGCCCGAGGGTTTTGTATCTCCAGGTGAAGGAAAATATGTAAGCTGCAGAGATCCATTTATGGATTAAAACATGCATCTCGAAGTTGGAATCTTCGTTTTGATGAAAAGATCAAAGAGTTTGATTTTATCAAGAACGAGAATGAGTCGTGTGTTTACAAGAGGATTAGTGGGAGTATTGTTTTCTTCCTGATTGAAAGATATGGTACCTAAACACCTAGAGGGGGGGGGGGGTGAATAGGTGACCTAATCCTTTTTAAACTTTAATGGCAGCAGACAGTTAATATCACAGATTTCTAACTATTCTATCATAGCAACCACACAGCATACACAGCAACAATCACAGCACAGCACAGCAGACACAGTGTTTTATAGTGGTTCCCCAAGATATGGGTACATCCACTTTCCCCCTTCGCCTATCTAGCAGTGTACTAGATTCGGCCAAACTTCTCCACTGTCTCAGAACCCAAATTGGTTCCTACACCTCAGGCCCAAGGCCTTACAACTCAGCTTTTCCCAAAGCCTACACTCAGCCACAAAGGCCTACACTCAGCCAATCAAGGCCTACACTCAGCCAATGAAGGCCTACACTCAGCCAACAAGGCCTACACTCAGAGATTTCAATCTCCTACAATCAGGCTCTCAAGCCCTACCCTCAGCCTTTATAAATACAGGCTTACAATTCACTCAGATCCAAAGGATCCTACAAGTTAAAATGATTTTACAAATATTAACTCTACAACTCAGAAACAAGAGAGGGGAGTTGAGAGTTTCTTGATGAGTTCTTGAAAGAACTCAGCTGGATTCAATCTGACTTAGCTTTCTTCAAAGCTTCTTGAGTAGAACTGAATAAGAATGAATCCTCCTACAGTTGATCCTTGACCTCTGCCACTTAGAATCCAGAATAAATCTGAACCCTTCTTGTCAACCTAGTTCCAAAGGCTGATTTCTTGGATGGAGCCCTCTCTCTCCAACTTCTTAGATCTGCACTTGGACTGCAAGATCTTCTTGTGTTGATACTCTATGTACCACTTTAACAACTTGTTTTTCAACAATCTGATCTCTAGTTTCTGTAAACTGTATGTGCCTATTTATAGGCCTTCTTCATGGTAACCAGCTGGTCCGGTTCATAACTGTCTTCTGACATCTCTGACAGGTGCTGTAGACCGGCTGGAACGGCAGCTGTCAAGTCATCCAGTCATTTCTTGAAAATCTCTAACTGTCTGAAAGTGTCGAGACTTTCTGTCTTTAAGTGTCGACACTTATAGTCCAAGTGTCGACACATGCTGTGTAAGTGTCGACACAAGTCTACAAGGTGTCGACACAACTCCTTGTATGTCTCGACACAGATTCTTCTTCAGGTGTCGACACTGAAATTGAGTGTCGACACAAGTACTTGATCTTCTATCTTTAACTGAATTCTTCTAAGTGTCGACACATCACCGTTTGTGTCGACACAACTTCTTGTGTTGAATCTGTTAAGTGTCGACACTGCTTCTTGGCGTCGACACATAGTCTTCTATGTTGATACTTGCTAAGTGTCGACACAGCTCCTTGTGTCGACACTTGATTCTTCTGTCGAGATTTCAGCTGAGTGTCAACACATTCCCTTAGTGTCGATACTTGTACTTAGAATATTTTGTTGATAATTCTGTTCTTTACTAAGTGTCGACACAGCTCCTTGTGTCGACACTTTCTTCAAGTGTAGAGTCTTCAGCTGAGTGTCGACACATTGTTCTAGGTGTCGACACTTACTTCATGTGTTGACTCTTCTGTTGAGTGTCGACACTTTGTTTTTGGTGTCGACACTTTCTTCAAGTGCTGACTCTTCTTGTTGTGTCGACACATTGTTCTGGGTGTCGACACTTTAACTTAGTCTCTGCTGTCTTTTGCTGAGTGTCGACACAGCTCCAAGTGTCGACACTTTCTGGTGTAGACACAGCTTTATTGGGTGTCGACACAGCTCCTGGTGTCGACACTTTCTGTCTGCACTTTTCTTCACTGAGTGTCGACACAGCTCCTTGTGTCGACACTTTCTGTCTGGTGTCGACTCTGCATCCCAGGTGTCGACACAATGTCTCCAAGTGTCGACACTGCTTGTCTGGGTGTCGACACAAGCCTTCTTAAGTGTTGACACTTTCCCTCTGGGTGTCGACACATGGACTTAGAAACTTTTTGCTTCAGTCCAGTGATTACTTAACCTGCACAAGTAAACTCAACATACATCAAATACATTATGATGTATATCATTGAGTTGGGTGAGGCTTCTTCAAATCAGGTACATTTAACCAATGTACCCAACAATCTCCCCCTATTTGGAGAAGTCATAACCCTTAGTCAATGATATACACCATTCATAATTAAAAATTACAAAATGATGTAAAGCAGGTTATATTCAGCAGGGTAAACATAAACATGTATTAATTTCACACATGTATACACATACATCAACACAGAACAAATAAGAAATAGACATATTCACAGAACAATCATGAAATATATTGATCACATATTGTTCTAACATTTGTCTAATACATTTTCAGTAGTTCACAAAAATGTTTTACATTCAAAAGATTACAAAATAATCTTCAAGTAAATTCTTAAACTATTTCTGTTCAGATTCCTTGATAACTATTCCCTTGGCAGCTTGAACTTGAGCTTTGACAGGGGCATCAGCAGTTTCAGCATCAGCAGGCTTCTTGCCTTTTAGATCTTTCTTTTTAAGCTCTTCAGCTTTGATCTTCTGTCTCTCAAAATAATGGTATGGCTTAGGAAAGTACTTGCTAGGCTCCACTGCAGTAGGAGGTAGCTTTCCCATCTTTGCCTTCCTTCTATACTGAACTATTGCTTCCTGCCTGATTTCATGTTTTCTCCATTCAGCTTCAGAAAACCACTTGTTCCTGTCATGAGTGTTATCCTTGGCAGCTTTCCAGGCAGTTAATATTATATTCCTAGAGGTAGGGCTCCACTGTTCAAAGTCTGGCCTTTGTTCTGCTTGTTCCCTAAACCTCTTCTTAGACAACCTTGTCTCTTCCTCCTTCTGTAATGCCTCTTGCATGGCTTCAGTAATAGGCTGAACCACTTTATCCATAATAACATTAGACTTCCCTTCAGTTGGGCTATACATCTGATGAATATCAGCTTGCACCATGTCAAAATCTGGTGGAGGATAGATCACTTGAGCTACCTCTGGTTGCTCACCTCCAAGATATGCAGTTTGAATCCCAGATTCAGCAACATTGTCATCATCACAGAGTGGAGGATAGCCCAGTGTAGCTCTGATGGAATTAGATATCCATTTGGCATGATCAGAGCTAGCTTTGACTAAAACTCTCTCCCCCATTATGACTTCTCTAGCCATATGATCTCTGACATCATCCTTCTGGAATCTTATTTGACTATCCAAGTATCTGATTCCATCTTTAAAATATGGTTTAAGCTTTTGAAGTTGTTCTGATATGGCTTTCTGGGAGGCTTGGATAGCATTCTTTACAGTAGTAAGTTCTTCTTGAAAGACTTTATCAAATTCAGCTTTAGCAGCAGCAGTAGATGTAGAAGGCTCAGCAGCCTTGTTCTTCAATTCAGTGACTATAGCATTATGAGAAGCAGTCAAGTTGTCATTCATCCTTAGTTGATTTTCAAGAACATATCCTTGCTTCAATGCTATATCATCTACTTGTGCTTTGATCTTCTCTTGGTGTGTGGCCAAGTATACTACTGCATTTCCACCTTTGTGAAAACATTCAGTCATCTCCTTCTTGTTGAGATTCATCTCAAACCTGATGGATTTTATATCCTGGGCCAGATCAAATTGGAGTGATTTCTGCCCTTCATCTACATACTTCTCTATGGCCTGCCTTTGCTCATCCAACTTTATCTGTAGTGCAACCATTAAAGCACTATAATCAGCAGTTGGAGCTTGCTGAACTATAGGCTGTGGTGCAATTTATTGTAAAGCTTTCTTATAACTTTGACTTCTTCTCTTGAAGACATACAGTTTCTTCTTCTTTGCCCTAGCACTCTCCTCATCTTCAGAGGCAGAAGTGCTGGCTATGTCAACCCTATCCTTAGGGCTTGAAGGCTTCTCAGGTTGCACATCAAGTGCCTTCTCAGTTTCTTGCCTTATAGGCTCTTCCAGAACTTGCACTTGCTCCCCCTCAGCAGCAGCATTCTTATTCTCAGTAGCATCTGTTTCCTTGTCAAAATTTGCTTGATCCAGATTTAGGAATAAATCTTCCATTGTGTATTCTGGTGGTGAAGGAGATGGAGATAGTCTTTACTCTTCAACCACTGGATCAGGAATCACTTGAACAGCAGATGTGTCTTTTTCAACAACATCTGGTACTGGACTATCCAGCTGAGTTTGTTGAGGAACATCAGATAAATCAGCATCTTCTATAAGATATTCTAAAGTATTTAGGTCAGTGAGTAACTCTTGTATGATGGTGGTGGCTTGCTCACTTTCCAGTGTAGAGGGTTCTTCTACAACTGGAGGCTCCCCCTGGCTATGATCCCTGTGGATGGGGCTAGCTTGAGGCAGCTCCCCCTGAATATCAGCAGCCTCTTGAGGAGCAGGAGATTTCACCGCAGTCTCTTCCTCTTGGTTATCTGGAGTGAAAACAACTTGTTCTTCACTTTCAGAACTGCTGGTGGACTCTTGTGCCACTGGAGCAGTTTTTCTCTTTTTCTTTGGAGGAATCTCCTTCTCAGTAACTGCCTTCTCTGGGGTTGGCATTTCCTTGGACAACACCCTGTCCCATCTAGAAAAGATCCTTTGATCCATCTTCCTCATGTGGTTTATCTTGCTGCCTGCAGCAGTACTCATTACCTCTGGTATCACACCAGCAAGGTAGAGACTTAAGATTCTGCCAAGGTTGGGCTTCTTCAGACTTTCCTTAATCTTGTCAAACACTATAACTGACCAATCAGTTCTTATAGTGAAGATAATTCTTGTCATTATATTGAACATGGAGGCAGACACTCTGTCATGCCCTCCTTGCTTACTGAGTAAGACCTTTCCCACTATCTCAGACAGGAATTTGCCTTGGTTATTCATGCCCTTCCTGTTAAACATAGAGCCTATATTCATTTTTGGATCAAGTCCACACCAGGTTAGAGCTTCCCTGGTCTTGGATGCAGTAACTTCTGCTTCATCTTGAGTTTTTGGTAGCTGGAGCACCTTCCTCAGATTTTTAGGGGATACCTTAACCCGTGCACCATGAACTCTGGATTTGATTTTGTATCCAGATTCATCTATCTGAGCTCCATTTAGGAATTCAAGAACCTCTTTCTTCCAAATCTTTGTAGGTTCAGAAACTAAGTATTCTAATCCAGAATCGGCGACTAGGGTTACTACCGCCTGGATTTCTTGATCTGCTTCTTCAAACGCGCCGCGCACCAGCTCATATCCTTCGTTAACGTTCTCCTCTAGCTTAGGCGCCATTAGGGTTTGTAGAATTTGTCTTGTGAGAAGAGAGAGGTGTCGACACAGTAGTTTTGGTCTCGAAACTTTGAAAGCGTGTCGACAAACAAAGACAGAACCCTATTTATACCTTTCTGATTTTGAAGATGAACAGGCGGGACAGCTAACTTAAAATGTGTCGACAATGGCAATAAGTGTCGACACTGACTTATAATGTCTCGACACACATGTGTCGACACAAGTTTAGTCAACAGATTTTATGTGTCGACACTTGTTTGTGTGTCGACACAACATAACTCGACACATAGTCGAGACTTTACTTAGAAAATTCTGAGTAAAACTTAAGTGTCGACACCACTTTTGATGTGTCGACACCTACTTGGCATGTGTCGACACTAACATTCTGAAGTGTCGACACCAACTTCCTAGATGTGTCGACACCTTTTTCCTGAAGTGTCGACACCACTATTCTGTGTCGACATAGACTTGTCTATGTGTCGACACCTTTTTACTTAGGCATTTTCAATTCTGTAAACTTACTCTAAGTTTATCATACCTAGTTCAATTTTGAATCTATTGAACTTAGCTTCTTCTAGGGGCTTAGTAAACATATCAGCTACTTGATTATCAGTTTTAACATATTCAAGTAAAATATCTTTTCTTTCTACATGCTCCCTAAGAAAATGATATTTAATTTCAATATGTTTAGTTCTACTATGATATACAGGGTTATTAGCTATTGAAATAACACTAGTAGAATCACAGAAAAGTGGAGTTCTACTTACCTAAAATCCATAGTCCTCTAGCTGATGTTGAATCCACAGAAGTTGAGCAGAGCAACTTCCTGCAGCCACATACTCTGACTCTGCAGTGGAGATAGCCACACTGGTTTGCTTTTTGCTACTCCATGAAATTAGTCTCCCACCTAGGAATTGACAGGTTCCAGTAGTGCTCTTTCTATCCTCTTTGCATCCTGCAAAGTCTGCATCTGAATAACCTGTTAGATCAAAATCTCCATTCCTAGGGTACCAGAGGCCTAGATAGGGAGTGCCCTTTAGATATCTCAATATTCTTTTGACTGCTGTCAAATGAGACTCTTTAGGGCAGGCTTGATACCTGGCACAAACACATCTAGCATACATGATGTCAGGTCTACTAGCAGTCAAGTATAATAGGGAGCCAACTATCCCTCTATACAAGGTTTCATCTACAGGTTTCCCTACATCATCCTTGCTAAGAGACATATTTGACCACATAGGAGTCTTCATGGTGCTGGATGAATACATACCATACTTCCTTATGAGTTCTAGGGTGAACTTGGACTGACAAATGGATAAACCACTCTCAGTCTGTTTAACTTGGAGACCCAAGAAAAACTTCAGCTCTCCCATACTACTCATCTCAAACTGACCTTGCATCATTTTTGCAAACTTTTTGCAAAGGCTGCTTTCAGTAGACCCAAATATAATGTCATCTACATATATTTGGACTAGTATGACTTTGCCTCTAGATTCCCTAAGGAATAGAGTCTTATCTATTTTCCCCCTTGAGAATTTGTTCTCAATGAGGAAACTAGATAGGGTTTCATACCAAGCCCTAGGGGCTTGCTTTAACCCATATAAAGCTTTCCTAAGTCTATAAACATGATGAGGTAGAGTTGGATCAACAAAACCTGAATGCTGTTCCACATAGACTTCTTCCTTAAGATTACCATTTAGGAATGCTGACTTGACATCCATTTGGTATACTTTGAATCCTTGATAGGTTGCATAGGCCAAGAACATCCTTATGGCTTCCAGTCTGGCTACTGGAGCAAAGGTTTGATCAAAATCAATACCTTCTTCTTGCCTATATCCTTTAGCAACCAATCTTGCTTTATTCTTAATGATGACCCCTTGTTCATCCATCTTATTCCTGTAGATCCACTTAGTTCCTATTATATTGTGGTCTTTAGGTTTAGGAACAAGTTCCCAAACCTTGCACCTCTTGAACTGATTAAGCTCTTCTTGCATTGCTTCAGTCCATTGTGGATCCAATATTGCTTCTTCAAACTTCTTAGGTTCAACTTGAGACAGGAAACATGAGTAGATTGCTGCATTCATGTATCTGCTCCTGATTTGTACTCCTTGTCTTGGATCTCCAATAATCTGCTCTACTGGATGATCTCTTAGATGCATGTTGGCTGGAGGCATTCTTACTTCTGGTTGAACCAATTCAGCATCTCCATCATGCTGTTCTCCTTATATTTCTTCAGCAATTGGCACATGTAGTTCTCCCCCTGGACAACAACTACTGTCTTTTACTTGCTGTCTTGCAGTAGGCACTTCTTCTATAGTAAGCTTGTCCATTTTCTTTGTTAAACCTGTGGGGCTGCATACACTACTAGACAACTCATTATTAATAAGTTTAGTCTCATCAAAAACTACATGCACAGATTCTTCTACAACTTGTGTAGACAAGTTGTAGACTCTATAAACCTTACTATTATTGCTGTACCCAACAAAAATTCCCTCTTGGGACTTGGCAGCAAACTTAGTCAAGTAAGACTTCCCATTGTTAAGTATGAAGCATTTGCAACCAAAGATCCTAAAATAGGATAGGTTTGGTTTCCTGCCTTTCACAACTTCATAGGGGGTCTTGTTAAGCCTTTTAGTGATGGTAGCCCTATTTATAACATGGCATGTAGTGTTAACTGCTTCAGCCCAGAAATATTCTGTCAGTGATGTATCACTTAGTAGGGTCCTACCAGCCTCTATCAAGGTTCTATTCTTCCTCTCAGCAATGCCATTTTGCTGAGGTGTTCTAGGTGAAGAGAATTCTTGAAATATACCAAAGTCTTCACATAGTTTTGTCATGCTATCAGACTGAAATTCAGTACCATGGTCACTTCTAATTTTGACCACTGTACTATTTAGTTCATTCTGAATTTGCTTGACAAAGCTATAAAAGACACTAGGAGTTTCAGATTTCTGTCTTAAGAAGAACACCCAGGAAAACCTTGAGTAGTCATCGACAACTACAAAGGTATAGACCTTCCTACCTAAGCTGTGAACTGGCATTGGACCAAAGAAATCCAAATGCAAGAGGTATAAATACCTCGCAGCATCTTTGTTTTCTATGCTTCTAAAGGTGGATTTAGTCTGCTTGCCCTTTTGACAAGCTGAGCAAATACCATCTTTAACACACTTAACTTGAGGACCATTCCTCACTAACTCTTTGCTAAAGAGTTTGCTAATAGTCTTGTAGTTAAGATGGGCTGGCCTCTTGTGCCATTTGACACAATGAGAGACTGTCTCATCAGCTACAAGACAAACTGGAGAACCATTGTTCTCAATCATAATGTCTAGGCAGTAGACATTCCTTTTCCTATAACCTGTCAAAATGATCTCTTGATCACTTGACCTCTTGATATGACAACCATTTTTAATAAATGAGATGTCATACCCTACATCACTTAATTGACATATACTTATTAGGTTGTGTTTCAACCCTTTAACATAAGCCACTTGAGTAATGGTAACCAAGTTTGTAGAAATGTTACCAAACCCTTTGATGATTCCCTTTTCAGAACCATCAAAGGTTACTTTTGGACCATCTTTTATTGGAATGTAGTCCTTTAGTAATCCTCTAGTTCCAGTCATATGTCTGGAACATCCACTGTCCAAGTACCATATTGGGGTATGGCAACTTGGACTCACCTGCAAAACAGATTAATGAACCTTAGAACCCAAAGAATTCTTGGGTCCTTGGTACTTATTAGTCTGCAATCTGACAAAGCTACCCACTGGCTTTCCAATAGGTAGTTTGGTACTCACTTTGGCACTGACATTGTGCCAACAGTCCACTGCAAAATGGCCAACCTTGCCACATCACCAACATTCAAACTTGTTGTACCTTTGCTTAGGTACAGTCTTTGCTGTCTTATTTACAGCAGACTTGTTGAATTTTGGGGCTTTGCCCTTGGACTTAGACTTGGACTGCTCAGTCCTAGCAGGTCTAATAAAGCCCAGTCCAGCCTTGCCTTTATGATGAACAAATTCATCAATTAAAGGTAGCACTGACTTAGGTTTAGAAAACCTAGCAACAAGCTCTCTCTCTTTCTGAAGATTGCTCTCCAGACTCTTGATTTGATCATTCTTAAAGGTGATAGTCCCCATCTGAATCACTGTTATGTATTTTAGCCTGGCTATCTCATTTAGCTTTTGATCAAATTGCTTCTCAAAATCTGTTGCAGCAGCTTTAAGATCAGCAATTTCCTTTGTCTGACTTTTGGCTAAGGACTTGCTTTTCTTGTAAGCCTGCAACAGCACCTTATATTCATCTATAAGCTGATGAATATCATCCTCTGACTCAGATACATTCTCATTACTTGATGAAGATAAATTTGATTCTGAACTAGAACAAGAAACTGAACTAAGAGTTGAACTTTGTACCTTACTAGGTCCTGGCTGCTCCAAGATTTTGTCATTCTCAGTCAATGCCATCAGTCCTTGGCACTGACAGTCTTCTTGTTCATAGATAGACTCCATTATCTGCATGAATTCTTCTTCTTCTTCTTCAGCAAACAGCCCTATGTAGGCCTCAGCCTCAGACTCAGTTTCTGAAGAAGAGATATCTGATAGAGTCTTCTCCTTCTTAGCAACAAAAGATTTTTCTTTCTTGCCTTTGAAATAAGTCTTTTTCCTGTCACTAGATTCTTTCCTCTTTTCAGGACAGTCTGCAATAACATGGCCCTGTCTATTGCAGCAATAGCACACTATCTTTGAACCAGTTGCCTTGCTTGACTTTGTCCTCTTCCTGTCTTTCTTTGAAGGCTTTTTCTCCTGATAAAAGACTCCCTTTCCCTTTGAAGTAGAAGGTCTTGACCTCCACTGTTTCTTCTTCATGAATTTCTGAAAGTGTCTAGTGAAGGCAGCAAAGTCTTCATCACTTTCACTGCTCTCAGTCTTTGTGCTGACTGACTCATCTGATTCTGATTCAACTACCTCTGGAGGTGGAGTTGATGACTAATTCCTGCACTTTCTGGGGACATTTGTCTTGAAAGCAACTGTTCTCTCCTTATGCTCAGTTCTTGTTGATTTCTCCTCCTCTTTCCACACTGTCAACTACATCTCATAAGACAATAATTTTCCAAACAGTATAGGAGGAGGAATTTCCCCCAACTTAGCCATTTCTCTTATGACACAGATCTTGGTGTCCCAATCTTTGGTTAGGGACCTTAGGAACTTGTCATTTAGTTCATAGTTACTGAACTCTCTTCCATAAGACATGAGTTCATTCACTATTCTGTAGAACTTCTTATAGCACTCAGTTATGCTATCACCCTTTCCTTGTCTAAAACTCTCATACTCCTGATTTAGCAAGGATTTTCTATCTTGTCTAACTTCTTCAGATCCTTCCATATACACTATAAGAGTGTCCCACATCTCTTTGGCTGTCTTACAGTGTATAAGATTCTGAAATGTTGCATCATCTATGGCACTCACTATAATGTTTTGTGCCCTCTTGTCCATGGTGGCTAGGACAATCTCATCCTTAGTCATTTCAGAGAAATCCTTTGGAGTTCTCTGATTTGCATCTAGAACAGATATCTTCATGGGCACATATGGCCCCTCTTTTACTGTGATGTAGATTCTAGGGTCTGAGGCATCCATAAACAGCCTTACCCTTTCCTTCCAGATCCCAAAGATTTCCTTTCTGCATATGGGCAATTTCATGGAACCCAATTCCTTGTGATTTTCAGAGGAACCCATGTTTCTTGATTTTCTTGAATTTCTTGAATCTGTATTTTGCCTTACACTGAATCTGCCAATCAGGATCTCCGCAGACTGTTAGTCCCTTTTTGAGGAACCTCGCTTTGATACCACTTGAAAGATATGGTACCTAAACACCTAGAGGGGGGGGGGGGGTGAATAGGTGACCTAATCCTTTTTAAACTTTAATGGCAGCAGACAGTTAATATCACAGATTTCTAACTATTCTATCACAGCAAACACACAGCATACACAGCAACAATCACAGCACAGCACAGCAGACACAGTGTTTTATAGTGGTTCCCCAAGATATGGGTACATCCACTTTCCCCCTTCGCCTATCTAGCAGTGTACTAGATTCGGCCAAACTTCTCCACTGTCTCAGAACCCAAATTGGTTCCTACACCTCGGCCCAAGGCCTTACAACTCAGCTTTTCCCAAAGCCTACACTCAGCCACAAAGGCCTACACTCAGCCAATCAAGGCCTACACTCAGCCAATGAAGGCCTACACTCAGCCAACAAGGCCTACACTCAGAGATTTCAATCTCCTACACTCAGGCTCTCAAGCCCTACCCTCAGCCTTTATAAATACAGGCTTACAATTCACTCAGATCCAAAGGATCCTACAAGTTAAAATGATTTTACAAATATTAACTCTACAACTCAGAAACAAGAGAGGGGAGTTGAGAGTTTCTTGATGAGTTCTTGAAAGAACTCAGCTGGATTCAATCTGACTTAGCTTTCTTCAAAGCTTCTTGAGTAGAACTGAATAAGAATGAATCCTCCTGCAGTTGATCCTTGACCTCTGCCACTTAGAATCCAGAATAAATCTGAACCCTTCTTTTCAACCTAGTTCCAAAGGCTGATTTCTTGGATGGAGCCCTCTCTCTGCAACTTCTTAGATCTGCACTTGGACTGCAAGATCTTCTTGTGTTGATACTCTATGTACCACTTTAACAACTTGTTTTTCAACAATCTGATCTCTAGTTTCTGTAAACTGTATGTGCCTATTTATAGGCCTTCTTCATGGTAACCGGCTGGTCCGGTTCATAACTGTCTTCTGACATCTCTGACAGGTGCTGTAGACCGGCTGGAACGGCAACTGTCAAGTCATCCAGTCATTTCTTGAAAATCTCTAACTGTCTGAAAGTGTCGAGACTTTCTGTCTTTAAGTGTCGACACTTATAATCCAAGTGTCGACACATGCTGTGTAAGTGTCGACACAAGTCTACAAGGTGTCGACACAACTCCTTGTATGTCTCGACACAGATTCTTCTTCAGGTGTCGACACTGAAATTGAGTGTCGACACAAGTACTTGATCTTCTATCTTTAACTGAATTCTTCTAAGTGTCGACACATCACCGTTTGTGTCGACACAACTTCTTGTGTTGAATCTGTTAAGTGTCGACACTGCTTCTTGGCGTCGACACATAGTCTCCTATGTTGATACTTGCTAAGTGTCGACACAGCTCCTTGTGTCGACACTTGATTCTTCTGTCGAGACTTCAGCTGAGTGTCAACACATTCCCTTAGTGTCGACACTTGTACTTAGAATATTTTGTTGATAATTCCGTTCTTTACTAAGTGTCGACACATCTCCTTGTGTCGACACTTTCTTCAAGTGTAGAGTCTTCAGCTGAGTGTCGACACATTGTTCTAGGTGTCGACACTTACTTCATGTGTTGACTCTTCTGTTGAGTGTCGACACTTTGTTTTTGGTATCGACACTTTCTTCAAGTGCTGACTCTTCTTGTTGTGTCGACACATTGTTCTAGGTGTCGACACTTTAACTTAGTCTCTGCTGTCTTTTGCTGAGTGTCGACACAGCTCCAAGTGTCGACACTTTCTGGTGTAGACACAGCTTTATTGGGTGTCGACATAGCTCCTTGTGTCGACACTTTCTGTCTGCACTTTTCTTCACTGAGTGTCGACACAGCTCCTTGTGTCGACACTTTCTGTCTGGTGTCGACTCTGCATCCCAGGTGTCGACACAATATCTCCAAGTGTCGACACTGCTTGTCTGGGTGTCGACACAAGCCTTCTTAAGTGTTGACACTTTCCCTCTGGGTGTCGACACATGGACTTAGAAACTTTTTGCTTCAGTCCAGTGATTACTTAACCTGCACAAGTAAACTCAACATACATCAAATACATTATGATGTATATCATTGAGTTGGGTGAGGCTTCTTCAAATCAGGTACATTTAACCAATGTACCCAACACTGATATTGTATGTAGATGACATACTGCTGATCGGGAATGACAAACCGACTCTGCAAGTTGTTGAGAATAATCTAAGGGACTGCTTTTCAATGAAGGACTTGGGTGAAGCGACTTATATACTTGGTATTAAGATTTATAGAGATAGATCGAAGAAGTTGTTGAGTTTGACCCAAAGTACGTACATTGACAAGGTGTTGAAACGGTTCAGCATGCTTGAGTACAAGAAAGGATTATTACTCATGTCTCATGGCGTGAGTCTCTCTAAGGACCAGCGTCCTAAGCCTTGTGAAGATAAGGAATGCATAAAGTTGATTTCATATGCTTCGACAATTAGGTCAATCATGTATGCAATGATATGTACTAGAATCGATGTCTCTTATGTCTTGAGCATGACTAGAAGGTATCAGTCTGATCCCGGTGAAAGTCACTGGATTGTCGTTAAGAATATCCTGAAGTACTTGTGAAGGACTAAGGATACGTTTTTGGTATTTGGTGGAGAGGAAGAGCTCGTTGTAAGGGGTTACACGGATGTTAGCTTCCAAACTGATAGGGACGACCCAAAGTCTCAGTCAGGGTTTGTATTTTGCCTTAATGGAGGTGCTATTTGCTGAAAGAGTTCAAAGCAAGAGACAGTTGCTGATTCTACAACTGAGCCCGAGTATATCGTCGTAGCAAATGCAGCGAAGGAGGCTGTATGGATTAGGAAATTCATCGGCGAGTTAGATGTAGTTCCTAGCATTGTTCGTCCCATAGTTCTCTACTGTGACAACAACAATGCAATTGCACTTTCTATGAAACATAGATCTCATCAGCGCTCCAAGCACATACTTCGGCGATTCCATCTAATTCGAGAGATTGTCGATCGAGCAGATATGAGCATCTATAGAGTGCCGACTGAGGAGAACATTGCGGATCCACTGACGAAAGCCTCTTGCACAGAGAAAGCATGATGGTCATGTTAGATCTATGAGTATATGATACCTGAATGATCAACTCTAGTATGAGTCTTGTGGATTGTATGTTTGGTGGTTGTAATATTTCATTTGATAAATAAAATATTTTATGCATTTCATTTATATATTTTGGCAAGTTCTTTTATTGTGTTATTATTTTTATTGTGATAGAGTAGTTAACTGTATAGATGCACTTACAATATTTTCTTGCATAGGAGTCAGGTAATGACTTGAAAGTGAGAGCTTATGGTCTAAGAAGCATCATTATTAAAAGGTCCCTGGTCGTTGTATCATCTTAGAAGCTAAGGCCGATGATGATACCTTTAAGACTAGCATGTACGTTGACTGATAACCCGTCCTCACAGGTCATGATATTGTGATATCAAGTCATCACATGGGTACTTATTATGAACAAGTTGTACTGGACAGACCCACCATGAGAATACTTTGTGAATTGTTAAATCGGCATGTAACAAGTATGACTCAAGTGTCAATGGTGTTTGTGGTCCTTTGACCTGAAGTCACAGCATTTATCAAGTGAGGAAGAGTGTGCTTTAATGCCATCAGAAGCCTGTCTTGAGAAAGTTGGATGATAAAGGTGGTTATTGGGTACGTTACAAATCACTTGGGTGTTTGCGTGTGAGCAGAAATGGTATTTGTCCTTTATGACAGGAGTTGCATCCATGGACCCCTTGATGGAATGAGACTGAGAAATGCATGGTCATACTTAGTTGAGTCAATATATAATATTAGGTTCACCAATTTCTGAAAGTACATTATAGATCAGGAAACTGGGATTGAATAATTATGAGGGTGACACGGTCTATACCTCTAGTTCTATCCGGATGTAAGGGACGAAGGGACATGACAACACTATAACATTGGTCACAATGGTTTTTGAGTTTATAAACTCTTACTGTTTGGAGAGCAATAATGTATTGCTAGATGTCGCTCATTGTTTGTGAAGCTTTTGTTTGATACTTTCAAGATCAAACGGGAGACTGTTGGTGTTATCATTGTGATCTGAAAGTGATCAAGCATGTGGCCTCACTGCCAATTCAGTATGAGCCTATCAGGGTCGCACATAAGATTGTGGAGAATTTGTGAGATTGGATTTGCATGGTTTAGCTCATTCGATGAGTTGATAAGGCTTAGTTAAACCTAGCTTAATGGCGTCGAGTGCGTTGAGACCTGTCAACGCCTTCGTCGAGTTAAGCCTTAACTCGTGGAATGGCGGCGTTGAGTGTGTTGAGTATATTCGACGAATATAACACTTCAGAGTTGAGTGTGTTGACTATATTCGACGATTCGTTGAGTCAAGGCATTGACTCGATGAGTCTGGGTCTCAGACTTTGAGTGCGTTGAGTTCACTCAACGCCATTCGTTGAATAAAGGGTTTACTTGACGAATCTGGCGTTGAGTGTATTGTGTTCACTCAATGTCATTCGACAAATCTGGCTTTTGGCGTTGAGTGTGTTGAGTGCACTAAACGTCATTCGTCGAGTATGAATGATACTCGACGATTCGTCGAGTATCATTCATACTCGACGAATGGAGTTGAGTATGTTGAGTGCACTCTACGTCATTCGTCGAGTATGAATGATACTCGACGATTCGTCGAGTATGGCACAAAAGGCATTGATAGAGTTGGGACCACTCAACGCCTTCGCAGAGTCAAGCGTTGATTCAGCTGAGGATGGCGTTGAGTTCGTCGTGTATCCTATGGATACTCGACGATTCGTCGAGTATGTGATGATACTCGACGATTCGTCGTATATGCCATGGATACTCGACGAGTCATCGAGAAAAGAGTTATCTGGTCGAAGTTCTGTAGTCTAAGTCGTGGGTCTGCGGATAGCGGCGGAAACTGTCTTATTTATTCCTTGGAGTATAAATAGTAAGTTTTAGGGTTTCTACTTTATGCGATCATTCCTTCTTAGCACACGAGACGTACTGTTCGGAAAAGACGGAAGCCCAAGAATCTCTACGGAAGTTGTTCCGCCTTTCGCCGTCGATGTTGCTGATCCCGATCCCGGTGAGTGTCGCTGACGCCTCTCCTTCAACAGATCTAGCAGTCTGTTGAGACGTTGAGTGTCCTCTCCCGACCTAGTGCATCTTCGACAAGTAGCTACGGGTTCTCCCGATCATGTGAATTTCCTGTAGAGGTGCGGATATTCTTTCCACGCTCAGAACTCAAGCCGCTAAGTGGCCAGCCGAATTTTTCTGGAGCATCTAGGATGTGTATATACTCAATCACACAAAGGTAATTTTATTTATAGCAAGTTTTATTTCTTGATCAATGTCCGTCTCTAGATCTGAACTCTTTTAGGTTTTCTTGTTCTATTGGGATTTTGAGTAAAGGGTTTCTTGTTGTGTCATCCTAGCAAAACCCAACAGGGTCTTGCCCCTTACATGGAAGATCAAAAGGAGAAAATAAATTTACAAGGCAAAAATAAGACGAGAAGTCTTCAGGCAGAACCGTGGGACTTCTCGTTGGAGGTGGCTTCGCTCTCACTGGAGGAGCTTGATCCGCTTCCGCTGGACGAGTCGTTCGCTCCCTCAGGCTTTGGGATGGGCTTGTACAACCAGGGAAGGTTCTTGCGGGCCGTAAGTGTCTTGCTGCCTTCGTTCAGGAACCCCGACTCCCGCAGTATCTGGATCATGGTCCTGGAGGCTGCCTGGGCATTTTCCTGCATCATCACATCTATTTCATAGTTAGAGTGTTAATGATGCGAGACCTTCTCGGCGGACGGCGGCAGAATCGGTACGTTGGCTTCCTGCACTTTTTTGAGTTTCGCCTTCAGCAGAGCGATCTCACATCGAAAAGAAGCACCCCCCGCGCGCGACAGCTGGGCCTGGGTGGAATCCTATGAGGAATTTGGGGTTAGAGCTAGCATGAAATTGCCGCAAGGCGAAAGGCCTTTGAAGATTTACATACCTCAATCGATGGTCGGAAGGCGAGAAGCTTCCACGAGGCCTCCAGGTCGGCCTTCAGGGTGACGACCTCAGCGGCGGCGAGATCGCTTGACTTGAGCGCCTCGACAAGGTTTCGCTCGATGTCGATGTTATGGAGCGCCGTCATGTGCGCGAGCCCGAACGCGTGCAGCCGGGCACGACAGAATTCAGGGGGAGAGCCCAGGTAGTCTCCCGATCAAATACACTAGCGTCTACCCGACTGTAGAGCCCGAATCCAAGCGTGAGGGCTTCATCGCTGGTCGTGTCTTACTCAATCCAGGAGGGGAGGAGCGATGAGATCGAGGCCCGGTTGGCTTCTGGGTCCCACCGGAGCAGGGGTTGGCCCTCTTCATCTAAGTACTTCTCGCTGAAGCCAAAGTTCTGATGCCCTCTTGGAATCGGCTTGGCGGGAACCGTCTCGGGAGGGGCGGTAAACTGCCCAGCAATGTCCGCTTCGCCCGCGGCGGATGGGGTCTCGGCGGAGATCTCAACGGGGATCTCGGCGGGGGTCTCGGCGGGATCCTCGGCGACGGACTTACCCTTGTCCGTCTGGGACGGTTTTGATTTCTTGGAAGGAGCCGATGGAGCGTCGGTCTTCCGCTTCCCGACACTTTTTGGGAAGAAGCGCCCGGCTCCTTCCGGCAAGCGAGAGCGGCTGACTTAACGAGAGCCAAGGTGGCGGCAGAACCCCTAGCCTCGTCAAATGGATGGTTGAGGGTGGTCTCCCACTCACCTGCGAAATCCATGAAGGTTACTCTTAGAAATTTGAAGTAAATATTAAATGGGTAAGGCGGAAAAGTACCTTCGCCGATAGGAACTGGCGGGAGGGAAGCGACATCCCGTCGCAAGAACTTCACGTAAAAATTCTTGGTTCCGAAGAAGTCGAGGAGGGCGGTCTCGCGCACCCCCCCCAGTGCTGGAGGCATATAGGTTATCTCGTCATACTGAACCGGCGAGAGGGGTATATTGTCGAAGTTCCCCGAGACGAAGACAAACCCCTGGGGCATGTCGTAGTTCTTGTTGGTGAGACCGCTGGTCTTCATCGACTTGCCCGAGAAGAAGGCGACCCCTCCTTTGGCGCGGAAGTTGAACAACTTGCGGAAGATGGAGAGGTTGAATTCGATCCTTTCCGCGCGCATGTAGCAGGCGAAAGTCACCAGCAGCGCCACAGAGTTGGGGTTGAGTTGGGTCAACACCACCACGTAGTATCGAAGGGTCTGGCGCATTTCCGGCCAGAGGGGGAGGCGGAACCCCACCTTGAAGTGGTCCAGCGGAATGACCAACTCCCCTTCCGGCAGGAATTTAACTTTGTCCTCCTTCCCAGGGTTACGCGCGACGAACCCCACCGGAATGAAGTCCGCCACTGTCGAGGCATATTCAGTCTCGGTCAGGCGGCAGGGGGGAAGTTGTGCTCAAAGAAGCTTTATGCGCACTTGGTGTGACCTTCGGTTTCGCCCGACATCTTGTAAGTGGGCGGAAAGTGGAAAGAGAGAAGGATGTGCTAGAAGAATCGCGCTGAGGAAGTAGCGAAAGCAAGGGGGAAGGAAAACGAAGGCTTGGTATCAAGTGGAAGTAAATGTGGTTGGTGAACCGACCTATTTATAGAAAAATATATATGGTAATCATGACATGTTTCCTAATGGCGGAAGTGCGGATAGCAATTTTGTGCAATTCGACGTTTCGTCTTTCGTCTGGTCCCGCCAACATTTTGTATACCTGCAGAGGGCGAAAGCCTCCGGGAGGGGTCCCAAAGTAAGAGAAACAAATATAGGGAATGAAGCGGGGGAGAACTAGACACTTGGCAAGATAGAACGACATGAAAAATGAGAACAGTGGGCCTCTCGCCGGGCAAGAGGCATAATAAAATTATTATTAAATAGAGTATTAATTGTTCATATTTATTATAAGCACGAAAGGGTACATGCGAGAAGGGGAGGTTAGGGGTTAGGGGAAGAAGTGGCGAGAACCCTCGGGACTTGGTATTGTTCCCACCGCCAATGACCCCGACATCGCCTCCCTGTTCTCGGGGGCACTCGCGGGTAATGATAGGCAGTCACGGCTGTGAGCTCCTGGTGGACCAGACTCAACAGATTCCGGGCCCGTGCGATATGCCTCCCGGGGGAAGTCTCCTCGCTTCAGTCTCTCAGGCGATACGTCTTGCCCTGGAGATGGGCGTAGTCCCGCTCGATCATAGCTAAGCGTCGTTCCATCTTCGCCTGGAAGGCACTCTGCTTGCTAGGAGTCTTCTCGCAGCATCCAGACTGAAGGAACGGACGGCCTTTAGGAAAAGAGGAAAGAATCTCAGCCTTTGGATCCAGACTGAAGGAACGGACGGCCACGATTTTGCCAAAAACACTGATTTTGAGCTGACACGGCCTGTGACACTCCCGTGTCCCAGGCCGTGTGCCTCACGCGGTGGTCAACCGACCTATCCAGACCAGTGACACGCCCATGGAACACGCCCGTGGCATGGGCTGTGTCACCCAACATGCCTTCGAACACGCCCGTGTCTGAGGCCGTGTGCCTGGGCGAAAAAATCCCAAAACATCCCGAGACTTCACACGGCCTGTGACACGCCCGTGTCCCAGGCCGTGTGCCCAAACACGGCACGAAGACACGCCCTGTCGAAATCTTTCGTCGGGCTGAGTTTGTCGACCTGATTTGACAAGCCCTGTGACACGCCCGTGTCACAGGCCGTGTTCAACCTCTCGACACTCAACACTCGAAACTCGACGATCGTCGAGCAAAAGTCGTCGAGCACACGACACGGCCTTGGACACGCCCGTGTCCGTGGCCGTGTGCCCCCTCTCGACACATCGTCGAGAAAAAAATCATCGACACCAAAGCCGATAGTCGACACGGCCTCGACACGCTCTGCGACACGCCCTGCGACACGCCCGTGTCGCAGGCCGTGTCCGATACTCAATGACCGTCGACTCCAAATTTCGTCGACTACGCGGCCAAATCGTCGACCCCAGCTTGACACGCCCTGGGACACGCCCGTCTCCCAGGCCGTGTCACCCAAAAATTTCCTGTTTTGAGATATTTGGGCTGTTACAATCCTCCCCTCCTACAAGAAATTTCGTCCTCGAAATTCAGACACAGGAAGGCAACAGTAACCAGCAAGAAAAATGTTACAACATACAAAATTTTATGTTACAACATCCTCTCTACAAATTACAAAAACAGCTCAGGGAACTCTTTTTGCATGGTTTGATCTCGCTCCCATGTCAGTTCTTCACGGCCGCAATTGTCCCAGCGGACTTTTACCATGCCGACCGTCTTGTTCCGCAACTGTTTCTCGGCTCGATCTTCGATCTGAATGGGTCTAACTTTCGTTGTTAGCCCATATTCCACCAGCACACGATCATCCGCGATCACTTGAGCTGGATCTTTCACGGCTTTCCGAAGCACCGAGATGTGAAATACATCATGTATTCCACCCAAGTCTGCCGACAGAGCTAGCCGATAAGCCGCTTCGCCAACTTGCTCAACCACTTCAAAAGGACCCAAAAATCTTGGACTCAGCTTTTTCAATCGTCAAATCCTGGAGACACCTTTGAATGGCTTGATCTTCAAGTAGACTCAATCACCAGCCGCAAATTCCACGTTCCGGTGCTTGGCGTTGTAGTACTTCGCTTATCGATCTTGAGCAATAAGCAATCTCTCTTGAATAGTCCGTATGGTTGAGTTTGCTTCATCAACCTCATTTGGTTTAAAAATCCGAGCTTCGCCCGCTTCTACCCAAGCCAAGGGAGTACGACACTTCCTTCCGTATAATGCTTCATATGGTGCCATCCCAATGCTCGCCTGGTAGCTGTTATTATATGCAAACTCTACCATGTAGAGATGATCTTCCCATCTCTTTCTGAAGTAAAGGGCGCACATTCGGAGCATGTCCTCCATTGTTCTATTGGTGCGTTCAGTTTGGCCATCCGTTTGGGGATGAAAGGCCGTACTGAAAGTCAATTTCGTGCCCAACAGTCGGTGAACTAGCCTCCAATCATTTGACGTAAAGCACCCATCTCGATCACTTACGATGCTCCGAGGAACACCGTGAAGCCGCACAATCTGGTCAACATATAACTTTGCCAAACTTTCAACTGTATCATCTCGCCTATTCGGGAGAAAATGTGCCACTTTAGTTAGCCGGTCAACAATCACCCAAATGGAATCATTTCCTCGCTGCGATCTCGGCAACCCGTGCATAAAATCCATGGAAATATCATCAAATTTCCACTCTGGGATCGGCAGTGACTTCAAATAACCGCCCGGCTTTTGGCATTCCGCCTTCACCATTGCACATGTTTGGCATTTGGAGACATAAAGGGCAACATCTTTCTTGACCCCTGGCCACCAGAATAGCTTCTTCATATCCTTGAACATTTTCGTGCTCCCGGGGTGAATGGAATACTTTGTATAATGCGCCTCATACATCAGTTCTTCCCTCAATTTCCCCACATTCGGGACGCACAAATGGTCTTCTTTACGCAAAAGACCGTCATTCCAGGTGAATTTGCCCTCTGGACCTTCAGTCACATAGCGTAAGAGATCGTCATCCAACTCCGTTGCCCGTCGAACTCGGTCTGCAAGGTCACATTGCACCTCAATCCAGTTCAAACATGCAGTGGCAGTGGAATTCTTGTCAACACAATAAATCTCCAACGCCTCTAGCTCCTGGATAAGACGTTCATCATGTCTGTGTAACCAATTTGCTCTAGCCGGAACCCGCCGACTCAAGGCATCTGCGACAACATTCCCTTTCCCGGGCGTATAATGAATCTCAAAAGTGTAGTCCCCAAGGAACTCCAACCACCTTCGTTGTCGCATATTCAAGTCTTTCTGCTCCAAGAGGTACTTTAGGCTCTTGTGATCTGTATAGATCTCCACCTTCACTCCATAAAGGTAGTGTCGCCTCAACTTGAGTGCAAAAATCACCGCCGCTAGTTCCAAATCATGGACGGGATAATTTCGCTCGTGCATCTTCAGCTGGCGTGAGCCATAAGCAATAACCTTTCCATTCTGCAGAAGAACGCAGCCTGAGCCGCTCCCTGAGGCATTACTATAAATCACAAATCCGTCGGTTCCACTGGGCGAAGACAACACCGGCGCCGTGGTCAACCGAATCTTCAGCTCTTCAAAAGCTCGTGCGCACTCTAGCGTCCAAACGAACTTCTGATCTTTTCGCGTCTATGTGGTTAGCGGCAAAGCGATCCGCGAGAAGTTTTCCACAAATCGTCTATAGTAGCCCGCAAGTCCAAGAAAACTACTGACTTCGGCCACGGAAGACAAGATTGGCCACTCATGTATGGCCCTTATCTTTGCTGGATCCACTGCAATGCCCGCGTCACTCACCACATGGCCTAGAAATGCCACCGACGATAGCCAAAACTCGCACTTCGAGAACTTGGCATATAGCTGATTTTGCCTCAACGTGTTCAATACTAACCGCAAGTGAATCTCATGCTCAGCTTTCGACTTCGAGTACACCAGGATGTCATCAATGAATACAATCACAAACAGATCCAGGTACTCACGAAAAATACGGTGCATCAAATTCATAAACACCGAGGGCGCATTGCACAGTCCAAATGGCATGACAGTGAATTCATAGTGCCCGTAACGCGTTCCAAATGCGGTTTTGGGAATGTCACCTTCCCGAATTCTCAACTGGTAATAACCAGACTTCAGGTTCAACTTCGAATAGACGGTTGAGCCCACCGGCTGATCGAATAACTCATCAATCCGGGGTATCAGATACTTATTCTTCTCGGTCAGCTTATTCAGTTCACGATAATCGATACACAACCGCAACCCACCATCTTTCTTCTTTACAAAAAGCACAGGCGCGCTCCAACGTGACATACTTGGGCGTATATAACCTTGCTCCAACATTTCTTGTAGTTGAACCTTCAATTCCGCCATCTCTTTTGGCGCAACGCGATATGGCGAGCGGGCCACAGGTTTTGCACCTGGCACCAACTTGATCGTGAAGTCAATCTCCCGCTGGGGTGGTAGCTCAGGGAGATCCGTGAGAAACACATCTATAAAGTCCGCCACAATCGGAACCTCGCACACTCTGTCCTTAGGTTCAACAGCCTGAATTAGTGCAAAGTAACACTCCGCACCCTTCCGAACAGCCTTGACTACCTGGAGTGCAGACATCAATGTCCCGCCCACTCCTCGCATACCCGCGAACTTTGTCTCCTGTTCGGTATTTTGGCCCAACGTGATTTCTTTGGACTGGCAATCAAGCATGGCATGCTGCTCTGCAAGCCAATCCATCCCAAAAATCACATCGAATTCCGATAGTGGCAACACAAATGCAGTTAAACTGAAATCCCGACTTCCCAACTGAACCGCCACATCGCAAGCTTGATCCGCAAGCATCCAACAGCCATTCAGCAACACCACTATGACGCTATCTGCCTTTACCCGACTGGGTATCCCAAGCCGCGTTATAAAGTCACTAGACAGAAAAGAATGCGATGCACCCATATCAAACAGTGCTCGCGCCAGCGTGTCCCTAATCGGCACAAAGCCTGTGACAAACATGTCACACACAACCCGCAAACATCGATAGACTAAGCAAAGCATACAAACAATAACATATGCAAAACTAAACTCATACCTGTGACCACATCACTCTGCTTGATGGCCTCCTGTATGCCAAGATTGTAGACCCGGGGTTGCGCCTGCGAGGCAGAGGAATCCACCACCGCCTTTCCTTTTTCCGCATAAGATGCTCCCGCCATCTTTTCACTCTTTGGCGGCATCCGACAATCTCGCGCAATATGCCCCATCCGGCCACAATTGAAGCAGATACGAGTGTCTGGCTTAGAGGTAGCCCCTGACGTTGCTCCTGTAGCAACTGATGAAGGAACTTGTCCACTAGGCTTGGACTTCTTACCCCATCTCTTCTTATAAAATGGTTTCCCCGATCGGGGCGCCTTCCACTCCGGTTGCGACACAACCAAAACTCTCTTCCCTTGCACCCTTTTCATATCCTTTTCCAATGCGCTCGCAGTGTCAACCAATGCTTGGAAACCTTGGTTCACCGAACTTGACACAAGGAACCTCAACTCGTCCCTCAGTCCATCATAGAACCGATTGGTCTTCCTTTGTTCATCAGCAAATATAGAACACGCATACCGCCCCAAGCGAGTAAATTCATGCAGGTATGCGTCAACACTGCCATCACCTTGTGTTAACCTTTGGAATTCATTTTCCATGGCTATCCGTTGAGCCGCGGGAAGGTGCTTCGCTAGGAAGAGCCGAGAGAATTCTTCCATGGATACTTGGGTTAATGGACGACCCGCCAAGTGATGCAACTCCATCTCTTCCCACCACAATCGAGCTTCTCCTTCAAGCAAAAAGGTAACTAAAGTAACTTTCTGATGCTCCGCCATTCCAATCGCTGTCATCACTCGCTTGACGGGCGATAGCCAATCCTCAACCTGCGTCGGAGTTCCCGCTCCCGAGAATGTAGGCGGATGGAAACTCATGAACCGCGTTAGCTGCTTCTCAGCTGCTCGAGGAGCCACATCCACTACAGGTTCAGGCCTTGCCGCCACCTGTTCTGGCCTCACAGCCGCATGTTCCTGCCTACGTGGTTGGCCTTGGAGCATGGTCAATAAAGCCTCCGCAACTAAACACACATGTTCCGCAGACGGTGGAGGTGTAGGCACCGCAGCTGGTGCTGTACTTTCATCAGAATGCTGAGGCTCAGACGGCCCAGCTGCACTTCGTGTCACCTAAAGGTGGACAAGACACACACATTAGCGGTCGTACCCAAGCAACCAACAGAAAATAAGAACACGCGGGTTCCTCAAACACATCAAGGTTTGCATTCCTATCATGGACATTCAGGAGTTCATTCGTAGACGTTGGTTTGCACAAACACGGGCTCGCCACCCCACAAAAGAAGTCGGACACGACTTCGAGAGGGAAAGACCAAGACAACCGATACAAAAAATGTAACAACCCCATCCGTTCATGTGGTATATTCTAGAAGGTTCGGCCGGGGCCCCACAGTATATATCACAAAACAGGCGGTGAAGGTACATGATGATACCAGAGTAGCGCAATCGTACATATCACAAAGCATTCTAGCGGAAGCCTAGACTACAACTTGAACTCCACATGAATGCCCAAATATAAAACTCCACATTTTATACGATATAGGAATGTCTTACAACAACAAGTAAAACAAGTTGGCCTTATGGCCTTACATGACTATCAAACAGTGGCCTAAACAAATTGGCGCGCTTTCCGACCACTTGAAAAGAAAATACACAAAAGTAACACATTTAGCCTTCGAGGGCTAGCAGCAGTAGCAGCAACAGCAGCAGCATCAACATCAGCCTTTCCGCGTCCCGCTTGGCTCGCCAGCACCTGTACAGGGACAATCCACCCAACGGTGGTAAACAAAAGCAACGGTCAGCATTCTGCTGACCAAATTATAACGACCCTACCCATTTTCTCGGGGCAGCGGTAATCTTCCCTGCAGGCATATCATATCACAATATGGCAATCTATCTCATCAAAATGTGCTTTCACGCACACAAGCCATCACAATCGTTCGCCACCCGGCCCAACGGTCCGTGCACTCAGGGCACATTCTTGGTGTTCTGGCAAAACTCTTGCCCACCATCGTATCAGGGTCATCACCCAACGGTAACTCTCTTGAGCATTTTATCCATGGCGTGCAGCCGGAGTTAGTCTTCCTACACCGGGATGGCCCGTAGCCCCCCATTGTGTTATGGCGCGCAGGCCGAAGACTCTTGCTATGCGCTCCAACAGACCGCACTTTTTGGCTCCACCCCCTGTTGCTCAAATCGCCTTGCCTTCTTCGAGTACAGCGTACTTATGGCTATATCAAAGGCGCGGGTCGGTCTCACCAATCCTGTTCTTGGCATTCAAGCCTGGGTATTTCTCGATACCCACTTTCTTAGCACAACAACAGGTCTTTCCTGGGCCTCCCAGTACTTCCTGTGACGCGCTTCACAGGTGGACACCGCACAATGTCAGGGGTCTTTCCTGGCTATCATGCCAGTACTTCCTGTTACTCGCTTCACAGGTGGACACCCTGTAACGCCCCGAAACTCAAAGGAGCGAAGGGGGACGTTTTGGGATAGTTTGGGTTCTGGCTGAAGGCACACGGCCTGGTACACGGGCGTGTCCCAGGGCATGTCAAGCGCGTGTCGGCACTTAGCCGCGAAGTCGTCGAGATTTTCTCGACGATTCGCTGAGAATGGGCACACGGCCTGCGACACGGGCGTGTCGTAGGGCGTGTCGACCCGTGTCGACACTTAGCCGCGGAGTCGTCGAGTTATACTCGACGAATCGTTGAGAATGGGCACATGGCCCGCGACACGGGCGTGGCGCCGGGCGTGTCGACCCGTGTCAACGATCGTCCTGGAGAAGTCGTCGAGATTCGCTCGACGATCGTCGAGACAAGGCACACGGCCTAGGACACGGGCGTGTCCAAGGCCGTGTCATCCAGTCGTCGAACTTCACGCGACGAAATGTCGAGACCGTGTACATGGCCTGGGGCCCAGGCGTGTCAAAGTGACACGGGCAAGGACACAGGCGTGTCCTAGAACCCGTGCAGTGCTCGGGTTGAAAATGGGGAAAAATCTTGGGGTACACGGCCGGCCTCACGGCCGTGTCAGCTGGAACACAGGCGTGTCAGCTCGAACACGGGCGTGTTCGATACCCGTGTGTGGTTCCAGGAGATTCGATTTTGACGGCGAATGCGGCACACGGCCCTGGACACGGGCGTGTGCCAGGCCGTGTTCGGTCCAGATTGGGCATTTTAGCCCCGAATCAAAGCCGTTTGTTTTCTTAGGTTGAGATCCAACGGCTGGGGGTTGTTCCTGAAGGGATATACCCGGGTTTTGACTTAGAAAATCCATCACTTTCTTACCTTATCATCTCTCCAAGCCCTTTGAGAAAGAGGAGAGCCATTGGAGGAAGAAGAACTAGATCCCGCCATTGAAGGAGCTTCGGAGCTCCGAATCACGAGCCGATTCCGGATCCACGGAGGCAACGCAAGTGCGGTGATTTCCATCCGATTACTTTTCAATGGCGCCAAAGAGGAACTCAAGGGTAACGATCCTCATCTTGAGCATGAATAGCTCTCTTTCTTAGCATAGGAAGCCCGCTCTCGCGAGTTTGCGGAGAGTTGGAGGCGTTCCTTCGGGTAGATAAGTAAAGTCCCCGTTGTTTAGAGTCCGTATGCGAGAACGGACATAGGCATTTTATGTGAAGCCTACCCGGACATGTTAGTCTGGATCGGTGATGTTGCATTGCATAAGGCCGGAGGAGACTCCGTGCTATGGTTTGTTTTTCGGGTTTTCTATGCGGTAGATTACAGCAGGGAGCCTTAGGGACTAACCCAAAGGTGCACCTGGAAAACTGGGCGGATACGAGATCTTGCCAACTTGGTGGCCTGAGAGCCAACTCGAACATAACTGAGTTATGTGATTTGCGGTAGAATGGGACTCGGAGGAAGTTTGACCCGCGCAAATGGCTTAAATTGTCGTTGCGATGTGAGCACGGGTTAGATGGAACCGTACCCGCTTTATGTCGTTCGGTTAGAGAGACCTAAGGTTACGTGGCACTCGCCGTTAGCATAGATGTGAGTCTTCGGCGGTCAATGGCTTAAATTGTCGTGACCCAGGCCAGGAAGACAAATTGCTCATAGGTTTGGCCGTCTAAGTGGCGGTGGTGAGTCCGGAATGTTAATGGCTTTAATTGACGTGACATCGACCGGTCCACCGAGAATGTGCCCTGAGTGCACGGGGCGTGTGGCCGTGCGAGCCAACGTCTGTGATGAAATGACTATGGTTTTATACATTGCTCGCTTATGCTAATGAAATGCAGGGAAGGAGCATCGCCGCCCCGAGTTGGGGGCGGGATCGTTATAATTTGGTCAGCATTGCTGACCGTTGCCTTGTTTTGCCACCGTGCGGTGGTTTATTGCTTGCAGGTGCAGCTGGACCAAGCGTTCAATAGCGGGCTAAAGCCCTTTTTGCGAAGCTGGCCCTCGAAGGCCCAAGTAGAAGTGTTTACTGCTTTATTCATGTATGACCGGCCTGCATGCCGTGGTTTGTAAAACATGTAATTTTCAAGTGAAACGCTTTGTAAGGCCTTAAGGCCGGTTTTGGGTATTTTTGTATAACATTCCTTTTGGTATTAGTGGACATTCATGCTCCTATGCTGGGTTCTTGTTTACAACTCTTATAAACCGCTTCCGCTAGAATGCTCTGTGTAGGACGTTGAGATTGGTTGGATGGTTTCCATACGTAACCACCCGGTCTGTCTGTGGTATATGGCGTCGGGCCCCGGCCGGACCTACTGCTATATACTATGCGACGGATAGGGGGTGTTACAATTTGATATCAGACTACTGGTTTTGGTCGGGCTTAAAGTGAATTCGTGGGCGAATTCTTTTTAAGGGGTGGTGAGCACATTGTGTGCGTCATCGTTATAATTGTAAAAAGAACCCATGAATGTCCACTTAGGAATGAAAATACTCGTGTTTGAGGAATCTGCGTGTTCCTATAATTGCTGTTTGCAATTTATTTGGTCGCTTAACGGTGTTTTGTACCACTATAGGTGACCAGAAGTGGTGTTGGGCCGTCAGAACGCCGAGTTTCTGAGGCTAGTAGTGCACCGGATGTTGCTCCTGCAACACCTTTGTCGGCTGAAAATATACGATTGGTGGCTGAAGCGGTGTTGGTCGTGATTAATGCGCAGCCTGGAAGGCAAGCGCAGCAGCCCGCTCCCGTGATGGAGCAAGAACCTCTGCGAGAGGCTGAGCCGAGGAGGGTGGAGCAAGTGGTTGTAGAACCGGTAGTGCCAAGGAGGGCAACTGAGAGGCAGCTAAAGCATGTAATGAGCTTTAACCCTCCGTTATTCTCGGGGTTGGGAACCCCATCTCAGGCTGAAGACTGGCTCTCTAGGATGAAGAGAGTCATGACGGCGACGAAGACGGAGGAGTGGCAAATGACCACCATCGCTACGTTCCTGCTGGACGGTGAAGCGAGGATGTGGTGGGAAGGATTGGAGCTGCATCATTTGAGAGGTAGACAACTGATAGACGTTCCGATGGAAGAGTTCTCGGGATTGTTCTTAGCAAGATACCTCCCTTCTACTCAGAGGATTTCAATGGAGAATGAGTTCCTGAAGTTGGTGCAGGGTGAGAGGAGCGTGGATGAATATCTCCACGAGTTTACGCGGTTGAGTCATTATGCTAGCTCCACCATCATGGATGAGGAGCGCAAGACTAATCGATTCTACGAAGGCTTGAGGGATGAGTTGAGACTGCTACTGTCGGGGCCAATGACGCAGGGTTTCTTAACCTTGGTCAATACTGCCCGGTCCTTGGAGAAGGACATGAAGAGCGTGCAAGCGAAGAAAAGCTTGGGTGAAAAGAAATCTGAGTTCAGAGTGCCGACTACTTCAAAGTCCGGCTATCGGAGGTCTTTCAATAAGCATAGGACTTCGGGTCCAGCTCCTTCTGGCGCTTCTGGGGCGACTACGAGTCGGACCCCGGGCGCGTGCTTTACATGTGGAAAGACGGGGCATTTCACCCGTGATTGTTGGGTACATTGGTCATATGTACCTGATTTGAAGAAGCCTCACCTAACTCAATGATATACATCATAATGTATTTGTTGTGTGTTTGAGTTACTTGTGCAGGTTAGGTATTCACTAGACTGAAGCTAAAAGTTTCTAAGTCCATGTGTCGACACCCAGAGGGAAAGTGTCGACACTTGAGAAAGCTTGTGTCGACACCCAGACAAGCAGTGTCGACACTTGGAGTCATTGTGTCGACACCTGGGATGAAGAGTCGACACCAGACAGAAAGTGTCGACACTTGGAGCTGTGTCGACACTCAGTGAAGAAGTATGCAGAAAAGCTGTGTCGACACTTAGCAGAAGTGTCGACACCTAGAAGAGCTAAGTCTACACCAGAAAGTGTCGACACTTGGAGATGTGTCGACACTCAGCAAAAGTCTGCAGAGTCTAAGTACAAGTGTCGACACTCAACACAATGTGTCGACACTATGCAGAAGAGTCAGCATTTGAGGAATGTGTCGACACTCAGCACAATGTGTCGACACACAACCAGAAGAGTCAACACTTGAAGTAAGTGTCGACACTCAGCACAATGTGTCGACACTTAGCTAAAGACTCTACATTTGAAGAAGAAGTGTCGACACAAGGAGCTGTGTCGACACTTGGCAAAGAACAGAGAAGTTTATAAAATATTCTAAGTACAAGTGTCGACACTAAGGGAATGTGTCGACACTCAGCTGAAGAAACAAAATTGAAGACTTGTGTCGACACCAAGAAGCAGTGTCGACACTTGACAGTTTCGACACTTAGAAGAATACAGTTAAAGAATGAAGTACAAGTACTTGTGTCGACACTCAATTTCAGTGTCGACACATGCAGAAGAATCTGTGTCGAGACATACAAGGAATTGTGTCGACACCTTGTAGACTTGTGTCGACACTTACACAACATGTGTCAACACTTAGTCTATAAGTGTCGACACTTAAGAACAGAAAGTCTCGACACTATCTGACAGTTAGAGAATTTCAAGAAGTGACAGGTTGACAAGACAGCTGCCGATCCAGCCGGTCTACATCAACTGTCAGAGAAATCAGAAGTCTGTTGTGAACCGGACCAGCCGGTTACCATGAAGGAAGCCTATAAATAGGCACTCATAGATTACAGAAAAAGATTGATTGTTGTTGTTACAACTTGTGAGAATATTCAAAGTGGTTGATCAGATTAAATCAAGAAGTGATACACAGAGGATCAACACAAGAAGGTCTGTCAGTTCAACTGCAGATCTAAGAAGTTGGAGAGAGAGAGCTCCAATCAAGAATTCAGTCTTTGGAACTTAGGCTGAGAAGAAGGATTCAGAATCTTCTGAATCTCAAGAAGCAGAGGTCAAGGATCAACTGCAGAGGATTCAGACTAATTCAGTTCTAACTCAAGAAGCTTTGAAGGAAGCTAAGTCAGTTTGGATCTAACTGAGTTCTTCCAAGAACTCTTCAAATAATTCTCAACTCCTCTCCTATTTTCTGAGTTGTAGAGTTAGCTATTGTATTTCTATTTTAACTTGTAGGATCCATTGGATCTGAGAGAATTGTAAGCCTATATTATAAAGGCTGAGGGTAGGGCTTGGTTGCCTGAGTGTAGGAGTGGAAGAACTCTGAGTGTAGGCCTTAATTGACTGAGTGTAGGCCTGGGTGGCTGAGTGTAGGCCTTAGTGGCTGAGTGTAAGGCTTTGGGCCTGAGGTGTAGGAACCTTGTTGGGTTCTGAGATAGTGGAGAAGGTTGGCCGAATCTAGTACACTGCTAGATAGGCGAAGGGGGACAGTGGATGTACCCAAAGATTGGGGAACCACTATAAATTAGTGTGTCTGCTGTGCTGTGCTGTGCTGTGGATTAACTGTTTATATTCTGTAATTGCTGTTAGCTGTAGAATTCTTTAAAATAACTGTTGTGCTGCCAACAAAGTTTCAAAAAGGTTTAGGTCACCTATTCACCCCCCCTCTAGGTGTTTAGGTACCATATCTTTCAAGTGGTATCAAAGCCAGGTTCCTCAAAAAGGACTAACTGTCTGAGGAGATTCAGTTTGGCAGATTTAGGATAAGTCAGAACACAGTTTCAAGAAAATCAAGAAACATGGGTTCTTCAGAGAATCACAAGGAATTGGGTTCAATGAAACTGCCCATATGCAGAAAAGAGATTTTTGGAATCTGGAAAGAAAGGGTAAGGCTGTTCATGGAAGCCTCTGACCCTAGGATCTACATCACAGTCAAAGAGGGGCCCTATGTGCCCATGAAGATCTCAGTATTGGATGCAAATCAGAGGACTCCTAAGGATTTCTCTGAGATGACCAAGGATGAAATTGTCCTAGCCACTATGGACAAAAGGGCACAAAACATAATAGTAAGTGCCATTGATGATGCAACTTTTCAGAACCTAATTCATTGTAAAACAGCAAAAGAAATGTGGGATACCCTCATTGTCTATATGGAAGGTTCTGAAGAAGTTAGGCAAGATAGAAAGTCCTTGCTTAATCAAGAGTATGAGAGCTTTAGGCAAGGAAGAGGAGATAGCATCACTGAAAGCTACAAAAAGTTTTATAGAATTGTTAATGAACTCATGTCCTATGGAAGAGAGTTCACTAACTATGAATTGAATGATAAGTTCTTAAGGTCCCTAACCAAAGATTGGGACACCAAGATCTGTGCCATCAGAGAAATGGCAAAGTTGGGAGAAATTCCTCCTCCCACACTGTTTGGCAAGTTGTTGTCTTATGAGATGCAGCTGTCAGTGAGAAAAGAGGAGGAAAAATCAACAAGGACTGAGCACAGGGAAAGGACTGTTGCCTTCAAGTCAGAAGTACCTAGAAAGGGCAGGACTAAGTCATCAACTCCTCCTCCAGAGGTAGTTGAATCAGAATCAGATGAGTCTATTAGTACAAAGTCTACAAGCAGTGAAAGTGATGAAGACTTTGCTGCATTCACCAGACATTTTCAGAAATTCCTGAAGAAGAAACAGTGGAGGTCCAGACCTTCATTTTCCAAAGGGAAAGAAGTTCAGTATCAGGAGAAGAAGCCTTCAAATAAGGACAAGAAAAAGACAAAGACTAGCAAGGCAACTGGGTCTAAGATAGTATGTTACTGCTGCAATAGACAGGGGCATGTTATTGCAGATTGTCCTGAGAGAAGAAAAGAATCCAGTGACAGAAAGAAGACTCACTTCAAAGGAAAGAAGGAGAAGTCCTTTGTTGCAAAGAATGAGAAGACTCTTTCAGACATTTCTTCTTCAGACACTGAGACAGATGCTGAAGCCTACATAGGGCTATTTGCTGAAGAAGAAGAGGAGTTTATGCAGATCATGGAATCAATCCATGAACAAAAAGAGTGTCAGTGCCAAGGACTGATGGCATTGACTGAAAGTACCAAAATCCTGGAGCAGCCAGGACCTAGTCAGGTACAAAGTCCAACTCAAAGTTCAGATTTCAGTTCTAGTTCAGAGTCAGATTCATCTTCATCAAGTGATGAAAGTGTTTCTGAATCTGAGGGAGATATTCATCAGCTCTTAGATGAATATAAAGTACTGTTGCAAGCCTATAAGAAAAGCAAGTCCCTTGCCAAAAGTCAGGCAAAGGAAATTGCTGATCTAAAGGCAGCTGCAACAGACTTTGAGAAGGAATTTGATCAAAAGCTCAATGAGGTAGCCAGGCTGAAACACATTACTGTGATTCAGATGGGAACTATCACTTATAAAAATGATCAAATTAAGTTACTGGAGATTAATCTCCAGAAGGAAAGAGAGCTAGTTGCTAGGTTTTCAAAACCTAAATCAGTGCTACCCTTGATTGATGAATTTGTTCATCATAAAGGAAAGGCTGGATTGGGTTTTATTAAACCAGCTAGGACTGTTCAGGATCAGTCCAAGTCCAAGGGCAAAGCCCCAACATTCAACAAGCCTGCTGTAGTCAAAACAACAAAGGTTGTACCTAAGCAAAGGTACAACAAGTTTGAATGCTGGTGTTGTGGCAAGGTTGGCCACTTTGCCTTGGATTGTTGGCACAATGCCAGTGCCAAGTTGAGTAGCAAGTTACCTGGTGGAAAGCCAGCAGGTAGCTATGTCAAATTGCAAACTAACAATCACCAAGGACCCAAGTTTACTTTGGGTTCTAAGGTTCATTAATTTGTTTTGCAGGTGAATCCAAGTGGCCATACCCCAACATGGTACTTGGATAGTGGATGTTCCAGACACATGACTGGAACTAGGGGACTACTGAAGGACTACATTCCAATCAAAAATGGTCCAAAGGTGACCTTTGGTGGTTCAGAAAAAGGAATCATCAAAGGGTTTGGTAACATTTCTTCAAACCTTGTTACCATTACTCAAGTGGCTTATGTTAAAGGGTTGAAACACAACCTCATTAGTATAAGTCAGTTAAGTAATGTAGGGTATGACATCTCATTTGTTAAAAATGGTTGTCATATCAAGAGGTCAAGTGATCAAGAGATCATTTTGACTGGATATAGAAAGAGGAATGTCTACTGCTTAGACATTATGATTGAGAACAATGGTTCTCCTGTGTGTCTTGTAGCTGATGAGACAGTCTCTCAATGTGTCAAATGGCACAAGAGGCTTGCCCATCTTAACTACAAGACTATTAGCAAACTCTTTAGTAAAGAGTTAGTGAGGAATGGTCCTCAAGTTAAGTGTGTTAAAGATGGCATTTGCTCAGCTTGTCAAAAGGGCAAGCAGACTAAATCCACCTTTAGAAGCTTAGACAACAAAGATGCTGTGAGGTGTTTATACCTTTTGCATATGGATCTATTTGGTCCAATGCCAGTTCACAGCTTAGGTAGGAAGGTCTATACCTTTGTAGTTGTTGATGACTACTCAAGGTTTTCCTGGGTGTTCTTCTTAAAGCAGAAATCTGAAACACCTAGTGTCTTCTATAGTTTTGTTAAGCAAATTCAGAATGAATTGAACTGTACAGTGGTCAAAATTAGAAGTGACCATGGTACTGAGTTTCAGTCTGAAAGCATGACAAAGCTGTGTGAAGACTATGGGATATTTCAAGAATTCTCTTCACCTAGAACACCTCAGCAAAATGGCATTGCTGAAAGGAAAAATAGGACCTTGATAGAGGCTGGTAGAACCCTATTAAGTGATTCATCACTACCAGAGTATTTCTGGGCTGAAGCAGTTAACACTGCATGCCATGTGATAAATAGGGCTACCATCACTAAAAGGTTAAACAAGACCCCCTATGAAGTTGTGAAAGGCAGGAAACCAAACCTATCCTATTTCAGGATTTTTGGTTGCAAATGCTTCATACTAAACAATGGAAAGTCTTACTTAACTAAGTTTGCTGCCAAGTCCCAAGAGGGAGTGTTTGTTGGGTACAGCAATAATAGTAAGGCTTATAGAGTCTACAACTTGACTACACAAGTTGTAGAGGAGTCTGTGCATGTAATTTTTGATGAGACAAAACTAATTAACAATGAGTTGTCTAGCAATGTATGCAGCCCCACAGGTCTTACTAAGAAGATGGACAAGCTAACCATAGAAGATGTACCTGCTGCAAGACAGCAAGTAGGAGAAGATGGCTTATGTCCAGGGGGAGAACTACATGTACAAGGAGCTGTAGAAGTACAAGGAACTCAGCTTGATGAAGATGCTGAAGAAGTTCAACCAGAAGTAAGGATGCCTCCAGCCAACAGGCATCTAAGAGATCATCCAGTAGAGCTGATAATTGGAGATCCAAGACAAGGTGTTCAGACAAGGAGCAGAAATCAGAATGCTGTAGTATATTCAAGTTTTCTGTCTCAAATAGAACCAAAGAAATTTGAAGAAGCAATACAAGATCCACAGTGGACTGAAGCAATGCAGGAAGAGCTTAATCAGTTCAAAAGGTGCAAGGTTTGGGACTTGGTTCCTAAACCTAAAGATCACAATGTGATAGGAACAAAGTGGATCTATAGGAATAAGTTAGATGAACAAGGAGTCATCATTAAGAATAAAGCTAGACTGGTTGCAAAAGGATATAGGCAAGAAGAAGGTATTGATTTTGATCAAACCTTTGCTCCAGTAGCCAGACTGGAAGCCATAAGGATGTTCTTGGCCTATGCAACCTATCAAGGATTCAAGGTATACCAAATGGATGTGAAGTCAGCATTCCTAAATGGTAACTTGAAAGAAGAAGTCTATGTGGAGCAGCCTGCAGGTTTTGTTGATCCAACTCTACCTCAATATGTCTATAGACTTAGGAAAGCATTATATGGGTTAAAACAAGCACCTAGAGCTTGGTATGAAACCCTATCTAGTTTCCTCATTGAGAACAAGTTCTCAAGGGGGAAAATAGATAAGACTCTATTCCTTAGGGAATCTAGAGGCAAAGTCATACTTGTCCAAATATATGTAGATGACATTATATTTGGATCTACAGAAAGTAGCCTTTGCAAAAAGTTTGCAAAGCTTATGCAAAGTCAATTTGAGATGAGTAGTATGGGAGAACTGAAGTTTTTCTTGGGTCTCCAAGTTAAACATACTGGAAGTGGTCTATCCATATGTCAGTCTAAGTTCACCCTAGAACTCATAAGGAAGTATGGTATGGATTCATCCAGTACCATGAAGACTCCTATGGGGTCAAGTATGTCTCTAAGCAAGGATGATGCAGGGAAACCTGTAGATGAAACCTTGTATAGAGGGATAGTTGGCTCCCTACTATACTTGACTGCAAGTAGGCCTGACATTATGTATGCTACATGTGTTTGTGCCAGGTATCAAGCCTGCCCTAAAGAGTCTCACTTGACTGCAGTCAAGAGAATCTTGAGATATCTAAAGGGCACACCTTATCTAGGCCTCTAGTACCCTAGGAATGGAGATTTTGATCTAACAGGATATTCAGATGCAGACTTTGCAGGATGCAAAGAAGATAGAAAGAGCACTACTGGATCCTGTCAATTCCTAGGTGGAAGACTCATTTCATGGAGCAGTAAGAAGCAAACCAGTGTGGCTATTTCCACAGCTGAGTCAGAATATGTAGCTGCAGGAAGTTGCTGTGCTCAACTTCTGTGGATTCAACATCAGTTAGAAGACTATGGATTTCAGGTAAGTAGAACTCCACTTTACTGTGATTCTACTAGTGCTATATCAATAGCTAACAATCCTGTATCACATAGTAGAACTAAACATATTGAGATTAAATATCACTTTCTTAGAGAGCATGTAGAAAGAAATGATATTGCACTTGAATATGTTAGAACTGATAATCAGATAGCTGATATGTTCACTAAGCCCTTAGAAGAAGCTAAGTTCAATAGGTTCAAAATTGAACTAGGTATGATAAACTTAGACTAAGTTTACAGAACTAAAAATTGGCTAAGTAAAAAGGTGTCGACACATAGACAAGTCTATGTCGACACAGAATAGTAAGTGTCGACACTTCAGGAAAATGGTGTCGACACATCTAGGAAGCTGGTGTCGACACTTCAGAATGTTAGTGTCGACACATGTCGAGTAGGTGTCGACACATCCAATAAGGTGTCGACACTTAAGTTTTACTCAGAATTTTCTAAGTAAAGTCTCGACTACATGTCGAGTAGTGTGGTGTCGACACTTAACCAAGTGTCGACACATAAAATCTGTTGACTCACACTTGTGTCGACACATGAGTGTCGAGACATTATAAGTCTGTGTCGACACTTATTAACAGTGTCGACACATCTTTAGAAATCCATCCCGCCTGTTCGTCGTCAAACAAGAAAGGTATAAATAGGGTTCAGTCTTTGTTTGTCGACACGCTTTCAAAAGTTTCGAGACCAAAAACTCTTGTGTCGACATTTCTCTTCTCTCAAGACTAATTCTCCAAACCCCAATGGCTCCCAAGCTGGAAGAGAACGTTAACGAAGGCTATGAACTGGTGCGTTGCGCACTCGACGACGGTGATCAAGAAATCAAATCGGTGATAACCCTAGTCACCAATTCAGGATTGGAGTTCTTGGTTTCAGAACCAACCAAGATATGGAAGAAGGAAGTTATAGAATTTCTTACTGGAGCATCTGTAGATGACTCAGGCTACAGAATCAAATCAAGGGTGCATGGCACCAAGGTCAAGATTTCACCCAAGTCTCTGAGAAATGTACTTCAGCTACCTAAAGTCCAGGAAGAAGAGGAAGTAACAACATCTAAGACCAAAGAAGCACTTGCCTGGTGTGGTCTAGATTCTAAGATGAAAATAGGTTCTGTCTTCAACAGGAAAGGAATGAATACCCAAGGAAAATTTCTGTCAGAAATTGTGGGTAAAGTACTACTCAGCAAGACTGGAGGGCATGACAGGGTGTCAGCCTCCATGTTCAGTGTTATGACTAGAATCATCTTCAACCTCAAAACAGACTGGTCCATGGTTGTGTTTGAGAAAGTAAAGGAAAGTCTGAAGAAGCCCAATCTGGGCAGGATACTTAGTCTCTACCTGGCTGGTACAATACCAGAGGTAATGAGCAATGCTGCTGGTGCTAAAATCAACCACATGAGAAGGATGGACATGAGGATCTTCTCCAGGTGGGAAAGGGTGCTGTCGAAGGAACTGACCACCCCTGAGAAACAAGTTTCTAAGAAGGATTCCCCTCCAAAGAAGAAGAGGAAAATAGCTGCTGTGACTCAGGAGTCCTCCAGCAGCTCAGGTAGTGAAGAACATGTGGTTTTCACTCCTGATAGTCAAATAGATGTGGCTGCAGAGAAGTCACTTGCTCCTCAAAAGCCAGCTGAAATCCAGGGGGAGCCTCCAGCTGTAGATCAACCCTCTACACTGGAGAGTGAGCAAGCTTCACTCATTATCCTAGAGGTACTTTCTGACCTCAATACTTTAGATTTTTCTGTAATAGATTCTGATTTGTCTGATGTCCCTCAGCAAACTCAGCAAGCAAACCAAGAACCAGATGTTGTTCTTCCAGACACATCTGTAGTGATTCCTGATAAAGTGGTTGATGAACCCAGTACATCTCCTGCACAGTCTCCTCCTGAATACACAATGGAAGATCTATTTCTGAATCTAGAACAAGAGGAGTTTGACATGAACAAGACTGCTGCTGATGCAGAGAAGGGTGCTGCTGTTGAGGGGGAGAACTTGGATGTTCAGGAAGAGCCTATAAGGCTAAACACTGAGAAGGCACAAGATGTGCAAGCTGAAAAACCATCAAGCCCTAAGGATAGGGTGAATATAGCAAGTACATCAGAGTCTGAGGATGATGAAACTGAGCAAGCTAAGAAGAAGCAATTCTTTGTTTTCAAAAGAAGGAGTCAGAGCTACAAGAAGGCTCTACAAACTGTTGCTCAACACTCTCTAGTCCAACAAGCTCCATCAACTGATTATAGTGCTCTACTGATTGCACTACAAATCAAGCTGGATGAACAAAGGAAGGCTATAGAAACTTATGTTGATGAAGGGCACAAGGCCCTACAATCTGATCTGGCACAGGAAATCAAGTCAATAAGGTTCGAAATGAACCTTAATAAAAAGGAGATGACTGACTGTTTTACAAAGGGTGCTAATGCAGTGGTTTATCTGGCAACCCACCAAGAGAAAATAAAGTCTCAAGTAGATGATATAGCACTGAAGCAAGGTTATGTGCTGGAGAATCAATTGAGGATGAATGATAATTTGACTGCATCCCACAATACAATAGTCACTGAACTAAAGAATAAGTCTGATGAACCTTCAACCTCCTCTGCTGCTGCCAAGGCTGAATTTGATAAAGTATTTCAGGAAGAAATTGCTGCTGTAAAGACTGCAATTAAAGATTCACAGAAGGTCATTTCTGAACAGCTTACAAAGCTTAGACCTTTCTTTAAGGATGACATAAGGTATTTGGACAGTCAGATCAGATTCCAAAAAGATGATGTAAGAGATCATGTTGAACAAGAAGTCATAAAGGGGGAGAGGGTGTTAGTCAAAGCCAGTTCTGAACATGCAAAATGGATATCAAATTCCATCAGGGCTACACTTGGATATCCTCCCCTGTGTGATGATAATGAAGTTGCTGAATCTGGACTAAACCCTGCCTATTTTGGAGGTGATCCACAAGAAGTAGCTCAAGTCATTTATCCACCTCCCGATTTTGAAATGATTCATGCAGAGGTGAGCACTATGTATAGCCCATCTGGGGGCAAGGACAATGTCCATTTAGAAAAGGTTGTTCAACCTATTACAGCAGCTATGCAAGAGGCTATGGACAAAGAAGAAGAGACAAGGCTGTCAAAGAAGAAGTTCAGGGAACTGGCTGAGCAAAAACCAGATTTTGAACAATGGAGCCCTACTTCTAGGAACATCATTCTCACAGCCTGGAAAGCAGCCAAGGACAATGCTCATGAAAGGAATAAATGGTTCTCAGAAGCAGAATGGAGGAAGCATGAGATCAGGCAGGAAGCCATTGTCCAGTATAGAAGGAAGGCTAAGATGGGAAAGCTAGCTCCTACAGCTGTGGAGCCTAGCAAGTACTTTCCTAAGCCCTATCATTATTTTGAGAGACAAAAAATCAAGGCTGAAGAACTAAAGAAGAAGGACTCCAAAGGCAAGAAGCCTGCTGATGCTGAGCCTGCTACTACTGCTGCTGTCAAAGCTCAAGTTAAAGCTGGAAAGGGAATAGTTATCAAAGAACCTGATCTGAAATAGATTAGGAATTTAACTTGAAGCTTGTTGTAAACTTTTAAATGAAAAACATTTTTGTACAACATTGAAAATGTATAAGGAACTATGTTAGAACAATATATGATAAATATATTATGATTGTTCTGAAATATGTCTGTTTCTTATTTGTTCTGGAATGTTGAATGTGTATATGTGTGAAGTTTTACATGTTCATGTTAACCCTGCTGATTATAATTTGCTTTTCATCATTTTATAATTTTTTAATTATGAATGGTGTATATCATTGACTAAGGGTTATGACTTCTCCAAATAGGGGGAGATTGTTGGGTACATTGGTCAAATGTACCTGATTTGAAGAAGCCTCACCTAACTCAATGATATACATCATAATGTATTTGATGTGTGTTTGAGTTACTTGTGCAGGTTAGGTATTCACTAGACTGAAGCTAAAAGTTTCTAAGTCCATGTGTCGACACCCAGAGGGAAAGTGTCGACACTTGAGAAAGCTTGTGTCGACACCCAGACAAGCAGTGTCGACACTTGGAGTCATTGTGTCGACACCTAGGATGAAGAGTCGACACCAGACAGAAAGTGTCGACACTTGGAGCTGTGTCGACACTCAGTGAAGAAGTATGCAGAAAAGCTGTGTCGACACTTAGCAGAAGTGTCGACACCTAGAAGAGCTAAGTCTACACCAGAAAGTGTCGACACTTAGAGATGTGTCGACACTCAGCAAAAGTCTGCAGAGTCTAAGTACAAGTGTCGACACTCAACACAATGTGTCGACACTATGCAGAAGAGTCAGCATTTGAGGAATGTGTCGACACTCAGCACAATGTGTCGACACACAACCAGAAGAGTCAACACTTGAAGTAAGTGTCGACACTCAGCACAATGTGTCGACACTTAGCTAAAGACTCTACATTTGAAGAAGAAGTGTCGACACAAGGAGCTGTGTCGACACTTGGCAAAGAACAGAGAAGTTTATAAAATATTCTAAGTACAAGTGTCGACACTAAGGGAATGTGTCGACACTCAGCTGAAGAAAAAAAATTGAAGACTTGTGTCGACACCAAGAAGCAGTGTCGACACTTGACAGTTTCGACACTTAGAAGAATACAGTTAAAGAATGAAGTACAAGTACTTGTGTCGACACTCAATTTCAGTGTCGACACATGCAGAAGAATCTGTGTCGAGACATACAAGGAATTGTGTCGACACCTTGTAGACTTGTGTCGACACTTACACAACATGTGTCAACACTTAGTCTATAAGTGTCGACACTTAAGAACAGAAAGTCTCGACACTATCTGACAGTTAGAGAATTTCAAGAAGTGACTGGTTGACAAGACAGCTGCCGATCCAGCCGGTCTACATCAAATGTCAGAGAAATCAGAAGTCTGTTGTGAACCGGACCAGCCGGTTACCATGAAGGAAGCCTATAAATAGGCACTCATAGATTACATAAAAAGATTGATTGTTGTTGTTACAACTTGTGAGAATATTCAAAGTGGTTGATCAGATTAAATCAAGAAGTGATACACAGAGGATCAACACAAGAAGGTCTGTCAGTTCAACTGCAGATCTAAGAAGTTGGAGAGAGAGAGCTCCAATCAAGAATTCAGTCTTTGGAACTTAGGCTGAGAAGAAGGATTCAGAATCTTCTAAATCTCAAGAAGCAGAGGTCAAGGATTACCGGCAGAGGATTCAGACTAATTCAGTTCTAACTCAAGAAGCTTTGAAGGAAGCTAAGTCAGTTTGGATCTAACTGAGTTCTTCCAAGAACTCTTCAAATAATTCTCAACTCCTCTCCTATTTTCTGAGTTGTAGAGTTAGCTATTGTATTTCTATTTTAACTTGTAGGATCCATTGGATCTGAGAGAATTGTAAGCCTATATTATAAAGGCTGAGGGTAGGGCTTGGTTGCCTGAGTGTAGGAGTGGAAGAACTCTGAGTGTAGGCCTTAATTGGCTGAGTGTAGGCCTGGGTGGCTGAGTGTAGGCCTTAGTGGCGGAGTGTAAGGCTTTGGGCCTGAGGTGTAGGAACCTTGTTGGGTTCTGAGATAGTGGAGAAGGTTGGCCGAATCTAGTACACTGCTAGATAGGCGAAGGGGGACAGTGGATGTACCCAAAGATTGGGGAACCACTATAAATTAGTGTGTCTGCTGTGCTGTGCTGTGCTGTGGATTAACTGTTTATATTCTGTAATTGCTGTTAGCTGTAGAATTCTTTAAAATAACTGTTGTGCTGCCAACAAAGTTTCAAAAAGGTTTAGGTCACCTATTCACCCCCCCCTCTAGGTGTTTAGGTACCATATCTTTCAGTGATTGTTGGAGCGGACGTCCTAAGTCCGAGAGGAGGCCGGGAGCCACTTATGAAGAGAAGGGAAAGGCGGTGGAGTCGACCGCATCCCATTATGCTCCGGCCCAACCAAGGGTCTACAATCTTGGCCAACAGGAGGCCATTAAACAAGCTGATGTGGTGACATGTACGATTTAATTTATAGCAAGTCAATTTCTTTATATGCTTGTTATGCACATGTTACCTTACCACTACTTGTTTAGGATTTGTATTGATTTGTGAAAATCCGGCACGAGCACTCTTCGATACGGGAGCTTCACACTCCTTCTTGTCCGAAGGATTTATATCACGCATCGGAGTCCCTTCTTCGATGGCGAAGGACAAGTTGGATGTGTTGTTGCCCAACGGGTGTTCGATGCGAGCGGATAGGATCTGCGATGTTAAGATTCGTATTGGGGAGCAGGAGTTCGACCTGCGGGCATCTTTACTTCCATTAGTGGAGTTCGACGTCATATTTGACATGGACTGGCTCTCGGAGCAGCAGGCCCATATAGATTGCGGTAGCAAGGAAGTCAAGCTGGGAGCAAGTCGTGAGACGACTTTTACGGGCTTAAAGGGGTCGAGCAAGACGTTGATGTCTGCTCTTCAGGTGGTGAAGGCGGTTCGTGCCGGAGCAGAACTGTTCTTTACACTAGTGGAGGTTGCAAAGCCGAAGCCCGCTTTGGATTGTATTTCAGTGGTATCGGAATACCCTGATGTGTTCCCCGCAGATCTTCCTGGAGCCCCGCCTCAGCGGGAGATAGATTTTACGATCGAGCTAGTGCCAGGTGCAAAGCCTGTGTCACGATCTCCGTATCGGCTAGCGCCTAAGGAAATGGCGGAGCTGAAAGTTCAACTGCAAGAGTTGTTGGAGCAAGGGTATGTGCGCCCGAGTTCTTCGCCTTGGAGCGCACCGGTCCTTTTTGTTAAGAAGAAGGACGGAAGCTTGAGATTATGTATTGATTATCGGGAGCTAAACAAGCTGACTGAGAAGAACAAGTACCCGATCCCTAGGATTGATGATCTCTTTGATCAGTTAGTCGGGTCGACGGTGTACTCGAAGTTAGATCTCAAGTCTGGGTACTATCAGCTGCGGATAAGGGAGAGTGATATCCCGAAGACAGCGTTTAGTACGAGATACGGGCATTATGATTTTACGGTCATGCCGTTTGGGCTAACTAATGTGCCGTCAGTATTCATGGATTTGATGAACAGGACGTTCAGGGAGTACTTGGACCATTTCATAATCGTCTTCATCGACGATATTTTGGTGTACTCGCAAAGTGAGGAAGATCACTTCAAGCATCTTCATTTGGTGTTGGAGACGCTAAGGAGAAATCAGTTGTATGCCAAGTTCTCGAAATGCGAGTTTTGGCTATCCTCAGTAGCGTTCCTCGGGCATATAGTGAGTGGAGAGGGTATTGCTGTGGATCCGGCGAAGATTGTTGCGATACGGGAGTGGCCTGAGCTTGCTACGGTAGCAGAAGTCCGGAGCTTTTTGGGGCTTGCCGGCTATTATAGGCGCTTCGTAGAGAACTTCTCGCGGTTAGCGTTACCTCTCACTACTTTGACGAGGAAGGATCATAAGTTCGTTTGGACGCCGGAGTGCGCACGAGCTTTTGAGGAATTGAAGTGTCGGTTGACCACGACGCCTGTGCTGAGTTCGCCATGTGGAACCGAAGGCTATGAGATATATAGCGATGCTTCAGGCAGCGGTTTGGGTTGCGTGCTACTGCAGCACGGAAGCGTGATAGCTTATGGCTCGAGACAGCTAAAAGTGCACGAGAGGAATTATCCGGTCCATGACTTGGAGTTGGCGGCCGTGATTTTTGCCATGAAGCCGTGGAGACACTATTTGTACGGTGTGAAGATTGATATCTACACCGATCACAAGAGCCTAAAGTACCTGATAGATCAGAAGGATCTGAATATGTGGCAGCGTAGATGGATGGAGTTCCTGGGGGACTATACATTCAAGATCCACTACGTGCCTGGCAAAGGGAATGCGGTTGTGGACGCGTTGAGTCGCCGAGCCCCAGCTCAAGCCAATTGGCTATCGGTGCATGATGAGCGGTTGGTGCGGGAGTTGGAGGCGTTGGAGATTGTTTGTGTGGATAAACAATCAAGTGCTGAAGCAGTTCTGAATTGGACTGAAGTCCAATATGACCTGGCTGATCGGATTCGGCAGGCTTTGGATATGGATGCTCATATGAAGCAGTTCATGATAGAGGCCCTGGATGGGTCAAATTCCCAATTCGTCGTGGAGGACGGATTGCTTTGGAAAGACGGTCGTCTGTGCGTCCCAAGTGTGGGCAATTTACGGGTGGAGTTGTTGTACGAGGCGCACCATACCAAGTACTCGATTCACCCCGGGAGCACGAAGATGTACCGTGATGTAAAGAAACTATTTTGGTGGCCGGGTTTGAAAAAGAATGTGGCGCTATACGTAGCGAAGTGCCAAACCTGCGCCTTGGTAAAGGCGGAGTGCCAAAAGCCGGGAGGATTTCTTAAGTCCTTGCCTATTACAGAGTGGAAATTTGATGACATCTCTATGGACTTTGTGCACGGTTTGCCAAGGTCGCAAAAGGGGAACGATGCCATTTGGGTGGTTGTTGATCGATTAACGAAGGTGTCGCATTTTATTCCGCATAGGAAGGAAGATCCGGTGGAGAAGCTGGCAAAGCTTTATGTGGATAATATAGTACGGCTTCATGGTGTGCCCCACAGCATCGTGAGTGACCGAGATGGGCGGTTCACGTCCAATGATTGGAGCCTTGTGCAGCAAATGTTGGGAACAAAGCTGAAGTTTAGCACAGCCTTCCACCCACAAACGGATGGGCAGACCGAGAGGGTGAATAGAACCATGGAAGACATGCTTCGCATGTGTGTCTTGGATTTTGGAAAGCAATGGGAAGACCACCTTTATTTAGTGGAGTTCGCATACAACAACAGCTACCAAGCAAGTATTCAAATGGCGCCTTTCGAGGCCCTATATGGTAGAAGAGGTCGCACGCCGTTGTCTTGGATAGAAACGGGTGAGTCAAAGTTGTATAAGCGATCGGAAGTAGAGGGTGCTACTTCTTTGGTGAGAACCATTCGGGAGAGGTTGCTTATCGCTCAGGACAGGCAAGCAAAGTACTATAATGCCAAGCACAGGAACGTGGAGTTCGCTGTGGGCGATTATGTATACTTGAATATCAAGCCGTTCAAGGGTGTCTCGCGGGTGCGGCGATTGAAAAAGCTAAGCCCAAGATACCTTGGACCATTTGAGGTTCAGGAGCGAGTTGGGGAAGCGGCCTATCGGCTGAAGCTTTCAGTGGAGCTAAGTGGTTTACATGATGTATTCCATATTTCGGTGCTTCGGAAGGCGGTGCAAGAGCCTACGCAAGTGATCGCGGTTGATCAAGTGCCGGTGGATAGTGGGCTAACGACAAAGGTCAAGCCCGTGCGGATTGAGGACTCGGAGGTCAAGCGACTACGCAATAAAGAGATCAGGATGGTCAAGGTCCGGTGGGACAATTGCGGTCATGAGGAGCTCTCTTGGGAGCGAGAGCAGACTATGCTTGACGAGTATCCGGAGTTGTTCCGCTCAGGTACAAAATTTTGTTTTTGTATGTCTTTCCTTTATGTAATTTCGTGGGCGAAATTCTTTTAAGAGGGGGAGAGTTGTAACGCCCCGAAACTCAAAGGAGCGAAGGGGGACGTTTTGGGACAGTTTGGGTTCTGGCTGAAGGCACATGGCCTGGGACACGGGCGTGTCCCAGGGCGTGTCAAGCGCGTGTCGGCACTTAGCCGCGAAGTCGTCGAGATTTTCTCGACGATTCGCTGAGAATGGGCACACGGCCTGCGACACGGGCGTGTCGCAGGGCGTGTCGACACTTAGCCGCGGAGTCGTCGAGTTATACTCGACGAATCGTTGAGAATGGGCACACGGCCCGCGACACGGGCGTGGCGCCGGGCGTGTCGACCCGTGTCGACGATCGTCCTGGAGAAGTCGTCGAGATTCGCTCGACGATCGTCGAGACAAGGCACACGGCCTAGGACACGGGCGTGTCCAAGGCCGTGTCATCCAGTCGTCGAACTTCACGCGACGAAATGTCGAGACCGTGTACACGGCCTGGGGCCCATGCGTGTCAAAGTGACACGGGCAAGGACACGGGCGTGTCCTAGAACCCGTGCAGTGCTCGGGTTGAAAATGGGGAAAACTCTTGGGGTACACGGCCGGCCTCACGGCCGTGTCAGCTGGAACACTGGCGTGTCAGCTCGAACACGGGCGTGTTCGATACCCGTGTGTGGTTCCAGGAGATTCGATTTTGACGGCGAATGCGGCACACGGCCCTGGACACGGGCGTGTGCTAGGCCGTGTTCGGTCCAGATTGGGCATTTCAGCCCCGAATCAAAGCCGTTCGTTTTCTTAGGTTGAGATCCAACGGCTGGGGGTTGTTCCTGAAGGGATATACCCGAGTTTTGACTTAGAAAATCCATCACTTTCTTACCTTATCATCTCTCCAAGCCCTTGGAGAAAGAGGAGAGCCATTGGAGGAAGAAGAACTAGATCCCGCCATTGAAGGAGCTTCGGAGCTCCGAATCGCGAGCCGATTCCGGATCCACGGAGGCAACTCAAGTGCGGTGATTTCCATCCGATTACTTTTCAATGGCGCCAAAGAGGAACTCAAGGGTAACGATCCTCATCTTGAGCATGAATAGCTCTCTTTCTTAGCATAGGAAGCCCGCTCTCGCGAGTTTGCGGAGAGTTGGAGGCGTTCCTTCGGGTAGATAAGTAAAGTCCCCGTTGTTTAGAGTCCGTATGCGAGAACGAACATAGGCATTTTGTGTGAAGCCTACCCAGACATGTTAGTCTGGATCGGTGATGTTGCATTGCATAAGGCCGGAGGAGACTCCGTGCTATGGTTTGTTTTTCGGGTTTTCTATGCGGTAGATTGCAGTAGGGAGCCTTGGGGACTAACCCAAAGGTGCACCTGGAAAACTGGGCGGATACGAGATCTTGCCAACTTGGTGGCCTGAGAGCCAACTCGAACATAACTGAGTTATGTGATTTGCGGTAGAATGGGACTCGGAGGAAGTTTGACACGCGCAAATGGCTTAAATTGTCGTTGCGATGTGAGCACGGGTTAGATGGAACCGTACCCGCTTTATGTCGTTCGGTTAGAGAGACCTAAGGTTACGTGACACTCGCCGTTAGCATAGATGTGAGTCTTCGGCGGTCAATGGCTTAAATTGTCGTGACCCAGGCCAGGAAGACAAATTGCTCATAGGTTTGGCCGTCTAAGTGGCGGTGGTGAGTCCGGAATGTTAATGGCTTTAATTGACGTGACATCGACCGGTCCACCGAGAATGTGCCCTGAGTGCACGGGGCGTGTGGCCGTGCGAGCCAACGTCTGTGATGAAATGGCTATGGTTTTATACATTGCTCGCTTATGCTAATGAAATGCAGGGAAGGAGCATCGCCGCCCCGAGTTGGGGGCGGGATCGTTATAATTTGGTCAGCATTGCTGACCGTTACCTTGTTTTGCCACCGTGCGGTGGTTTATTGCTTGCAGGTGCAGCTGGACCAAGCGGTCAATAGCGGGCTAAAGCTCTTTTTCGAAGCTGGCCCTCGAAGGCCCAAGTAGAAGTGTTTACTGCTTTATTCATGTATGACCGGCCTGTGTGCCGTGGTTTGTAAAACATGTAATTTTCAAGTGAAACACTTTGTAAGGCCTTAAGGCCGGTTTTGGGTATTTTTGTATAACATTCCTTTTGGTATTAGTGGACATTCATGCTCCTATGCTGGGTTCTTGTTTACAACTCTTATAAACTGCTTCCGCTAGAATGCTCTATGTAGGACGTTGAGATTGGTTGGATGGTTTCCATACGTAATCACCCGGTCTGTCTGTGGTATATGGCGTCGGGCCCCGGCCGGACCTACTGCTATATACTATGCGACAGATAGGGGGTGTTACACACCCTACGACATCAAGCATCACAAAGGGCCTTTCCTGATCACACCAGTACTTCTTGTGCCTCATTCACAGGTTGGACCCAAAACATAACACGGCTATTTTCCTGGGCTACCACTCCAGTACTTCCTACTACTCCTTTTCGCAGGCATAACCCGTTGACTCCTTAAACTACACGTTTCTCACGGAGTCTTCTCCGGTTCGTATGCAACATCACCAATCCAGACCAACCTGTCCAGATGGGCTTCACACAGCATTCCTATTCCGTACTTCATTTCCGGATCTATATGCCAACAAAGGGGATTTCATGAATCACCCAAACGACTCCCAAAATCAGCCACCTCTTGGTGGGGGAATCACAAAGATATGCCAAAAAGAAGCCTTCACATGGCTAGGAAGAAAAGTCGTTACCCTTGACGACCGCTTCGGTGCCATGAACTCAAAGCTTTCTTGAAAGACTCGCAAGAGCGTTTCCTTCGCAACGCCGGCTTCGGATTTCTTGTCGGTAAACCGCAGCACCACCAGCAGCAGTCCCTTTTCCTCCTCCTCCTTCTTCTTCCTCTCCTTTCTCTCTTAACTTGAAGAAAGATCAAGGCCTAGAAAAATGAGAATAACTTCTCAGATTTCGGCCTTTAGGAAAAGAGGAAAGAAGCTCAGCCTTTGGATCCAGACTGAAGGAACGGACGGCCATGATTTTGCCAAAAACACTGATTTTGACCTGACACGGCCTGTGACACGCCCGTGTCCCAGGCCGTGTGCCTCAAGCGGTGGTCAACCGACCTATCCAGACCAGTGATACGCCCATGGAACACGCCCGTGGAATGGGCCGTATCACCCAACAAGCCTTCGAACATGCCCGTGTCTAAGGCCGTGTGCCTGGGCGAAAAAATCCCAAAACATCCCGAGACTTCACACGGCCTGTGACACGCCCGTGTCCCAGGCCGTGTGCCCAGACACGGCACAAATACACGCCCTGTCGAAATCTTTCGTCGGGCTGAGTTTGTCGACCTGATTTGACACGCCCTGTGACACGCCCGTATCACAGGCCGTGTTCAACCTCTCGACACTCAACACTCGACACTCGACGATCGTCGAGCAAAAGTCGTCGAGCACACGACACGGCCTTGGACACGCCCGTGTCCGTGGCCGTGTGCCCCCTCTCGACACATCGTCGAGCGAAAAATCATCGACACCAAAGCCGATAGTCGACACGGCCTCGACACGCCCTGCGACACGCCCTACGACATGCCCGTGTCACAGGCCGTGTCCGATACTTAACGACCGTCGACTCCAAATTTCGTCGACTACGCGGCCAAATCGTCGACCCCAGCTTGACACGCCCTGGGACACGCCCGTGTCCCAGGCCGTGTCACCCAAAAATTTCCTGTTTTGAGAAATTTGGGCTGTTACAATCCTCCCCTCCTACAAGAAATTTCGTCCTCGAAATTCAGACACAGGAAGGCAACAGTAACCAGCAAGAAAAATGTTACAACATACAAAATTTTATGTTACAACATCCTCTCTACAAATTACAAAAACAGCTCAGGGAACTCTTTTCGCATGGTTTGCTCTCGCTCCCATGTCAGTTCTTCACGGCCGCAATTGTCCCAGCGGACTTTTACCATGCCGACCGTCTTATTACGCAACTGTTTCTCGGCTCGATCTTCGATCTGAATGGGTCTAACTTTCGTTGTTAGCCCATATTCCACCGGCACACGATCATCCGCGATCACTTGAGCTGGATCTTTCACGGCTTTCCGAAGCACCGAGATGTGAAATACATCATGTATTCCACCCAAGTCTGCCGACAGAGCTAGCCGATAAGCCGCTTCGCCAACTCGCTCAACCACTTCAAAAGGACCCAAAAATCTTGGACTCAGCCTTTTCAATCGTCGAATCCTGGAGACACCTTTGAATGACTTGATCTTCAAGTAGACCCAATCGCCAACCGCAAATTCCACGTTCTGGTGCTTGACGTTGTAGTACTTCGTTTGTCGATCTTGAGCAATAAGCAATCTCTCTCGAATAGTCCGTATGGTTGAGTTTGCTTCATCAACCTCATTTGGTTTAAAAATCCGAGCTTCGCCCGCTTCTACCCAAGCCAAGGGAGTACGACACTTCCTTCCGTATAATGCTTCATATGGTTCCATCCCAATGCTCGTCTGGTAGCTGTTATTATATGCAAACTCTACCATGTAGAGATGATCTTCCCATCTCTTTCTGAAGTCAAGGGAGCACATTCGGAGCATGTCCTCCATTGTTCTGTTGGTGCGTTCAGTTTGGCCATCCGTTTGGGGATGAAAGGCCATACTGAAAGTCAATTTCGTGCCCAACAGTCGGTGAACTAGCCTCCAATCATTTGACGTAAAGCGCCCATCTCGATCACTTACGATGCTCCGAGGAACACCGTGAAGCCGCACAATCTGGTCAACATATAACTTTGCCAAACTTTCAACTGAATCATCTCGCCTGTTCGGGAGAAATTGTGCCACTTTAGTTAGCCGGTCAACAATCACCCAAATGGAATCATTTTCTCGCTGCGATCTCGGCAACCCGTGCACAAAATTCATGAAAATATCATCAAATTTCCACTCTGGGATCGACAGTGACTTCAATTAACCGCCCGGCTTTTGGCATTCCGCCTTCACCATTGCACATGTTTGGCATTTGGAGACATAAAGGGCAACAACTTTCTTGAGCCCTGGCCACCAGAATAGCTTCTTCATATCGTTGAACATTTTCGTGCTCCCGGGGTGAATGGAATACTTTGTATAATGCGCCTCATACAACAGTTCTTCCCTCAATTTCCCCACATTCGGGACGCACAAACGGCCTTCTTTACCCAAAAGACCGTCATTCCAGGTGAATTTGCCCTCTGGCCCTTCAGTCACAGAGCGTAAGAGATCGTCATCCAACTCCATTGCCCGTCGAACTCGGTCTGCAAGGTCATATTGCACCTCATTCCAGTTCAAACATGCAGTGGCAGTGGAATTCTTGTCAACACAATAAATCTCCAACGCCTCTAGCTCCTGGATAAGACGTTCATCATGCCTGTGTAACCAATTTTCTCTAGCCGGAACCCGACGACTCAAGGCATCTGCGACAACATTCCCTTTCCCGGGCGTATAATGAATCTCAAAAGTGTAGTCCCCAAGGAACTCCAACCACCTTCGTTGTCGCATATTCAAGTCTTTCTGCTCCAAGAGGTACTTTAGGCACTTGTGATCTGTATAGATCTCCACATTCACTCCATAAAGGTGGTGTCGCCATAACTTGAGTGCAAAAATCACCGCCGCTAGTTCCAAATCATGGACGGGATAATTTCGCTCGTTCATCTTCAGCTGGCGTGAGCCATAAGCAATAACCTTTCCATTCTGCAGAAGAACGCAGCCTAAGCCGCTCCCTGAGGCATCACTATAAATCACAAATCCGTCGGTTCCACTGGGCGAAGACAACACCGGCTCCGTGGTCAAGCGAATCTTCAGCTCTTCAAAAGCTCGTGCGCACTCTGGCGTCCAAACGAACTTCTGATCTTTTCGCGTCAATGTGGTTAGCGGCAAAGCGATCCGCGAGAAGTTTTCCACAAATCGTCTATAGTAGCCCGCAAGTCCAAGAAAACTCCTGACTTCGGCCACAGAAGACAAGATTGGCCACTCCTGTATGGCCCTTATCTTTGCTGGATCCACTGCAATGCCCGCGCCACTCACCACATGGCCTAGAAATGCCACCGACGATAGCCAAAACTCGCACTTCGAGAACTTGGCATAGAGCTGATTTTGCCTCAACGTGTTCAATACTAACCGCAAGTGAATCTCATGCTCAGCTTTCGACTTCGAGTACACCAGGATGTCATCAATGAATACAATCTGTTGGGTACATTGGTTTAAATGTACCTGATTTGAAGAAGCCTCACCCTACTCAATGATATACATCAAAATGTATTTGATGTATTTTTGAGTTGCTTTGTGCAGGTTAAGTATTTGCAGGAAAGATGAAAAAGTTTATAAGTCCATGTGTCGACACCCAGAGGGAAAGTGTCAACACTTAAGAAGACTTGTGTCGACACCCAGGCAAGCAGTGTCGACACTTGGAGTAGTTGTGTCGACACCAGGGATGCAGAGTCGACACCAGACAGAAAGTGTCGACACAAGGAGCTGTGTCGACACTCAATGAAGAAAAGTGCAGTGAAGCAGTGTCGAAACTTAGCAGTTGTGTCGACACCCATAAGAACTGTGTCTACATCAGAAAGTGTAGACACTTGGAGGCTGTGTCGACACTCAGCAAAAGTCAGCAGAGTCTAAGTACAAGTGTCGACACCCAGAGCAATGTGTCGACACACAGCAGAAGAGTCAACACTTGAAGAAAGTGTCGACACAAGAAATAATGTGTCGACACTCAGCTAAAGACTCAACACTTGAAGAAAGTGTCGACACAAGGAGCTTTGTCGACACTTAGCAAAGTTCAACAATATTCTAAGTACAAGTGTCGACACAAAGGAGAAGTGTCGACACTCAGCTAAAGTATCAACACAAGAAGAATGTTTCGACACAAGGAAGCTTTGTCGACACTCAGCAAGTATCAACACTAAAGACATGTGTCGACACCAAGAAGAAGTGTCGATACTTAACAAGTTCAACACATGAAGATGTGTCGACACAAAGGAGTTGTGTCGACACTTGCAAGAATTCAACAAAGTACTGAAGAAAAAAGACTTGTGTCGACACACATTATCAGTGTCGACACATGAAGAAGAAGCAGTGTCGAGATATAAAATCTACAACACAAGGAGTTGTGTCGACACCTTGAAGGCTAGTGTCAACACTTAGTCAACTTGTGTCGACACTTGGTCTATAAGTGTCGACACTTAAAGACAGAAAGTCTCGACACTTTCAGACAGTTACAGATTTTTCAAGAACTGACTGGATGACTTGACAGCTGCCATTCCAGCCGGTCTACTGCACCTGTCAGAGTTGTCAGAAATCAGTTATGAACCGGACCAGCCGGTTACCATGAAGAAGGCCTATAAATAGGCTTATACTGTCTACAGAAGATGATTGATTAAGAAGTTCAAGTGATCATTCACAAGAGAAACACATAAGAAGACCTAGCTATCAAGTGAAGATCTAGCTATCAAGTGAAGATCTAAGTAGTTGGAGAGAGAGAGCTCCATCCAAGAAGACAGCCGTTGGAACCAGGCTGAGAAGAAGGGTTCAGATTTTGTTCTGAATCTTAAGTAGCAGAGATCAAGGATCAACTGCAGAGGAGATCAATCTTATTGTGTTCTACATTCAAGAAGCTTTGAAGAAAGCCAAGTCAGGTTGATTTCAGCTGAGTTCTTCCAAGAACTCATCAAGAACCTATCAACTCATCTCTCTATTCAGAGTTGTAGGTAGATACATTTTTGTATTCATATTTTCTTGTAGGATCCTTAGGGATCTGAGTTTGTAAACCTGTAATTATAAAGGCTGAGTGTAGGGCTTGAGTGCCTGAGTGTAGGAGATTTGAATCTCTGAGTGTAGGCCTGTTGTGGCTGAGTGTAGGCCTTGGTGGCTGAGTGTAGGCTTTGTGAAGAAGCTGAGTGTAGGCTTTGTGAAGAAGCTGAGTTGTAGGGCCTTGGGCCTGAGCTGTAGGAACCTGGTTTGGGGTTCTGAGTGTAAGATCTGAGGATCTGAGATAGTGGAGGAGTTTGGCTGAATCTAGTACACTGCTAGATAGGCGAAGGGGGAAAGTGGATGTACCCAAACCTTGGGGAACCACTATAAATCTGTGTGTCTACTGTGTGCTTGTGATATTCTATGATTGCTGTTTGATTGCTGTGTAAAAGTAGATATAAATTCTGTGATAAACTCTGAATTCTGCCTAAAAAGTAAAAAAGATTTAAGTCACCTATTTACCCCCCCCCCCTCTAGGTGATTAGGTACAATATCTTTCAAGTGGTATCAGAGGGAGGCTACTCAAAAAGGGACATAACTGTCTGAGTAGATCCTGTTGGCAGATTCAGTCTAAGTACATTACAGAATCAAGAAAATCAAGAACCATGGGTTCCACTGAGAATCATAAGGAATTGGGATCCATGAAGCTACCCATTTGCAGAAAAGAAATATTTGACATTTGGAAGGAAAGGGTGAGACTATTTATGGAAGCCTCAGACCCTAGGATTTATATCACAGTGAAAGAAGGGCCATATGTGCCTATGAAGATTTCAGTCTTAGATGTCAATCAGAGAACACCTAAGGATTTCTCTGAAATGACAAAGGATGAGATAGTTCTAGCCACAATGGACAAGAGGGCTCAGAATATCATAGTGAGTGCTATAGATGATGATACCTTTCAGAATTTGATACACTGTAAGACAGCTAAGGAAATGTGGGATACTCTTATTGTGTACATGGAGGGTTCTGAAGAAGTGAGGCAGGACAGAAAGTCCTTATTAAACCAAGAATATGAAAGCTTCAGGCAAGGTAGGGCTGATAGCACAACTGAATGCTATAAGAAGTTCTATAGAATAGTGAATGAGCTAATGTCCTATGGCAGAGAGTTCAGTAATTATGAGCTTAATGATAAGTTTCTAAGGTCCCTTACAAAAGATTGGGACACCAAGATCTGTGCCATAAGGGAAATGGCAAAGTTAGCAGAAATTCCTCCACCAACACTGTTTGGAAAACTGCTGTCTTATGAAATGCAATTGATGGTGAGGAAAGAAGAGGAGAAATCTATAAGAAGTGAACATAAAGAAAGGACAGTGGCATTTAAAACAAAAGCCCCCAGAAAGTACAGAAGTAAGTCACCAACTCCACCACCAAAAGTAGCTGAAACTGAGTCAGATGAGTCAGCAAGCAGAAAGTCTGAAAGCAGTGAAAGTGATGAGGACTTTGCTGCCTTCACAAGATATTTTCAAAAGTTCTTAAATAAGAAACAGTGTAGGAGAAGGCCATCTACTTCAAAGGGTAAAGAAGACTATTATCAGAATAAAAAGTCTTCAAAGAAAGACAGGAAAAAGACCAAGTCTAGCAAAGAAACTCTTTCAAAAATTGTATGCTATTGCTGTAATAGACATGGACATGTTGTTGCAGACTGTATAGAGAAAAGGAAGGAGTCTAATGATAAGAAAAAGACTCCATTCAAGGGCAAGAAGGAAAAGTCTTTTGTTGTCAAAAAGGATAAGAGCCTGTCAGACATTTCTTCATCAGAAACTGAGTCAGATGCTGAAGCATACATAGGACTGTTTGCTGAGGAAGAAGAAGAAGAGTTCATCCAGATCATGAACTCTATATATGAACAAGAGGACAATCAGTGCCAAGGACTGATGGCATTGACAGAAAGTGACAAAATCCAGGAGCAGCCTGGACCTAGTAAGGTACAAAATTGTTCTTTCAGTTCAATTTCTTGTGCTAGTTCAGAATCAGATTCATCATCATCAAGTGATGAGAGTTCATCTGAGTCTGAAGAGGATATTCATCAATTGATAGATGAATATAAAGTTCTGTTGCAAGCATTTAAGAAATGCAAATCCTTGGCGAAGAGTCAAGCTAAGGAGATTGCAAGTCTCAAAATGGCTGCAACTGATTATGAGAAGATGTTTGATCAAAAGCTAAATGAGATAGCCAGACTGAAGCACATAACTATGATTCAGATGGGGACTATAACTTTAAAGAATGATCAAATCAAAAGTCTGGAGATTAGTCTTCAGAAGGAGAGAGATTTAGTTGCTAGGTTTTCAAAACCAAAGTCTGTTCTACCCTTGATTGATGAATTTGTTCATCAAAAAGGTAAAGCTGGACTGGGGTTTTCTAAACCTGCTAGGACTGTTCAGTCCAAGTCTATGGGCAAAGCCCCAGCTCTCAACAAGCCAGCTGTAGATAAAACAGCTAAGACTGTACCTAAGCAAAGGTACAATAAGTTTGAGTGTTGGTGCTGTGGCAAGGTAGGCCACTTTGCCATGGACTGTTGACACAATGCAAGTGCCAAAGTGAGTAGCAAACTGCCTGTTGGAAAACCAGCAAGTAGCTTTGTTAGGAAGCAAACTAACCAGTACCAAGGACCCAAGAATTCTTTGGGTTCTAAGGTTCACTAATCTGTTTTGCAGGTGAATCCAAGTGGTCATGCCCCAATATGGTACTTGGATAGTGGATGTTTCAGGCACATGACTGGAACAAGGGGATTGCTAAAGGACTACACACCCATCAAGGATGGTCCAAAAGTCACATTTGGTGGTTCTGAAAAAAGAATCATAAAGGGTTTTGGTAACATTTCTAGCTCCCATATTACTATTACTCAAGTGGCTTATGTTAAAGGTTTGAAACATAACCTTATTAGTATAAGTCAATTGAGTGATTTGGGATATGACATCTCATTTGTTAAAAATGGTTGTCATATCAGGAGGTCAAATGATCAAGAGATCATTTTAACAGGTTATAGAAAAAGGAATGTCTATTGCCTAGACATTATGGTTGAGAACAATAGTTCTCCAGTGTGTCTTGTAGCTGATGAGAAAGTTTCTCATTGTGTCAAATGGCACAAGAGGCTAGCCCATCTCAACTACAAGACAATTGGCCAACTCTTTAGCAAAGAGTTAGTGAGGAATGGTCCTCAAGTTAAGTGTATTAAAGATGGAATATGTTCAGCTTGTCAAAAGGGCAAGCAGACTAGATCCAGCTTTAATAGCATTGAAAACAAAGATGCTGTGAGGTGTTTATACCTCTTGCATATGGATCTCTTTGGTCCTATGCCAGTTCACAGCCTAGGTAGGAAGGTCTATACCTTTGTAGTTGTAGATGACTACTCATGGTTTTCCTGGGTGTTATTCCTTAGACAGAAATATGAAACACCTAGTGTCTTCTATAGCTTTGTCAAACAAATTCATAATGAACTAGATAGTACAGTGGTCAAAATAAGAAGTGACCATGGTACTGAATTTCAGTCTGATAGTATGGCAAAACTATGTGAAGAATTTGAGATATTTCAAGAGTTTTCTTCACCAAGAACACCTCAGCAAAATGGCATTGCTGAGAGGAAAAATAGAACCTTGATTGAGGCTGGTAGGACCCTATTAAGTGATACATCACTACCAGAATATTTCTGGGCTGAGGCAGTGAATACTGCATGCCATGTTATTAATAGGGCTACCATTACTAAAAGCCTCAACAAGACCCCCTATGAGGTTGTGAAAGGCAGAAAACCAAACCTATCCTACTTCAGGATCTTTGGTTGTAAGTGCTTTATACTTAACAATGGAAAGTCTTACTTGACTAAGTTTGCTGCCAAGTCCCAAGAGGGGATTTTTGTTGGGTACAACAACAATAATAAGACTTATAAAGTCTACAACTTGTCTACTCAAGTTGTAGAAGAGTCTGTACATGTAGTATTTGATGAAACTAGACTTATTAACAATGAGTTGTCTAGTAGTATATGCAGCTTCACAGGTATAACTAAGAAGTTGGACAAGCTCACTATTGAGGAAGAACCTACTGCAAGACAGCAAGTAGAAGATAGTGGCTGCTGTGCAGGGGGAGTACTACATGTACCCTAATGAAGAAGAAGTCCAAGGAGTGTAGCAAGATGAAGAAGTTGAAGAAGTTCAACCTGAAGCCAGGATGCCTCCAGCTAATAGGCATCTAAGAGATCATCCAGCAGAGCAAATCATTGGTGATCCAAGACAAGGGGTACAAACAAGGAGCAAAAACCTGAATGCAGCACTCTACTCCAGTTTTCTATCCCAAGTTGAGCCAAAGAAGTTTGAAGAAGTCATCCTAGACCCTCACTGGATTGAGGCAATGCAAGAAGAACTGAATCAGTTCAAGAGGTGCAAGGTCTGGGAACTTGTTCCTAAACCTAAAGACCACAACATAATTGGGACCAAGTGGATCTTTAGGAACAAGATGGATGAACATGGAGTCATCATTAAGAACAAAGCAAGATTGGTTGCTAAAGGATATAGGCAGGAAGAAGGTATTGACTTTGATCAAACCTTTGCTCCAGTAGCCAGACTGGAAGCCATAAGGATGTTCCTGGCCTATGCAACCTTTCAAGAATTTAAAGTTTACCAAATGGATGTAAAGTCAGCCTTTCTAAATGGTAATCTTAAAGAGGAAGTCTATGTGGAACAGCCATCAGGTTTTGTTGATTCAACTCAACCTAATCATGTCTATAGACTTAGGAAAGCTTTATATGGGTTAAAACAAGCCCCTAGGGCTTGGTATGAAACCCTGTCTAGTTTCCTCATTGAGAATAAGTTCACAAGGGGGAAAATAGACAAGACTCTATTCCTTAGGGAATCCAGAGGCAAAGTAATACTAGTCCAAATATATGTAGATGACATAATATTTGGGTCTACTGAAAGTAGTCTTTGCAAAAAGTTTGCAAAACTAATGCAAGGACAATTTGAGATGAGTAGTATGGGGGAACTTAAGTTCTTCTTGGGTCTCCAAGTTAGACAGACTGAGAATGGTTTATCCATATGCCAGTCTAAGTTCACCCTAGAACTCATAAGGAAGTATGGTATGGATTCATCCAGTACCATGAAGACTCCTATGGGGTCAAGTATGTCTCTTAGCAAAGATGATGCAGGGAAACCTGTAGATGAGACTTTGTATAGAGGGATAGTTGGCTCCCTACTCTATTTGACTGCAAGTAGACCAGATATCATGTATGCTACATGTGTCTGTGCTAGGTACCAAGCATGCCCTAAGGAGTGTCATTTGACAGTAGTCAAAAGGATATTGAGATATCTAAAGGGCACTCCTTATCTAGGCCTCTGGTACCCTAGGAATGGAGATTTTGAACTAACAGGTTATTCAGATGCAGACTTTGCAGGATGCAAAGAAGACAGAAAAAGCACAACTGGAACCTGTCAATTCCTAGGTGGAAGACTGATTTCATGGAGTAGCAAGAAGCAAACAAGTGTGGCTATCTCCACTGCAGAATCAGAATATGTGGCTGCAGGAAGTTGCTGTGCTCAACTTCTATGGATACAACATCAGCTTGAGGACTATGGAATTCAGTTAAGTAGAACTCCACTATTTTGTGATTCTACTAGTGCTATATCAATTGCAAACAATCCTGTTTCTCATAGTAGAACTAAACATATTGAAATAAAATATCATTTTCTTAGAGAACATGTAGAAAAAGAAGATATTTTACTGGAATATTTTAAAACAGATAATCAACTAGCTAATATGTATACTAAGCCCTTAGAAGAAACTAAGTTCAATAGGTTTAAAATTGAACTAGGTATGATTAACTTAGACTAAGTTTACAGAAATGGCTAAGTAAAAAGGTGTCGACACACAGAGTTATCTATGTCGACACAGAAAAGTAGTGTCGACACTTCAGGGAAAAGGTGTCGACACATTTAGGAAGTTGGTGGCGACACTTCAGAATATTAGTGTCGACACATGACAAGTAGGTGTCGACACATCCAAGATGGTGTCGACACTTAGTGTTTACTCAGAATTATCTAAGTAAAGTCTCGACTAAATGCCGAGTTATGTGGTGTCGACACATAAATAAGTGTCGACACATATATTCTGCTGACTAAACTTGTGTCGACACATAGGTGTCGAGACATTATAAGTCTGTGTCGACACTTTTCCACAGTGTCGACACAATTTAAGATAGCTGACCCGCCCTTTCATCTTCAAACCTAGAAAGGTATAAATAAGATTTTGCCTTTGTCTGTTGACACACTTTCAAAAGTTTCGAGACCAAACTTGTGTGTCGACACCTCTCTTCTCTCAGTTCAAATTCTTCAAACCCTAATGGCGCCAAAGCTCGAGGAGAACGTCAATGAAGGCTATGAACTGGTGCGAGACGCGTTTGGTGATGCAGACCCAGAGATCAAGACTGTGGTAACCCTAGTTGCAGACTCAGGGTTAGAATTTCTTGTTTCTGAGCCGACTAAGATCTGGAAGAAAGAAGTACTGGAATTCCTGAATGGAGCTCAAGTAGACGAATCTGGATTCAAGATCAAGTCCAGGGTCCATGGAAAAAAAGTGAAGGTCTCTCCAAAAAGTTTGAGAAAGGTTCTACACCTGCCAAGAACAAAAGAAGAGGATGAAGTAACTGCTTATAAGACCAGAGAAGCATTGACATGGTGTGGTCTAGATTCCAAACTGAAAATTGGATTTGTATTCAATAGAAAGGGGATGAACAGCCAGGGAAAATTTCTTTCTGAAATTGTTGGCAAGGTAATCTTAAGTAAGCCTGGAGGGCATGATAGGGTATCAGCCCATATGTTCAGCATTATGACAAGGATAATCTTCACATTGAAAACAGATTGGTCTGTTATTGTTTTTGATAAGATTAAGGAGAGTCTGAAGAAACCCAATTTGGGTAGAATAATAAGTTTATACCTAGCTGGTAATATACCAGAGGTTATGGGTCAAGCTGCTGGAACTAAGATCAACCATATGAGAAAGATGGACATGAGGATCTTCTCCAGGTGGGACAGAGTTTTGTCTAAGGAGATGCCAACACCAGAGAAAATAACTTCTGAGAAGGAAACTCCACTGAAGAAGAAGATAGCCCCTGTGGCTCTAGAATCATCAAGTAGTTCAGAAGAACAAGTTGTCTTCACACCTGATGAAGAAGACATTGGAGATGCTGGGAAGTCTCCAGCTCAACAAGATGCTGCAGAGAGGCAGGGGGAGCAAGTACAAGCTAGCCCTTTACACCAGGATCAAATCCAGGGAGAGCCTCTAATAGTGGAAGAACCAACTCCTCTTGAGAGTGAGCAAGCCACCCACATCATACTTGAGGTAATCACTGAGCTTAATGCTTTAGATTTCCTAATAGAGGATAATGTTTTGTCTGATTCCTTAAATAATGTTAATCAGCAAACTCAGCTTGATAGTCAACACCCAGATGTTGTCATGGAGGACACATCTGTTGAAGTTCAAGTTGTATCTGATCTAGTGGTAGATGAGCCAAGAGTTTCTCCAGCCCAATCTCCACAAGAATTTACCATGGAAGATCTTTTCCTTAATCTGGATCAGGCAGACCTTGAGAAGGACAGTGCTGCTGCGGAAGGGGAGAATTCTCCAGTTGAGGGGGAGCAAGTAGTAATTCTGGAAGAAACTGCAAGACAAGAACCTGAGAAGCCCAAGGAAGTTGAGGAACTACCTAAGGAGAGGGTAGAAATTGCAAGTACATCAGCTTCTGAAGATGAGGAAGCTACAAAAACTAAGAAAAGAAAATTCCAAGTATTCAAGAGAAGGGGCCAGAATTACAAAAAGGCCTTGCAAACTATAACACCACAACCTGCAGTACAGTCAGCACCATCTGTAGATTATAGTTCTCTGATGGTTGCTATGCAAGTTAAGCTGGATGAGCAAAAGCTTGCTCTAGAAAAGTATATAGATGAAGGACAAAAATCACTACAGTTTGATCTGGCCCAGGACATTAAGTCCATCAGATTTGAAATGAATCAAAATAAGAAAGAGATGACAGAATGTTTCCATAAGGGAGGCAATGTTGTAGTCTATTTGGCTACACATCAGGAGAAGATAAAAGCTCAAGTGGATGAACTTGCAGTCAAGCAAGGCTATGTACTAGAGAATCAAATTAGAATGAATGATAACTTGACTGCTTCTCACAATGCCATAATAACAGAGATGAAGAATCTAGCTGCAGGGCAGACTCCAGCTAATGCTACAGCTAAAGCAGACTTTGCCAAAGCATTACAAGAGGAAATAACTGATGTTAAGACTGCCATACAAGACTCTCAGAAGATCATAACTGAAAAACTGCAAAGGTTAAAACCTTACTTTAAAGATGGAGTCAACTATTTGGATGCCCAAATAAGATTTCAAAAAGATGATTTAAGAGATCACATGTAAAGAGAAGTCATAAAGGGGGAGAGGGTATTAGTCAAAGCCAGCTCTGATCATGCTAAGTGGATTTCTAATTCCATCAGAGCTACTCTTGGTTTTCCTCCTTTATGTGATGATGATAATGTTGTATAATCTGGAGTTAATCCTGCCTATCTTGGAGGTGAGCAACCTGAAGTAGCTCAAGTAATCTATCCTCCACCAGATTTTGACATGGTACAAGCTGATATACAGACAATGTATAGTCCACCTGATGGAAATCAGAAGGTTATTCTAGATAAAGTGGTTCAGCCAGTATCAGAGGCTTTACAGGAAGCTATACTGAAAGAGCAAGCTGAACAAGAAGCTAGACTGTCTAAGAAGAGGTTTAGAGAGCAAGCTGAACAAAGACCAGACTTTGAGCAGTGGAGCCCCACTTCAAGAAACATTATTCTAACTGCATGGAAGGCTGCTAAAGATAATGTGCAAGACAGAAACAAGTGGTTTTCTGAATTGGAATGGAGGAAGCATGAGACAAGGCAAGAAGCCATAGTGCAATACAGGAGAAAGGCAAAGATGGGAAAGCTACCTCCTACTGCCCAGGAGCCTAGCAAGTACTTTCTCAAGCCTTATCACTACTTTGAAAGGCAAAAGATTAAAGTTGAAGAACTAAAGAAAAAGGATCTGAAAGACAAGAAGCTTGCTGATACTGAAGTTGCTGAAGCCCCTGTTCAAGCCAAAGTACAATCAGGAAAAGGAATTGTGATTAAGGAGGCTGATCAGAATTAGAATTGATTTTTCTTGAGTTTATAGTTGTAATATTTTGATTGTTAAACACTTTGTAAACTTTTGGAAAATGAATATGATAAGATATTAGAACAATGTGTTATTTGTTAAATTTATTTCATAATTGTTCTGAGATAATGTCTATGTATACATGTTTGATTGATACATGTTTATGTTTGCCCTGATATATAATCCTGCTTTACATCATACTATGATTTTATTCTGTATGGTGTATATCATTGACTAAGGGTTATGACTTCTCCAAATAGGGAGAGATTGTTGGGTACATTGGTTTAAATGTACCTGATTTGAAGAAACCTCACCCTACTCAATGATATACATCAAAATGTATTTGATGTATTTTTGAGTTGCTTTGTGCAGGTTAAGTATTTGCAGGAAAGATGAAAAAGTTTCTAAGTCCATGTGTCGACACCCAGAGGGAAAGTGTCAACACTTAAGAAGACTTGTGTCGACACCCATGCAAGCAGTGTCGACACTTGGAGTAGTTGTGTCGACACCAGGGATACAGAGTCGACACCAGACAGAAAGTGTCGACACAAGGAGCTGTGTCGACACTCAATTAAGAAAAATGCAGTGAAGCAGTGTCGACACTTAGCAGTTGTGTCGACACCCAGAAGAACTGTGTCTACATCAGAAAGTGTCGACACTTGGAGGTTGTGTCGGCACTCAGCAAAAGTCAGCAGAGTCTAAGTACAAGTGTCGACACCCAGAGTAATGTGTCGACACACAGCAGAAGAGTCAACACTTGAAGAAAGTGTCGACACAAGAAAGAATGTGTCGACACTCAGCTGAAGACTCAACACTTGAAGAAAGTGTCGACACAAGGAGCTGTGTCGACACTTAGAAAAGTTCAACAATATTCTAAGTACAAGTGTCGACACAAAGGAGAAGTGTCGAAACTCAGCTAAAGTATCAACACAAGAAGAATGTGTCGACACAAGGAAGCTGTGTCGACACTCAGCAAGTATCAACACTAAAGACATGTGTCGACACCAAGAAGAAGTGTCGACACTTAACAAGTTCAACACATGAAGATGTGTCGACACAAAGGAGTTGTGTCGACACTTGCAAGAATTCAACAAAGTACCGAAGAACAAAGACTTGTGTCGACACACATTATCAGTGTCGACACATGAAGAAGAAGCAGTGTCGAGATATAAAATCTACAACACAAGGAGTTGTGTCGACACCTTGAAGGCTAGTGTCGACACTTAGTCAACTTGTGTCGACACTTGGTCTATAAGTGTCGACACTTAAAGACAGAAAATCTCGACACTTTCAGACAGTTACAGATTTTTCAAGAACTGACTGGATGACTTGACAACTGCCATTCCATCCGGTCTACTGCACCTGTCAGAGTTGTCAGAAATCAGTTATGAACCGGACCAGCCGGTTACCATGAAGAAGGCCTATAAATAGGCTTATACTGTCTACAGAAGATGATTGATTAAGAAGTTCAAGTGATCATTCACAAGAGAAACACATAAGAAGATCTAGCTATCAAGTGAAGATCTAAGTAGTTGGAGAGAGAGAGCTCCATCCAAGAAGACAGCCGTTGGAACCAGGCTGAGAAGAAGGGTTTAGATTTTGTTCTGAATCTTAAGTAGCAGAGATCAAGGATCAACTGCAGAGGAGATCAATCTTATTGTGTTCTACATTCAAGAAGCTTTGAAGAAAGCCAAGTCAGGTTGATTTCAGCTGAGTTCTTCCAAGAACTCATCAAGAACCTATCAACTCATCTCTCTATTCAGAGTTGTAGGTAGATACATTTTTGTATTCATATTTTCTTATAGGATCCTTAGGGATCTGAGTTTGTAAGCCTGTAATTATAAAGGCTGAGTGTAGGGCTTGAGTGCCTGAGTGTAGGAGATTTGAATCTCTGAGTGTAGGCCTGTTGTGGCTGAGTGTAGGCCTTGGTGGCTGAGTGTAGGCTTTGTGAAGAAGCTGAGTGTAGGCTTTGTGAAGAAGCTGAGTTGCAGGGCCTTGGGCCTGAGCTGTAGGAACCTGGTTTGGGGTTCTGAGTGTAAGATCTGAGGATCTGAGATAGTGGAGGAGTTTGGCTGAATCTAGTACACTGCTAGATAGGCGAAGGGGGAAAGTGAATGTACCCAAACCTTGGGGAACCACTATAAATCTGTGTGTCTACTGTGTGCTTGTGATATTCTGTGATTGCTGTTTGATTGCTGTGTAAAAGTAGATATAAATTCTGTGATAAACTCTGAATTCTGCCTAAAAAGTAAAAAAGATTTAAGTCACCTATTCATCCCCCCTCTAGGTGATTAGATACAATATCTTTCACAATCACAAACAGATCCAGGTACTCACGAAAAATACGGTGCATCAAATCCATAAACACCGAGGGCGCATTGCACAGTCCAAATGGCATGACGGTGAATTCATAGTGCCCGTAACGCGTTCCAAATGCGATTTTGGGAATGTCACCTTCCCGAATTCTCAACTGGTAATAACCAGACTTCAGGTCCAACTTCGAATAGACGGTTGAGCCCACCAGCTGATCGAATAACTCATCAATCCGGGGTATCAGATACTTATTCTTCTCGGTCAGCTTATTCAGTTCACGGTAATCGATACACAACCGCAACCCACCATCTTTCTTCTTTACAAAAAGTACAGGCGTGCTCCAAGGTGACATACTTGGGCGTATATAACCTTGCTCCAACATTTCTTGTAGTTGAACCTTCAATTCCGCCATCTCTTTTGGCGCAACGCGATATGGCGAGCGGGCCACAGGTTTTGCACCTGGCACCAACTCGATCGTGAAGTCAATCTCCCGCTGGGGTGGTAGCCCAGGGAGATCCGTGGGAAACACATCTGTAAAGTCCGCCACAATCGGAACCTCGCACACACTGGCCTTAGGTTTAACAGCCTGAATTAGTGCAAAGTAACACTCCGCACCCTTCCGAACAGCCTTGACTACCTGGAGTGCAGACATCAACGTCCCTCCCACTCCTTGCATACCCGCGAACTTTGTCTCCTGTTCGGTATTTTGGCCCAACGTGATTTCTTTGGACTGGCAATCAATCATGGCATGCTGCTCTGCAAGCTAATCCATCCCAAAAATCACATCGAATTCCGATAGTGGCAACACAAATGCAGTTAAACTGAAATCCCGACTTCCCAACTGAACCGCCACATCGCAAGCTTGATCCGCAAGCATCCAATAGCCATTCGACAACACCACTCTGACGCTATCTGTATTTACCCGACAGGGTATCCCAAGCCGCGTTATAAAGTCACGAGACAGAAAAGAATGCGATGCACCCGTATCAAACAGTGCTCGCGCCAGCGTGTCCCTAATCAGCACAAAGCCTGTGACAAACATGTCACACACAACCCGCAAACATCGATATACTAAGCAAAGCATACAAACAATAGCATATGCAAAACTAAACTCATACTTGTGACCACATCACTCTGCTTGATGGCCTCCTGTAGGCCAAGATTGTAGACCCGGGGTTGCGCCTACGAGGCAGAGGAATCCACCACCGCCTTTCCTTTTTCCGCATAAGATGCTCCCGCCTTCTTTTCACTCTTTGGCGGCATCCGACAATCTCGCGCAATATGCCCCATCCGGCCACAATTGAAGCAGATACGAGTGTCTGGCTTAGAGGTAGCCCCTGATGTTGCTCCTATTGCAACTGATGAAGGAACTTGTCCACTAGGCTTGGACTTCTTACCCCATCTCTTCTTATAAAATGGTTTCCCCGATCGGGGCACCTTCCACTCCGGTTGCGACACAGCCAAAACTCTCTTCCCTTGCACCCTTTTCATATCCTTTTCCAATGCGCTCGCAGTGTCAACCAATGCTTTGAAACCTTGGTTCACCGAACTTGACACAAGGAACCTCAACTCATCCCTCAGTCCTTCATAGAACCGATTGGTCTTCCTTTGTTCATCAGCAAATATAGAAACCGCATACCGCCCCAAGCGAGTAAATTCATGCAGGTATGCGTCAACACTGCCATCACCTTGTGTTAACCTTTGGAATTCATTTTCCATGGCTATCCGCTGAGCCGCAGGAAGGTGCTTCGCTAGGAAGAGCCGGGAGAATTCTTCCACGGATACTTGGGTTAATGGACGACCCGCCAAGTGATGTTTTGAATTAAAAGAGATGGCGACGAGCATGAAGGATGTGCGGGTAGTGCGAGAAGTGGACTTTCAAATTAAACTACTACCGAGGGCCAAGCCCATCTCTCGGACCCCTTACCGAATGGCTCCAAAGGAACTTGCTGAGTTTAGATTTCAATTACAGGAGTTAGTAGAATCATGGTTTGTTCGTCCCAGTTCATCCCCTTCAGGAGCGCCTGTTTTATTTGTTAAGAAGGACGGGTCACTACGATTGTGCATAAACTACCAGGAACTTAACCGACTGACGGTGCAGAACACCTACCCTTTACCCCGGATTGACGAGTTATTCGATCAGTTGGTGGGAACGCATTTGTTTTCCAAGTTGGATTTGTGCTCGGGATACTATCAATTGAGAATACAAGAGGAAGATATTCCGAAAACAGCGTTTAGCTCGAGATATGGGTTATACGAGTTCACGGTGATGCCGTTCAGACTCACAAATGCTCCTTCCGCATTCATGAGTTTGATGAACAGGGTGTTTAAGCATATTTGGACGTCTTCCTCATCATCTTCATAAATGACATTTTGGTCTACTCGAAGACGGAAGAGGAGCATGCTGAACACTTGGCCTTAATTTTGAAGAAACTAAAAAACCACTCGTTGTTTGCTATGTTCAGCAAGTGTGAGTTTTGGCTCTGAGAAGTCACCTTTTTGGGCCATGTTATTAGCGGTGATTGATTAGCTGTAGACCCGGCCAAGGTGCGTGCCGTGAAGGAATGGTCGCCCTTGAAATCAGCGACCGATGTACGAAGTTTTCTTGAACTTGCTGGATATTACCATAAGTTTGTGAAGGGATTTTCAAAGACCTCCCTTCCTCTTACTTCCCTAAAAAAGAAAGGTGTGTCATATGAGTGGACACCCCAGTGTGAAGCTGCATTCTAAGAGCTGAGGGATCGATATACCACTACACCAATCCCATCTCTTCCATCAGGCAATGAAGGATTTCAAGTTTACACTAATGCATCCTATCAGGGGATGGGAGCAGTGCTGATGCAGTACGGGCATGTGATTGCTTACGCTTCAAGATAGTTGAAGAATCATGAGGTAAATTACCCAGTGCATGATTTGGAATTAGGAGCAGTGGTGTTCGCCTTAAAGGTCCGGAGACACTATTTATATGACGTTTACTTCGAGATCTTTTCGGACCACAAGAATTTGAAGTATGTTCATACTCAGAAGGAGATGAATTTGAGGCAGCGGCGGTGGCTAGATTTTTTTTGTGGTTACGAGTTTACATTGAACTATCACCCCGGGAAAGCAAACTCTGTAGCTAATGCATTGAGCAGAAAAGCACCAGAGTCGAGCCCTGAGTCTCGGATGATGCTTATGGAATTGACTCGAGTGCTCAAGGAGATGGAGATCACGTTGGTGTGTAAGGATCATTTTAAGAAGTATACTGAATACTTAGCTACCATGAGTATAGTTTGTGACATTCGAGATTGAATTCAGGTAGAGCAAGGAAAGGATGTTGTATTGGAGCTGGTGTTTCATGCCATGGAGAGAGGATCAGCGAAAGGATATATGCTCAAAGAAGACCTAATTTATTTCCCTGGCCGACTTTACATTCCCGCAGGCGGTGGAACCTGGGAGGATATTCTGAGAGAGGCTCATTGCACCAAGTATTCGGTGCACCCTGGAATTGCCAAAATGTATACTGACTTGAGAAAGACCATATTTTGGCCAGGGATGAAGAAAGATGTCACATACTACGTTACACATTATGAGGCTTATCAGAAGGTAAAGGTGGAGTGCAAGAGCCCTGGAGTATTATTGCAATCATTGCCCATTCTAGAGTGGAAATTCGAGGATATATCCATGGATTTTGTTCACGGTCTCCCCCGATCACGATCAGGGAATGACTCAGTTTGGGTGATTGTGGATCACGTGACCAAGGTTGCTAGGTTTCTCCCAATGATGAAAGAGACACATGTGGATGTATTGGTAAGTCTCTTCGTGGAACAGTTTGTACGGTACCATGGAGTTACTAAGATGATAGACTCCGACCGTGATGATCGCTTTACCACCCAGAAATGGAAGGCGGTTCAAGCGTATTTGGGTTCTCACCTTACCTTTAGCAGAACCTTTCATCCTCAGACGGATGGCCAGTCAGAGAGGACCATCAGAACCATGGAAGATTTATTGAGGTTGTGCGTGTTGGATAGAGGAGAGCTATTGGAAAGGTTCTTAGCACTGGTGGAATTCCCATACAATAATAGTTATCAAGCTAGCATCGGGATGACACCCTACGAAGCACTATATGGGAGGAGGTGTAGAACTCCGTTATCATCGGTGCAATATGAGGACCCAAAGACATTGGGAGTGGAGTATATAGATGATACTGATGCTATGGTCAGATTGATACGAGACTGTATGTTGGAAGCTCAGAGTCGGCAGGCAAAATACTATGATGCGAAACACCGGATGGTGGATTTTCAAGTGGGTGACAATGTGTTCTTGAAGATCTGGCTAATTCATGGAGTATCACGATTGCGTGGTAGTAAGAAGCTTAGACCGAGGCATGTGTGGCCTTATGTTATATTAGAAAGGATCAGCCCGTTGGCCTATCAGCTAGAGCTGCCACCAGAGCTAGAAAATTTGCACGACGTCTTCCAAGTGTCGTCGCTCCGGAAAGCACTCCAACGGACCAGGCAGCATGTCAATGCTACAGATGGGACGGTAGCAATCGATATGTCTGTTCAACTAGAGCCAGTGCGGATAGTGGACACTGAGACAAGATGCTTGCGGCGAAAGAGTATCCCTTTGGTGAAGGTCCAGTGGTCAAATCATGGAAACGAGGAATACACATGGGAGCCACTGGACTTGATGCGTAAGCGCTACCCGGAGCTCTTTCTCCAAGGTACATTTAAAAGCATACTTTACTTTTTATGCTTTACCATCCTCATAGACTTGGCTTGATTTCGGGGACAAAATCTTGTGTTTTGTTTAAAGGATTTGTAATGTCCCAATTCGCGATAGACCCCCAATGTGCATTTTTCAATTCAAGAGAGTGGACTTGGGCTTAGGGTATACCGGTGGGCAGGGTTGCACTTGAGCCCGGGGGAAAGTGTTGGCTTGACATTGTGTCTAGGTGCTATCGTGCGACGGTAGTAGGTACCACGCAGCGGTAGCAGTTGTCGATTATACACGATAAAATGTCAAGAGGAGTCAAGAGCATCAAGTGGATTCAACTCTCGTCGAATGCTATTGCGCGGCGGTAGCAGGATACCGTGCGATAATAGCCGACTGAGTTATCGACGTATGGCTCTGGAAGCTATCGCCTGGCATTAGTGATACCGTGAGCGATAGCCCCAATGAATTTTCTGGCCTGTCGCTCGGAAAGCTAGCGCGTGACGATAGCAGGGTAACGTGCGGTGGTTGCTTGTTAATTATCAGTGTATGGCTCGATAAACTATCTCCTGGCGGTAGTGATACAGCCGACGATAACCCCGCCAAATTATTTGTCATGGTGCTTGGAAAGATACCACCTAGTGGTAGAGGAATATCGCACGGCAGTAGCCGTATAGGTGGCGGCACCTGAGTGGGCAGTTTGGACGGTGGCTTGCGGAGGAAGTGGATTTGGAAACTACCACGCGGCGGTAGAATGTTACTGCGTGGCGGTAGCTCCCTATTCAGGAAACCCTAGATCTATTTGGCCTCCTCCTTTATATGTGTTTGTCCACGTCTTGGCTGCCAGTCATCTCCTTCTACGATTTTCCTGAGAGGACAAGGTGAGAGCTTCTCTCAGAAGGGCAAGGAATGGGACATAATTCTCTCAGAGGAGAAGAGCGAGTGCTAAGGTTGACGCCGTCATGCCGCCAAGGAGGATAACAAGATCTATGGCCGGAAATGAGGTGAGCTTCCTACCCTCTCCTTTGGTGCTAGATCCTTAGTTATAATGTAGGAGAGATGTCGACTCAAAAGATTTTGACGTGTGCGTGATGAAGATCTCCTAGGAAGAGACCATGTTAGGATATTATCCTAAAGATTTGTTATCTTCCACCTCTCTTCTCTTCTCTATGAAGGTGGTGGACTTGGTTTCATGAAGATGGATGGTCCATTGAGGGAGAATAAGGGATGAGGAGGAGCTTTATGCACTTTTGTAAAAATGGCTAGATGAAGAAGACGAACCGGTGTCGTTCGTTTGGCTTTAAGATGCATGCATTAAATTTACTTCCTGCGCACAACAGACTTCAAAGCCATTTTCGAGTACGGTACAGCCATATTCAGGTCTTGTGATGAACACAAAAATTGTACTCCTTGGAATGACCTTTCCAAGATGGCTGCCCATTGATGGAGGAGTCCTGTAGCCTCAGGAATATACAGTCGAAGTTGCTGCATTGTAAGAACTTATGTGCATGTTGTTTCAGATTAATGTACAACCAGATTTGGACTCGGTAAAAGATCGTAGCAAGACGATATTGAGGTTTGGGTGAACCTAGGATATATGTAACCTTGATAAACAAATGGTTTGAAGGAAGTTGGTTGTACAGATGATTACTTGTGAAATCCGGTAAGGATGCGCTTGATAATAATCCGAGAAATGATATAGGTTTTGAAGGAGAGTGTGGTGCACGATGACAAAATTTATAGCCTAAAAATATATTACCGTAATTGAAGGTACATGCGAAGTATCATTACAATGCTGTGATAAACATACAAAATCATAAGTGATTGTGAATGCTTGATTATAAGTAGATTGGATGAGGTAAATCTCATGGTCATGGAATGTGTTGAATCGTGATCTCAAGTATTTGAAGGGATAATTAGTATAGTCCACTGCTTAGAGTTGTGTATCCCTACAGGTAGCAGTGAGAGATTGGTATGTTGAATTAGGTGGCATACCACCTGTGTTAATGATGAATCCTTAAGTGCTGGGAGCTTGGGAATGCGAAAGGGTGTAAGTGCGTGAGTATGTGACCGTACTGGATTGGAAATGATTTGAAGGGACTCGGTTGGAGCCCTGTATGTGATGGCATGGCTAAGTGAAATTATGTGCGGTGTGAGTTGACACGCGGTGTCATAATCCCGGGTTAAGGATGGTGTGTCAGGTCTATTGGCTCGCCAATCATCACACCGATGTGAGTTGATAGATAGACTTTGGGCGGTTGGGCTTGGTCCCCGATGCTCACTCCCGGGGCTCCTTCCGTGCCAAGTGGATAGTTACGCTTGGTCCTTCGGTGATATGCTTCCATAGGCTCCTTCCGTGCCATGATGATAGGCCAGTTTGGGCTGTGTTCTTGGTGTACATCTACCCGAGACCCCTCTGAGCCATAGTACGCATGGACTCAGCTGTTGTGTTTTTAGCGTTGAGGCGTACAGAGGCCTAGGCATGGTAGTGTGGATGCCCACCTAGTAGTGGAGATGCCCGCTCCACTGTCACCATCTGGCCACGATGGATGATGCTTGAGAGGTTAGCTACTTGCTCGAAAAGTGAGAACTAAAGGTCTGTGTCGACATAGAAGTGTGTGTATGTGCGTGCATGAGTGAGTTATCTTGTTGCATTTATAACATTACATTACATTGCACAAGATCCTTATCATATAAGTTTGTATGAGTACTCTTATATCACAAGTTACTTTACTATTAAGCCGATCCTTAACTTATAAATTGTATGAGCATTTTTATAAGTTACTTTCCTTTTGTAGAATAATAAGCTGTGATTTAAGGATTAAACAATTATATATTTGTTAGAGTAGAATGTTGGTTACATTAATATACACTATTGATACTACTGTTATTCATGATGTTGGAACCCCACCTTGTTCAGGGTTGATTTGGGCTAGGTTCACTTTTAGGTTTTATCTAATGACCCACATGTATAGTCTAAGGTCATAAGTCTTTTTCTAGGTCTAGATCAGGTCAACAAACTTAGGTTGGATCAACCTTCAAAAGACATAGAGACAGAAGACCTTCAAAGAAAATTAGTTTTCTTAGAGCAGAAAAGTCATTCAAAGATTGTTGAGCTAAGCTCGACTTTCGTCGATCGGAGATCGACAAACACAGTTCTTTCTCTGAGCTGCGTTCGACGAAATACTTGCTGATATCGACGAACTCAGACTTCTTATTTGAGCTGAGTTCCACGAAATCTTAGCTGAGATCGACGAACATCTATCTCTTCCCAGAAGTTCAGCTCGATGATATGACTATCTCAGTTCAACAATTTTGGAGCTCAGATTGGAAAGTGAACTTTCTGTTCTGTGATCTTGGAGCTCAACTTGACGAAAAGAGAGGTTCAGTTCGATGATTTTTATACTACTTATCTGCCTTATTCAGCTCGACGATATTGGATCTCAGGTCGACGAAAATTGTTGAGTTTGACTATTCTATGGCAGATTCTGTTCGACTATTTTCCATGCAGTTTTCCAAGGAAATTTGGTTTCAAATTTATTATTATATGCCTATAATACTGTGATAATTAATGCTACATATTCTCAAGAATATATCCATTCCAAGGCAGCATTAATTATGGTATTCACAGAGTAATTGGCTTCTTTACTGGGACAGTTAATGAAACAAATTAATGACATTTTCTAGCTGTTCAACTCCCGGGATTTTTGCAGCAAATCAAGAATAAGATTCAAAAATTCAAAATCTTAATTTTTGAAAAGGATATATAAGGTTTCTTCTTTATCTTCAAGAACAACAAGGGGAGACATACAAATACAATACAGAGAACTGAAGAAGAACACAACCTTCATACATTCTTAGTACTTCTTCATTTTTGCTTCAGGAATTTAAAGAGACAAACAATCTTCATCAGTCTAAGAGTTTCCTGAAGATCTTAATCATTCTGAAGGCCTACACCCTGTGCAAAGCTTCCACTCTCCTGATCAGATCTATAACTCAGGGGGAGCTTTGAAAACATGAAATCCACTAGTCTTCTCTCTGATTTTTGACAGAGAAGACATCATCTTTTACTTTCTTTTCACCACTGTACAAAGGGTTTCTTAACTCCCTTCAAAAGTTATTCCTTTTGGTTGTCAAGTCCGTTGATCAAAAGACTTGGTTTGATTTTTGGGCACCTGGTCAAAAGCTCAAAGGGTTGCTATATCTCCCTTAGAAAATATATATTCTGGTGGCAGGGCACCTGATCAAAAACCTATACTGGATTCCTACTAGGGTGGTAGAAGAGTGAATGTATCCAAGTTTAGGGGAACCACTATAAAATCTTTGTGTCGTCTGGAATGCTCTATTCTTTTATTTGCTGTGCTGTGATTGTCTTTTATTTTTATTTCTCTTTATACATATAGATATCACTTATTTTAATTCCGCTATAAAAACTAATCAAAGTTTTTAAAATACTCTATTCACCCCCCTATAGAGTTAAGAAAGATCTATCCCTCACTTTCACATGATATGTACAAATACACCATCTTCTTGTAATTACTGCTTATATATACATTATACCGTTGCTCCTTTTACCGCTCGGTACCTAAGAGTCACTGGGGGAGCGGATGAGATAACCACTTTATCTTTATGACTAATGATTGCTACGTCTTCCATTTTAGTAGGAAACCCCATAGATAGAACAACAACAGGTTGTGCAGGAGGGCAACCAGGCCAGGATGACAGGGCCTAATATGACGTTACCTTCACTGCTATCAGTTACGGGTGCGAGTTTTTAGGGAATCATGATTGTAGCACTTTGGGCAATTTTTGTGTACTTTGATGTTATAGAAGTTGTTGTTGCTTCTTATTATTATTGTACTCTGTTTGGACTCATATGCTTTAGTGGATTTTGACTTCTGTATATTCTTTATGTTCGGTTGGCATGAATGATATTGATTTAGCCGGCATGATATGTGTCTTGTGGTATAGGTTAGCCTATGTGCTGACACTACCGCAAGACAGCTGTTCTAGGCATAAGGATCCCCTCGACCGTGTCTTGTGTTCCGGGAGGAGGGTCTTACAGTACGAGCAGTAAAGAAGAACAACGACTAGCACAATATAAAAGTACAGTAAGAGGAGCTAAGTAAAACTAGTAATGTAAAGCAACTACACTACCATCACACAAGCGTACCCTAACTTATATGGATGCGCATACAAACATATAAGTTAAGGTTTACGAAGTAGTAACTCGTCATATAAAAGTGCCCAAACTAATTTATATGATGAGGATCTGCATGTGCGTATGCTATAAAATGCAATGCAATGATTATGTAACTCACACACATGACTCTGTGCACAGACCTTTCATGCATCCCCACATTTTTGAGGTTGCCAACCTCTCAGGTACCAAACATCGTGGCTCACGGTGTTAGTGGAGCGACTATCTCCACTCTTAGGCGGGTAGACACACTACAAGGCCTAGACCTCTCGTACACCTCAACGCTAATAACACAACAGCAGATCACCTGAATACTCTTGCTAACAACTGCCAATCTTTTGTGGTCGGGTGTACTCTTAGAGGACATAGTCCTCCAGATCTCGGTATAAACATCCTACAAGTCTCCCCAAAGATCTACACTCCGCACCAGAGTCATCGTACTCCCGTCGATGTGCTGACTAGACTAGTACCGAGTGACCCACCACATAAGCACAAACCAGATATAACAATAGCCTCCCGAGCCTCCAGCTCACAGGACCAACCTGTAACATCCCTCAAACAACTAGACCCCTAGGAATGGTTTTGTCATGACTGGATCATGACAAAATCATAAGCAGCTCAAAGGATCAAGTGAACAAGGGACAAGGTGAAAATCACCTTGGTTTGCCTATAACAAAACCTCACCACCAGATTTAGGGTTTGACCTTAGGGCTTCAACTTGACTTCATGACCCCACCACAACACCCTAAACACTCTTGGGTGGTCCATAGGGTCACTAAGGACCCAATGGGGACAGGCAAAGTGGCCAAGTTGGCTTAAGTCCACCCTAAACCTAAATGGGTCAAACTGGCCTACTTAGGATCAATTAATCTTCCCTTAGCTAAGAGAGCCCCACACATGTCTTTCTAACCCTAAAGTTAGGTCAATGGGTCACCAAGGACCCATTGGGGTCAACAAGAGAGGCTAAGTTGACCCAAGTCAACCTTAGTCCTAAATTGGTCAAAGTACCCTTCCTAAGGGCAGTTGACCTCCAAAGTGCCAAGACAACCCTACCCAACACTTCCTAGATCATAGGGGAGGCAAATGGGTCACCAAGGTCCCATTGGGGTCAACCAAAGAGGTTAAGTTGACCCAAGTCAACCCTAGCTCTAAAAAGGTCAAAGTGCCCTAATTAAGGGTCAAGTGACCCCCAAGATGCCAAACTAACCCTACCCAAGTCTTCCTAGACCTTAGGGGAGGCCAATGGGTCGCCAAGGACTCATTGGGGTCAACCCAAATGGTCATGTTGACCAAGGTCAACTCTATTATAGTGTTAGGTCAAATTAGCCCAAATGGGCTAACCCAAGCTCAAACCCATTTCATCCATTTGGGCTAACCTCATTTTTATTATAAATATGAGTTAGTGGGCTGCCGATATGCTGGAGGAGACATCAAAATCAGCCATGATGACTAGGAGAGAGAAAAGCTTCATTTTTCCCCTTTAATGGAGGAGAGAGAAGGTGGGGAGTGAAGGACATTCATGGCATAGGAAGGCCAAGAGCTCCTCTCTTCATGCTGGATTCATTCCCCCCTTCAGTTTTGAGAAGATCAACAGCCTTAGCCAGCCACATAGGGGCTAAATCCAGTGAATACTCCATGGCCGAAATTTTCACCTTCATGGCCAATAATGGCCATTGGTGCTGCTGCACCCTTCCTCTCCCCCATTTAGCCCTTTTAAAAGCTTCCTTAGGACCAGAGGAGTCGTTTCCACATCTTCCCTGAAGGTTTCGAGCCATTTGATAGTGCTGTTGCAGAACACCCGAAACTCCAAAATCCGGCCATGGCGCATCACCACCAAACCCGTTGGCAAGCACGATTGCAGGTCCTCCTCTACTCCTTCTCATATGGAGAGATCTTAGGAATCTTTTAGGATGAGAATCGAGCTCAAATGAGCCAGATCGGGTGAAGATATTTCCTAGTTTTCCATGAAAAAAAATGGGTCGGGTTCGCCGGAAACCACTCCTCCGGCGACCGTGTCGTCGCCCGGCGATAGCCCCACCTCAACGAAGGTGGCAGCGGCGGTGGCCGGCCAGAGAGGTGGTTGGATGGCCGGGAAAATAGCTTGGAAGTTGCTCCAGGTTCGGGCAATCCCAGCCCTTGGCTGGAGGAAGAAGATGAATAGGAGGTGTTGGATTTGCTTTAAAATCCGTGCTGGATCTGATTTTAATAATTCTTGTTTTATTAATTTCTGCCCCATTTCCGGGCTGTTTTTAAATTAAATATTAAAAATACTTGGGTGTTATTTCAGAAAAAAGTTGTCAACATGCAAATTGCAGCTCTATGGGTCTAGGTTAATTAAAAATTTGTTTCAACTAATTTGGGTAAGGGATTTGACCACAACACTCATTTTGGTGAGAAGTACACCTAGGCTAGACCAGAGATTAATTTGAGTGCCCCCATCAATCCATCTATCTAAATGACTTGAAATTTTGGATGGGGATCATTCTTACCTATACATAGAACATATCTAAAATTGGGAATTTTTGGAAAAAAGTTTCCTAAAGTTTTTGTAAGAATTTAATAATTCATGAATGAATTATTTAATAGGTCTAATGACCTCCAAACCCTCCTACATTTTGGTGAGTGGTCCCTGGGGTCATCATAAGGCTCTGTATAAATTTTAATCTCATTTGGTGATGATTTTGTTTGGAAATAAGCAAACCCTAGCCTTGCCCCTAAAGGGGTATTTAGGTCAAAGTGCCCCTTGTGGGTTTGAGTGGCCAAACCACCTCAACAGTGGTTGAAATTTTGGCCACTGGTTTGACATGACATTTAACAACCTCATATGGATTATGGGGTGGTTTAGGGTAGCTTAGCCCTAGGACCCTAGTTCTAACTCTAAGTATGAACTTTGGGGGCTTGTGAACGACATATGGGGTTATGTTCTTGGATGGACTTGGGGATCAGTCCATGAGATCCTAGGGTGGTGAAATGCCCTAGTAAAGGATATGGTGGTACTTAGACACATGCACCCCACATAAACCACTTAATAAGCATTTATGACTTTAAACCCTAGAAATTATCTTATGGGTCAAATGACCTTGAATCTTGATGATATTTTGGCATGGATATTTTCTTAGTATTATTAACATCTGTTAATTATCTTATGGTGTATAGAGATCAGTTGATGATTCTTGTAGTAGTAACTTCCATATTATCCTTTTAATGTTAATGATGAAATCATGATGTATATATGGTAGAATGGCTTGAAATTCTGTAATAGATAATCAAATGTCATTAGGCAGCACTAGCAGTTTATTTGGAGTGGTTGAAGCTTTATTAGTAGTACCTCCTTTGTAAAGTAAACTAGTGCACCTTACTTGGATAAATAGGAAATAAATATCATAGCATGCTGAAAAATTGTGATACTTAGTCAAGGAAAATATTAGGGCATATAAAAGCATGGAAAAATAATTAAATGTTGTTTAATTGAATTTACAAGGGTGTGTCTTCATAAAGTGCCTTATGATGGTTTTCCTTAGGATAATCTTTTACTTGGTCTACTGACTTGGGAATTTCATGAAACTTAGGAAGTGAAGTTTTATGGTTATAATGTAGCTTTGCTAATTTTTGAGGAAGTTTTGGACTTGTATTTTTGGTACTTCCTTCAATACCCCTATTTATATGAATTATTTTGGAATAAATATTTAGAGGTTAAATGCTTTATGAAGGTTTATGATATTTAGTATTCACTGATATCTTGTTAACCTACAGTGTTCATAATTTTTGAATGGTCCTACCCTAAGTAAATCTAGTACTTCATGTTCAAATCACCCATGGATTAATTTTGGGAAAAATTAATTAAATGCCAAATTTAATTAGAAAATTATAAATTTCTGGATTTAGGCTAATCATGACATGATAGACCCCCATTAATTATCTTAAGGCTTTTGGATGAAAATATGGAGTACCTCCTATCATGTACATCATATAGCCTAGGATGATTTGCACATAGTAAAACTGCAAAATGAACTCAGAGAGTTGAATATTAGGTTATTGGTTGAGGTCATGTACTAAGGAGTTCATCATTGAGAATAATGAAGGGATAACTAGAGTAGGTGGTGTAACGCCCCGAAACTCAAAGGAGCAAAGGGGGACGTTTTGGGCCAGTTTTGGTTTCTGGCTGAAGGCACACGGCCTGGGACACGGGCGTGTCCCAGGGCGTGTCAAGCGTGTGTCGACACTTAGCCGCGAAGTCGTCGAGTTATTCTCGACGATTCGTCGAGAATGGGCACACGGCCTGCGACACGGGCGTGTCGCAGGGCGTGTCGACCCGTGTCGACACTTAGCCGTGAAATCGTCGAGTTATACTAGACGATTCGTCGAGCATGGGCACACGGCCTGCGACACGGGCGTGTCGCAGGGCGTGTCGACCCGTGTCGACGATCGTCAAGGTGAAATCGTCGAGATTCACTCGACGATCGTCGAGTCAAGGCACACGGCCTAGGACACGGGCGTGTCCAAGGCCGTGTCATCGAGTCGTCGATCTTCCCTCGACGAAATGTCCCTTGTACACGGCCTGGGGGCCCAGGCATGTCAATATGACACGGGCAAGGACACGAGCGTGTCCTAGAACCCGTGCAGTGCTCGGGTTGAAAGCGGGAGGAAATAATGGGGTACACGGCCGGCTACACGGCCGTGTCAGCTGGAACACGGGCGTGTCAGCTCGAACACGGGCGTGTTCGATACCCGTGTGCGGGTTCAGAAGATTCGATTTTGACGGCGAATGCGGCACACGGCCCTGGACACGGGCGTGTGCCAGGCCGTGTTCGGTCCAGATTGGGCATTTCAGCCCCGAATCAAAGCCGCTCGTTTTCTTAGGTTAAGATCCGACGGCTGGGGTTGGTTCCTGAGAGGATATACTCGGGTTTGACTTAGAAAATCCTTCACTTTTCACCCTTTTCATCTCTCCAAACCCTTGGAGAAAGAAGAGCTAAGGCAAGAGGAAGAGGAGCTAGATCCGCCATTGGAGGAGCTTCGGAGCTCCGAATCGCAAGCCGACTCCGGATCCACGGAGGCAACGCAAGTGCGGTGATTTCTATCCGATTACTTTTCGATGGCGCCAAAGAGGAACGCAAGGGTAACGATCCTCATCTTGAGCTTGAATCGCTCCTTTTCTTAGCATAGGAAGCCCCCCTCTCGCGAGTTTGCGGAGAGTTGGTGGCGTTCCTTCGGGTAGATATGTAAAGTCCCCGTTGTTTAGAGTCCGTATGCGAGAACGGACATAGGCATTTTGGTTGAAGCCTACCCGGACATGTTAGTCCGGATCGGTGATGTTGCATTGCATAAGGCCGGAGAAGACTCAGTGCTATTGGGTGTTTTCGGGTTTTCTACGCGGTAGATTGCAGCAGGGAGCCTTGGGGACTAACCCAAAGGTGCACCCGGAAAACTGGGCGGATACGAGATCTTGCCAACTTGGTGGCCTGAGAGCCAACTTGAACATAACTGGGTTATGTGATTTGTGATGGACACGGGACTCGGTGGAAGTTTGACCCGCGCATATGGCTTAAATTGTCGTTGCGACGTGAGCACGGGTTAGATGGAACCGTACCCGTTCTATGTCGTTCGGTTAAAGAGACCTAAAGGCACGTGGCACTTACCGTTGGCATAGAATAGGGTCTTCGGCGGTCGATGGCTTAAATTGACGTGACCAATGCCAGGAAGACAAATTGCTCATAGGATTATCCGTCTGTTGGCGGTGGTGAGTCCGGAATGTTGGTGGCTTAAATTGACGCGACATGGACCGGTTCACCGAGAATGTGCCCTGAGTGCACGAGGCGTGTGGCCGTGCGAGCCAACGTCTGTGATGAAATGGCTTTAGTTATATGCTTTGCTCGCTTATGCTAATGAAATGCAGGGAAGGAGCATCGACGCCCCGAGTTGGGGGCGGGATCGTTATAATTTGGTTAGCATTGCTGACCGTTGCCTTGTTTACCACCGTGCGGTGGTTTGTTGCTTGCAGGTACAGCTGGACCAAGCGGTCAATAGCGGGCTAAAGCCCTTTTTGCGAAGCTGGCCCTCGAAGGCCCAAGTGGAAATGTTTTCTATTTTATTCATGTATGGCCGGCCTGCGTGCCGAGGTTGGTAAATCATGTAACAGACAAGTGAAACTTTTTGTAAGGCCTTAAGGCCGATTTTGAGTATTTTGTATACATTCCTAAATGTTGTATTAGTGGACATTCGTGCTCTTATGCTGGGTTCTTGTTTACAACTTTTATAAACTGCTTCCGCTAGAATGCTCTGTGTAGGACGTTGAGATTGGTTGGATGGTTTCCATACGTAACCACCCGGTCTGTCTGTGGTATATGGCGTCGGGCCCCGGCCGGACCTACTGCTATATGCTATGCGACGGATAGGGGGTGTTACAATTTGGTATCAGACTACTAGTTTTGGTCGGGCTTGAATGGAATTCGTGGGCGAATTCTTTTTAAGGGGTGGTGAGCACATTGTGTGCGTCATCGTTATAATGATAAAAGATCCCATGAATGTCCACTTAGGAATGAAAATACTCGTGTTTGAGGAACCTGCGTGTTCCTATAATTGCTGTTTGCAATTTATTTGGTCGCTTAACGGTGTTTTGTACCACTATAGGTGACCCGAAGTGGTGTTGGGCCGTCAGAACGCCGAGTTTCTGAGGCAAGTAGTGCACCGGAAGTTGCTCCCGCAACACCTTTGTCGGCTGAAAATATAAGATTGGTGGCTGAAGCGGTGTTGGCCGTGATCAATGCGCAGCCTGGGAGGCAAGCGCAGCAGCCCGCTCCTGTGATGGAGCAAGTACCTCTGCAAGAGGCGGAGCCGAGGAGGGTGGAGCAAGTGGTTGCGGAACCAATAGTGCCAAGGAGGGCAACTGAGAAGCAGTTGAAGCATGTAATGAGCTTTAACCCTCCGTTATTCTCGGGGTTGGGAACCCCATCGCAGGCTGAAGACTGGCTCTCTAGGGTGAAGAGAGTCATGACAGCGACGGAGACGGAGGAGTGGCAAATGACCACAATCGCTACGTTCCTTCTGGACGGGGAAGCGAGGATGTGGTGGGAAGGAGTGGAGCTGCATCATTTGAGAGGTAGACAACTGATAGACGTTCCGATGGAAGAGTTCTCGGGATTGTTCTTAGCAAGATACCTCCCTTCTACTCAGAGGATTTCAATGGAGAATGAGTTCCTGAAGTTGGTGCAGGGTGAGAGGAGCGTGGATGAATATCTCCACGAGTTTACGCGGTTGAGTCGTTATGCTAGCTCCATCATCATGGATGAGGAGCGCAAGACTAATCGTTTTTATGAAGGCTTGAGGGATAAGCTGAGACTGTTACTGTCGGGGCCGATGACGCAAGGTTTCTTAACCTTGGTCAATACTGCCCGGTCCTTGGAGAAGGACATGAAGAGTGTGCAAGCGAAGAAAAGCTTGAGTGAAAAGAAATCTGAGTTCAGAGTGCCGACTGCTTCAAAGTCAGGCTATCCGAGGACTTTCAAGAAGCATAGGACTTCGGGTCCAGCTCCTTCTGGCGCTTCTGGGGCGACTACGGGTCGGACCCCGGGTGCGTGCTTTACGTGTGAAAAGACGGGGCATTTCGCCCGTGATTGTTGGAGCGGACGTCCTAAGTCCGAGAGGAGGCCAGGAGCTACTTATGAAGAGAAGGGTAAGGCGGTGGAGTCGACCGCATCCCACTATGCTCCGGCCCAACCAAGGGTCTACAATCTTGGCCAACAGGAGGCCATTAAACAAGCCGATGTGGTGACAGTTACGGTTTAATTTATAGCAAGTTAATTTCTTTAAATACTTGTTATGTATATGTTACCTTACCACTGCTTGTTTAGGATTTGTTTTGATTTGTGAAAATCCGGCACGAGCACTCTTCGATACGGGAGCTTCACACTCCTTCTTGTCCGAAGGATTTATATCACGCATCGGAGTCCCTTCTTCGATGGCGAAGGATAAGTTTGATGTGTTGTTGCCCAATGGGTGTTCGATGCGAGCGGTTAGGATCTGCGATGTTAAGATTCGTATTGGGGAGCAGGAGTTCGACCTGCGGGCGTCTTTACTTCCGTTAGTGGAGTTCGACGTCATATTTGGCATGGACTGGCTCTCGGAGCAGCAGGCCCATATAGATTGCGGTAGCAAGGAAGTCAAGCTGGGAGCAAGTCGTGAGACGACTTTTACGGGCTTAAAGGGGTCGAGCAAGACGTTGATGTCTGCTCTTCAGGTGGTGAAGGCGGTTCGTGCCGGAGCAGAACTGTTCTTTACACTTGTGGAGGTTGCAAAGCCGAAGCCCGCTTTGGACTGTATTTCAGTGGTATCGGAATACCCTGATGTGTTCCCCGCGGATCTTCCTGGAGCCCCGCCTCAACGGGAGATAGATTTCACGATCGAGCTAGTGCCAGGTGCAAAGCCTGTGTCACGATCTCCGTATCGGCTAGCGCCTAAGGAAATGACGGAGCTGAAAGTTCAATTGCAAGAGTTGTTGGAGCAAGGTTATGTGCGCCCGAGTTCTTCGCCTTGGAGCGCACCGGTCCTCTTTGTTAAGAAGAAGGACGGAAGCTTGAGATTATGTATTGATTATCGGGAGCTAAACAAGCTGACTGAGAAGAATAAGTACCCGATCCCTAGGATTGATGATCTCTTTGATCAGTTAGTCGGATAGACGGTGTACTCGAAGTTAGATCTCAAGTCTGGGTACTATCAGCTGCGGATAAGGGAGAGTGATATCCCGAAGACAACGTTTAGTACGAGATACGGGCATTATGAGTTTACGGTCATGCCGTTTGGGCTGACTAATGCGCCGTCAGTATTCATGGATTTGATGAACATGACGTTCAGGGAGTACTTGGACCATTTCGTGATCGTCTTCATCGACGATATTTTGGTGTACTCGCAAAGTGAGGAAGATCACTTCAAGCATCTTCATTTGGTGTTGGAGATGCTAAGGAGAAACCAGTTGTATGCCAAGTTCTCGAAGTGCGAGTTTTGGCTATCCTCAGTGGCGTTCCTCGGGCATATAGTGAGTGGAGAGGGTATTGCTGTGGATCCGGCGAAGATTGTTGCGATACGGGAGTGGCCTGAGCTTGCTACGGTAGCAGAAGTCCGGAGCTTTTTGGGGCTTGCCGGCTATTATAGGCGCTTCGTAGAGAACTTCTCGCGGTTAGCGTTACCTCTCACTACTTTGACGAGGAAGGATCATAAGTTCGTTTGGACGCCGGAGTGCGCGCGAGCTTTTGAGGAACTGAAGTGTCGGTTGACCACGGCGCCTGTGCTGAGTTCGCCGGTTGGAACCGAAGGCTATGAGATATATAGCGATGCTTCGGGCAGCGGTTTGGGTTGCGTGCTATTACAGCACGGCAGCGTGATAGCTTATGGCTCGAGATAGCTAAAAGTGCACGAGAGGAATTATCCGGTCCACGACTTGGAGTTGGCGGCCGTGATTTTTGCCTTGAAGCTGTGGAGACACTATTTGTACTGTGTGAAGATTGATATCTACACCGATCACAAGAGTCTAAAGTACCTGATTGATCAGAAAGATCTGAATATGCGGCAGCGTAGATGGATGGAGTTCCTGGGGGACTATACATTCAAGATCCACTACGTGCCTGGCAAAGGGAATGCGGTTGCGGACGCGTTGAGTCGCCGAGCCCCAGCTCAAGCGAATTGGCTATCAGTGCATGATGAGCGGTTGGTGCAGGATCTGGAGGCGTTGGAGATTGTTTGTGTGGATAGACAATCTAGTGCTGAAGCAGTGCTGAATTGGACTGAAGTCCAATATGACCTGGCTGATCGTATTCGGCAGGCTTTGGATATGGATGCTCATATGAAGCAGTTCATGATAGAGGCTCTGGATGGGTCAAATTCCCAATTCGTTGTGGAGGACGGATTGCTTTGGAAAGACGGTCGTTTGTGCGTCCCAAGTGCGGGCAATTTGCGGGTGGAGTTGTTGTACGAGGCACACCATACCAAGTACTCGATTCACCCGGGGAGCACGAAGATGTACCGCGACGTCAAGAAACTGTTTTGGTGGCCGGGTTTGAAAAAGGATGTGGCGCTATACGTAGCGAAGTGCCAAACTTGCGCCTTGGTGAAGGCGGAGTGCCAAAAGCCGGGAGGATTTCTTAAGTCCTTGCCTATTCCGGAGTGGAAATTCGACGACATCTCTATGGACTTTGTGCACGGTTTGCCAAGGTCGCAAAAAGGGAACGACGCCATTTGGGTGGTGGTCGATCGATTAACAAAGGTGTCGCATTTTATTCCGCATAGGAAGGATGATCCGGTGGAGAAGCTGGCAAAACTTTATGTGGATAACATAGTGCGGCTTCATGGTGTGCCCCGCAGCATTATGAGTGACCGTGATGGGCGGTTCACGTCCAATGATTCGAGGCTGGTGCAACGAATGTTGGGGACAAAGCTGAAGTTTAGCACAGCCTTCCATCCGCAAACGGATGGGCAGACCGAGAGGGTCAATAGAACCATGGAAGACATGCTTCGCATGTGTGTCTTGGACTTTGGAAAGCAATGGGAGGACCACCTTTATTTGGTGGAGTTCGCATACAACAACAGCTACCAAGCAAGTATTCAGATGGCGCCTTTCGAGGCCCTATATGGTAGAAGATGTCGCACGCCGTTGTCTTGGTTAGAAACGGGCGAGTCGAAGTTGTATAAGCGATCGGATGTGGATGATGCTACTTCTTTGATGAGAACCATTCGGGAGAGGTTACTCATCGCTCAGGACCGGCAAGCAAAGTACTAAAATGCCAAGCACAGGAACGTGGAGTTCGCTGTGGGCGAGTATGTATACTTGAAGATCAAGCCATTCAAGGGTGTCTCGCGGGTGCGGCGATTGAAAAAGCTAAGCCCGAGGTACCTTGGACCGTTTGAGGTTCTGGAGCGAGTTGGAGAAGCGGCCTATAGGTTGAAGCTTTCGGTGGAGCTAAGTGGTTTACACGATGTGTTCCACATTTCGGTGCTTCGGAAGGCGGTGCAAGAGCCTACGCAAGTGATCGCGGTCGATCAAGTGCCGGTGGATAGTGGGCTAACGACAAAGGTCAAGCCCGTGCGGATTGAGGACTCGGAGGTCAAGCGGCTACGCAATAAAGAGATCAGGATGGTCAAAGTCCGGTGGGACAATTGCGGTCGTGAGGAGCTCTCTTGGGAGCGAGAGCAGACTATGCTTGATGAGTATCCGGAGTTGTTCCGCTCAGGTACAAATGTTGTTTTTGTATATCTTTCCTTTATGTAATTTCGTGGGCGAAATTCTTTTAAGAGGGGGAGAGTTGTAACGCCCCAAAACTCAAAGGAGCAAAGGGGGACGTTTTGGGCCAGTTTTGGTTTCTGGCTGAAGGCACACGGCCTGGGACACGGGCGTGTCCCAGGGCGTGTCAAGCGTGTGTCGACACTTAGCCGCGAAGTCGTCGAGTTATTCTCGACGATTCGTCGAGAATGGGCACACGGCCTGCGACACGGGCGTGTCGCAGGGCGTGTCGACCCGTGTCGACACTTAGCCGTGAAATCGTCGAGTTATACTCGACGATTCATCGAGCATGGGCACACGGCCTGCGACACGGGCGTGTCGCAGGGCGTGTCGACCCGTGTCGACGATCGTCAAGGTGAAATCGTCGAGATTCACTCGACGATCGTCGAGTCAAGGCACACGGCCTAGGACACGGGCGTGTCCAAGGCCGTGTCATCGAGTCGTCGATCTTCCCTCGACGAAATGTCCCGTGTACACGGCTTGGGGGCCCAGGCGTGTCAATATGACACGGGCAAGGACACGGGCGTGTCCTAGAACCCGTGCAGTGCTCGGGTTGAAAGAGGGAGAAAATAATGGGGTACACGGCCGGCTACACGGCCGTGTCAGCTGGAACACAGGCGTGTCAGCTCGAACACGGGCGTGTTCGATACCCGTGTGCGGGTTCAGAAGATTCGATTTTGATGGCGAATGCGGCACACGGCCCTGGACACGGGCATGTGCCAGGCCGTGTTCGGTCCAGATTGGGCATTTCATCCCCGAATCAAAGCCGCTCATTTTCTTAGGTTAAGATCCGACGGCTGGGGTTGGTTCCTGAGAGGATATACTCGGGTTTGACTTAGAAAATCCTTCACTTTTCACCCTTTTCATCTCTCCAAACCCTTGGAGAAAGAAGAGCTAAGGCAAGAGGAAGAGGAGCTAGATCCGCCATTGGAGGAGCTTCGGAGCTCCGAATCGCAAGCCGACTCCGGATCCACGGAGGCAACGCAAGTGCGGTGATTTCTATCCGATTACTTTTCGATGGCGCCAAAGAGGAACGCAAGGGTAACGATCCTCATCTTGAGCTTGAATCGCTCCTTTTCTTAGCATAGGAAGCCCCCCTCTCGCGAGTTTGCGGAGAGTTGGTGGCATTCCTTCGGGTAGATATGTAAAGTCCCCGTTGTTTAGAGTCCGTATGCGAGAACGGACATAGGCATTTTGGTTGAAGCCTACCCGGACATGTTAGTCCGGATCGGTGATGTTGCATTGCATAAGGCCGGAGAAGACTCCGTGCTATTGGGTGTTTTCGGGTTTTCTACGCGGTAGATTGCAGCAGGGAGCCTTGGGGACTAACCCAAAGGTGCACCCGGAAAACTGGGCGGATACGAGATCTTGCCAACTTGGTGGCCTGAGAGCCAACTTGAACATAACTGGGTTATGTGATTTGTGATGGACACGGGACTCGGTGGAAGTTTGACCCGCGCATATGGCTTAAATTGTCGTTGTGACGTGAGCACGGGTTAGATGGAACCGTACCCGTTCTATGTCGTTCGGTTAAAGAGACCTAAAGGCACGTGGCACTTACCGTTGGCATAGAATAGGGTCTTCGGCGTTCGATGGCTTAAATTGACGTGACCAATGCCAGGAAGACAAATTGCTCATAGGATTATCCGTCTGTTGGCGGTGGTGAGTCCGGAATGTTGGTGGCTTAAATTGACGCGACATGGACCGGTTCACCGAGAATGTGCCCTGAGTGCACGAGGCGTGTGGCCGTGCGAGCCAATGTCTGTGATGAAATGGCTTTAGTTATATGCTTTGCTCGCTTATGCTAATGAAATGCAGGGAAGGAGCATCGCCGCCCCGAGTTGGGGGCGGGATCGTTATAATTTGGTCAGCATTGCTGACCGTTGCCTTGTTTACCACCGTGCGGTGGTTTGTTGCTTGCAGGTACAGCTGGACCAAGCGGTCAATAGCGGGCTAAAGCCCTTTTTGCGAAGTTGGCCCTCGAAGGCCCAAGTGGAAATGTTTTCTATTTTATTCATGTATGGCCGGCCTGCGTGTCGAGGTTGGTAAATCATGTAACAGACAAGTGAAACTTTTTGTAAGGCCTTAAGGCCGATTTTGAGTATTTTGTATACATTCCTAAATGTTGTATTAGTGGACATTCGTGCTCTTATGCTGGGTTCTTGTTTACAACTTTTATAAACTGCTTCCACTAGAATGCTCTGTGTAGGACGTTGAGATTGGTTGGATGGTTTCCATACGTAACCACCCGGTCTGTCTGTGGTATATGGCGTCGGGCCCCGGCCGGACCTACTGCTATATGCTATGCGACGGATAGGGGGTGTTACAAGTAGTGCTTGGGTTCGATGAAAGATCGTCTTTCCCGCGGAGAGGAAGAGTCAAATACATTAGGGTTAGTTCTAACATAACGATTAAAGCGATCGGGTAATAGGTAATAACCAATAACTGTAAGTGCCTTGCGAAAGGGAGCTCTGGGATTCAGCCCATCGTAGTTCCTAGTGACCTCAAGAGCCCTTCACAGGGAATACCTTGGTCAGTCCTGGGCTAACCTAAACCGTAAGTAAGATCAATGTTTAAGACCAACTAGTATAACAAGTGTTCCACATTCACACACCACGGTAGCTCGGGAGGTTGGTTAGGTTAGTTTGATTAGACATCTGAATGGTAGGTTCGAAAGGTAAATGCAACGGACGGGATAGTCCAGGGAACCAGTGACTCAGTAGGATTTGGATATATAAATAAGGTGGTGGGTCTTCGGTATTGGATGGTCGTTCACACCGACGTCGATACGTTGACTCGGCGGGTGTGGTTGACGCTTAGCTAAAGATAGTCTGGTGGATATGAACAACATTAGTACGTGGTGACTCTAGGTTGTGTTCTTCTTAGAGGCGTACATAAGGGCTAGTCCTAGTAGTGTGGATACCCGCCTAGGAGTGGGGGGGGGGGGGGCGACCCACTGTCTCCGTTTGCCACTACGGAGGTTCCTGGGAGTGAAGCTAGCTGCCCAAATGGGGGGAACTAAAGGTCTGTGCGCATAGAGTCGTGTGCGTGAGTTGCACTTGCATGATTCATGGCATAACATAACACTACACTCATACTTGCATTTAAACTGACACCCCAATGTATAAATTGGTATGAGACTTTTTATACGATGGAAGACTTGCAGAAGACCCCTTAACTTATAAGTTTGTATGAGCATTCATATAAGTTAAGGTTACTTACTTCTTAGCATGTCTTTCTTACATATGCTGTTTATTCTACTTGTTCACCTTACTACTTGTTATTATAGAACTGCTATCTTGTACCTTTCTTCCTTAGCTGCATGTACATTATAATTAACTGCTAGAATAGTTCCACCGTCACCTGCTTTTCTTACTCTCCACCTTCATAGCTTCCCTTTCCTCCTCCCCGCTCGGTGCCTAGGAGCCATGGGGGAGGGGTAGGGGATGATAAGACTTAGTCTTTTTGACTAACGGTTTTCAGACCACAACATTCCAGGGACTTTGGATGGGAGATAGGGAGCAGCAGCAGGGGACACAGCACTAGCGGAGTACGGTGCTCATGGAGGTGGGCTAGTCTAGCACAGGAGCACCAGCTACTGGCTCCGTGAGTGATTAGTTTACTTAGCTTCCGTGAGTGTTTGTAGTGAGGATTTGATGTACCGGGCTTGAGCCCGTTTATATTTCTTTGTACTGTTTTATCTCAGTACTTTATTATATGTGGACTTGATGTGATTTTCTTTACATATATTACATGTGATTGTGGACTTAGTTTATCCATATTATGTGTATACTTCTCTTTCCCTATGGTGATCGTAAAAGCCGGCAGGATCGGCGTTTTGTAGTAGCGACCTTCCCGAGTGTCGGTGTCACCGCAAAACGACGGTTCTGGGCATAAGACCCCAAAGGTTGAAAAGGAAAAAAGGGGTCTTACAAACTGGTATTAGAGCAAACATCGATCCAAGAGAAGAAGTCCACAAAACCCTGGATCACCCCCGCTCGAGCTTAGTTTGTGGACAAACTAGCAGCGGAAGTAGTGGTGGGCCCATAAGGGGAATCACATGTAAAAGTCCACTTTATCTCGTCCATTCTTTCCATTTGTACGCTATCTAACAATTGGAATTCTTCTTTGTAGCCTACGACGAACCCTACCCCACAACAGGAGAACACCTCAGGCACAGAATATGGTTCCACCCCCGTAGGCTCCTGCTCCATTTTAGTAGACGGAGATGAGACAAACATTGATGGCCATTCTGGAGGCCTTCAGGGCTCAGTAGGCCCTAGCTCCACAGCCAAAATCCTGGGGCCAACTGGATGAGTGCCTTCCAGGAGCTTTCTCCTCCATCCTACTTAGGGATGGAGTCGACAGTCTGCACGGAGGAGTGGTTGGACACCATCTACGAGATGCTTGCGGGGATTCAATGACCGATAGAGGAGGCGGTTGCTTTGGCAGTTTCCTGCCTGGAGTCACATGGGAAGAGGTGGTGGATGTCACAGCTAGACACCATCTTTGCTGGAGTGGATTGCGCAGACATCTCCTGGGAGGAGTTCAGAGCAGGTTTACTGGGACATTTTGTACCTCAGTCAGCGAGGGACGAGTTGGAGGATAGGTTCCTACAGTTAAGACAGGGCAACAGGATCTTATCTTGGGCATGACATGGCTATGTTGGCACCACGCCATAATTAACTGTGTAAGAAAACAAATTGTCTTGAAATATGAGGACTCGGAGGTCGTTTTCCAAGGTATTGAACTCACACCTCGTATGCTGTTATCTTCTATTCAAGCCATCATGGCCCATCTACAGGGAGGCGAGATGTATCAGGTGCTGTTCGAGATGGCCGAGGCCAAAGATTCCATTCAGAATATCCTGATGGTGCGGGTCTTTACAGATGTATTTTCGGAGAAGCTACTAGGGCTACCCCCGCACCGGGAGAAGGATTTCCAGATTCAGCTCGTGTCAGGGGCTTAGCCGGCATCCAGAGCTCCTTATCGGATGGCCCCAAAGGAGTTGGTGGAGTTTCGAAGCCAGCTACAGGAGTTAGTGGAAGCCGGATTTGTCCGGCCTAGCTCTTCACCATGGGGAGCTCCGGTGTTGTTCGTCAAGAAGAAGGATGGGACACTTCGATTATGTATCGACTACTGGACCTTGAACAAGCTGACGGTCCGGAACACGTATCCTCTGCCAAGGATAGATGAACTATTTGATTAGTTGGAGGGAGATCACTGGTTTTCAAAGCTGGATCTAAGGTCGCGGTACTACCAGCTGCGTATTCAGGAGGAGGACATCCCGAAGACAACCTCCAGCAGTAGATACAGATTGTACGAGTTTACCGTGATGCCCTTCGGGCTCACGAATGCACCCTCCACATTCATGAGTTTGATGAACCATGTATTTGAGCCATATCTGGATGTCTTCTTCATCGTGCATATTGACGACATCCTCATCTACTCGAGGACAGAAAAGGAGCATGCGAGACACCTGGCTCTGACGCTGGGAAAGCTCCGAGAGCACAAGCTATTTACTAAGTTTAGCAAGTGCCAGTTTTGGCTAAAGGAGGTGACCTTTTTGGGCCATATTATCAGTGGAGAAGGATTGGCGGTAGACCCATCGAAGATTCAGGCGGTACGTGATTGGCCACCACTAAAGACGGCAACGGATGTCAAGAGTTTCTTAGGACTTGCCGGATACTACCGGAAGTTCGTGAAGGGATTCTCGCAAATTGCTCTCCCTCTCACATCCTTGATGAAGAAGGAGTCTCCTTTTTTGGACGCAACAGTGCGAGGCTACTTTTCTGGAGCTAAAGGGTCGACTTACCTCGGCCCCTATCCTTGCTCTTCTATTAGGGAAGGAAGGATTCCAGGTGTACACAGATGCTTCCTACCAGGGGATGGGTGCTGTTCTGATGCAGAACGGGCACGTGATAACTTACGCCTGCCGTCAGTTGAAGAAACATGAGCAAAATTACCCGGTGCATGACTTAGAGATGGGAGCGGTCATCTTTGCCCTAAAGATCTGGCGGCACTACCTCTACAGGGTCCACTGCGATATATTCTCAGACCATAAGAACTTGAAGTACGTGGACACGTAGAAGGAGCTAAACATCAGACAGAGACGCTGGGTAGAGTTTTTGTCGGACTATCAGTACACCATGCACTACCATCCCAGGATGGGAAACGTGGTGGCAAACGCTCTGAGCCGAAGAGCAATTACATTAGGAGCAGGTCCTCAGCTGATGGCCTTGGAGTTGGTGAAGATGTTAGAGGAGATGCATATATCCTTAGTGTCTGAGGATGATCCAGAGCTATATACAGAGTACCTGGCATTGATGACTGCCACCGATGACATTCAGGATCGCATCAGGGACGGGCAAAGGCTGGATGCGAGGGCAGAGCCGATATTCAGAGCCTTGGAGGAAGGCACAACGAGGGATTACTCCTTGAGGGATGGACTGCTATGTTTTAGAGGTAGGGTCTACATACCGGAAGGTGGCCAGATTCGGGAGGATATCATGTTAGAGGCATACTGTAGCAGATACTCAGTGCACCTGGGGATCACTAAGATGGCAGCGGACCTAAAAAATACGATGTATTGGCCATGTATGAAGAAGGGCATTACATATTTTGTGACGCATTGCGAGACTTGTCAGCTCGTAAAGGCGGAGTGCAAGAATCCTACCGGGTTACTACAGCTACTTCTAGTGCTAGAGTGGAAGTTTGAGGACATAGCCATGGATTTCATACATGGGCTACCCCGATCTCGTGTGGGGAATGATTCAATCTGGGTGATTGTCGATAGACTGACGAAGGTGGCCAGGTTCATTCCGATTGCGAAGGATGCTCGGTCAGTGTGCTAGTACGGAGGTTCGTCGAGCAGTTTGTGCGCTATCATGGGGTGCCCAAGACGATCTTGTCAGATCGAGATAGACAGTTAACATCGAAGGAGTGGAGGTCAGTTCAGGCTCACCTGGGTTCTTGGTTGACGTTCAACACGGCTTTCCACCCCCAGACAGATGGAAAGACGGAGCGCACCAATCGAACACTAGAATATCTTCTGCGCCTATGTATTTTGGACCGGGATGAGCCTTGGGAGAGACTGCTGCCGCTGATCGAGTTCTCGTACAATAACTGCCATCAGTCTAGCATAGGCATGGCCACTTATGATGCATTTTACAGACGGAGGTGCATGACCCCACTATCTTGGGTTTAGGATGAGGATCCGAAGGCACTCGGCTCAGAGTTTGTGGAGGACATTGATGCTCAGGTTAGGTTGATCTGGGACAGGATGTTGGAGGCCTAGAGCAGGCAAGACAAGTATTACGATGCGCGGCATCATCAGGTGGAGTTCCAGGGGGGAGACCGGGTCTTATTGAAGATACGGCCGATGCATGGTGTCTCGCGGGTTCGCCGGCAGAAGAAGCTCAGTCCGAGATACATGGGGCCTTACAGGATGCTGGAGCGGATCGGCCCCTTGGCTTATAGACTGGAGCTGCCACCGGAGTTGGCGGGATTGCATGACGTCTTCTACATCTCTTCACTTAGGAGGGCTCTACTATGCCCTGAGCAGCTGATTTCCATTACAGACGGCCCGGTGGCCTCAGATCGATCAGTCAGTATGGAGCCAATCAGGATCGACGATACGACAATGCGGGTCTTGCGACTCAAGAAGGTTCCGCTAGTCAAGGTTCTGTGGATAAACCATGGGCAGGAGGAGCACACTTGAGAGCCGCGGGACTTGATGCAACAAATGTACCCAGAACTCTTCGAGTCAGGTATACCTTCAACTCCTAGGGATGTTACATACTTTTACTCCAGTAGAAACCCTGTAGGCTTAACTTTAATTTTGGGGATGAAATTTCTATTTTTATATATTGGGATTTGTAACATCCCTCAAACAACTATACCCCTAGGAATGGTTTTGTCATGACTGGGTCATGACAAAACCATAAGCAGCTCAAAGGACCAAGTGAACAAGGGATAAGGTGAAAATCACCTTGGTCTGCCAATAACACAACTTCAACACCATATTTAGGTTTGACCTTAGGGCTTCAACTTGACTTCATGACCCCACCACAACACCCTAAACACCCTTGGGTGGTCCATAGGGTCACTAAGAACACAATGGGGACATGCAAAGTGGCCAAGTTGGCTTAAGTCCACCCTAAACCTAAATGGGTCAAACTGGCCTACTTAGGATCAATTAACCTTCCCTTAGCTAAGAGAGCCCCACACATGTCTTCCTAACCCTAAAGTTAGGTCAATGAGTCACCAAGGACCCATTGGGTCAACCAGAGAGGCTAAGTTGACCTAAGTCAACCTTAGTAATAAATTGGTCAAAGTACCCTTCCTAAGGGCAGGTGACCTCCAAAGTGCCAAGACCACCCTACCCAACACTTCTTAGATCTTAGGGGAGGCCAATGGGTCACCAAGGACCCATTGAGGTCATCCAAAGATGCTAAGTTGACCAAAGTCAACCCTAGCTCTAAAAGGTCAAAGTGCCCTAACTAAGGGTCAAGTGACCCCAAAATGCCCAACCAACCCTACCCAAGTCTTCCTAAACCTTAGGGCAGGCCAATGGGTCACCAAGGACCCATTGGGGTCAACCCAAATGGTCATGTTGACCAAGGTCAACTCTATTCTAGTGTTAGGTCAAATTAGCCCAAATGGGCTAACCCAAGCTCAAACCCATTTCCCCCACTTGGGCTAACCTCAGTTTTATTATTAATATGAGTTAGTGGGCTGCCAATAGGTTGGAGGAGACCTCAAAACCGGCCTTGATGACTTGGAGAGAGAAAAGCTTCATTTTTCCCCTTTAATGGAGGAGAGAGAAGGTCGGGAGTGAAGGCCATTTATGGCATAGGAAGGCCAAGAGCTCCTCTCTTCATGCTGGATTCATTCCCCCTTCAGTTTTGAGAAGAACAGCCTTAGCCAGCCACATAGGGGCTGAATCCAGTGAATACTCCATGGCTGAAATTTTCACCTTCATGGCCAATAATGGCCATTGGTGCTCTACCCTTCCTCTACCCCATTTAGCCCTTTTAAAAGCTTCCTTAGGACCAGAGGAGTCGTTTCCACATCTTCCTTGAAGGTTTCGAGCCATTTGGTAGTGCTGTTGCAGAACACCTGAAGCTCCAAAATTCGGCCATGGCACACCACCACCAAACCCGTCGGCAAGCACGATTGTAGGTCCTCATCTACTCCTTCTCATATGGATAGATCATAGGAATCTTTTAGGATGAGAATCGAGCTCAAATGAGACAGATCGGGTGAAGATTTTTCCTAGTTTTCCATGAAAAAAATGGGTCGGGTTTGTCGAAAACCACCCCTCCGGCGGCCGTGTCGCCGCCCGGTGATAGCCCCCACCTCAACGAAGGTGGTGGCGGTGGTGGCCGTCCAGGGAGGTGGTTGGATGGCCGGGAAAATGGATTGGAAGTTGCTCCAAGTTTGGGCAATCCCAGCCCTTGGCTAGAGGAAGAAGATGAACAGGAGGTGTTGGATTTGCATTAAGATCTGTGCTCGATCTGATTTTAATAATTCTTGTTTTATTAATTTCTGCCCCATTTCTGGGCTGTTTCTAAATTTAATATTAAAAGTACTTAGGTGCTGTTTCAGAAAAACGTTGTCAACATGAACATTGTGGGTCTATGGGTCTAATTTAATTTAAAATTGGTTTCAACCAATTTGGGTAAGTGGTTTGACCACATCACTCATTTTGGTGAGGACTATACCTAGGCTAGTCTAGAGAATATTTTGAGTGCCCCCATCAATCCATCTATCCAAATGACTTGAAATTTTGGATGGAAATCATTAGTACCTATACCTAAAACATATCCAAAATTGGGAATTTTTGGAAATACATTTCCTAAAGTTTTTGTAGGAATTTAATAATCCATTGAGGAATTATTTAATAGGTCTAATAACCTCTAAACCCTCCCAAATTTTGGTGAGTGGTCCATGGGGTCATCATAAGACTATGTATAAATTTTCATCCCATTTGGTAATGATTTAGTTTGAAAATAAGCAAACTCTAGCCTTGCCCCTAAAGGGGTATTTAGGTCAAAGTGCCCCTTGTGGGTTTGAGTGGTCAAACCACCTCAACAGAGGTTGAAATTTTGGCCACTGGTTGACTTGACATTTAACACCCTCATATGGATTATGGGGTGGTTTAGGGTAGATTAGCCCTAGGACCCTAGTTCTAACCCTAAGGATGAACTTTGGGGGCTTGTGAAGGACATCGGGGGTTATGTTCTTGGATGGACTTGGGGATCAGTCCATGAGATCCTAGGGTGGTGAAATGCCCTAGGAAGGGATATGATGGTACTTAGACACATGCACCCCACATAAACCACTTAATAAGCATTTATGACTTTAAACCCTAGAAATTATCTTACGGGTCAAATGACCTTGAATCTTGATGATATTTTGGCATGAACAATGTTCTTAAGCACTGTCACGAGGGTCCAGCCGGTGGGCATTATAAAGCCAACCGGACCGATCAGAAGGCCCACTCTCTTCAACGATGCGCACACTTTTGTGCGTGCATGCGATAGCTCTCAGCGGTCGGGTAACATCTCTCGTCGTGACGAGATGCCCCAAAATATGTTTTTAGAATGTGAAGTCTTCGTTTTATGGGGCATAGATTTTGTTGGCCCCCTACCTCACTCTTTCAAAAATATGTATATTTTAGTAGCGGACGACCACGTATCGAGGTGGGCGGAAGCGCAAGCTCTCCCCACCAACGATGAGCGAGTCATCGTTACATTTCTTAAAAAACTATTTTCTCGCTTCGGCACGCCTCGTGCAATTGTTAGTGATAGGGGAACGCATTTATGTAATGCTCTTATGGCTAAGACGTTTGCTAAATACGGAGTCACGCACAAACTCGCCACCCCCAATGTAACACCTCCCCTGTAATGACCGTATAATATGGGTCCGGCCGGGGCCCCACAACATACGGACGCCACAGCTTTAGTATTATAAGATGATATAACTACCCACACTCAAAACTCTTTGCACAACACAACGGAAACACAAGCAAGACAAGAAGTTATCCACTACAAGAACGGTAAAAAAAAATAATGGCCTTATGGCCTTACAACAGGTGTCCAAACTCAAATAATACATCAGTCAAGAAAGCGCATAGCACTCCTAGTCTACCTCGGCGTGCAAGCCGGACAACATGAGTCTCAAAAATACAACATCATATAAGTAGAGCTACAAAAGAGAGAAGCACTTTATGTACCTTAGGCCTTTCTGGCTGGCGAGCTAGCTCCTGCATGCGATCCTTGCCCTGTAAAATTTATTAGTAACGTGGGTCAGCAAAGGCTGACCTCAAACTGTGTAACAAACACATCTCCACCCGGCCGCCCCTAACGGACCCCGGGGTACTCCTCCAACCTACAAGTTAGCACTTCGTATGCAATATTCATAAGCAAGAAAAACAACTACAGAAACAGGCTTGGATGTCACACGCATCATACATGTTCTCTACTGGTTGAGCATATAATAAAAAGGGGCCTACTTATCCAACATGAATGCAACAAACCGGGCTTCTCCCAAGGCACCCTATCTCGTATGCATCTAGCACATCATCACATCATATGGGTACTCATCGATTCCCCATTGGCATAAAGCCACAAACAAAGGGGTAACACCATTTCCCCCAACGGCACACAAGCCGCCACATGGAACCCTTGCAAAGGCCCCACCCGCTCAAGGTCTTAGACCTGGGCTTGCCTGTAAGCTCTGACGTCTCTTGTCAGGATTCCAACAAACACAAACTGACCGATTCTAAGAAGCCTTGCCAGACCCCACCCGCTCATGGCCTCATTGCCCGGGCTTGCCCGCATGCTTGACATTCTCGTCAGTCTCATAGAAGGGGACTAGTCTCGCCGGGACACTCTCCACACATGACGTGAACGTCACGGGTTAGCCAGCCGAACACGGAGACATAGCCACACCTTGGCACATCACAAACCAAGACAATTCCACCCTAATCCCTCATTTGTACTGCAGCGTTCCCGCGCACCAAGGAAACCATCTCCAACTCATGCGGAGCTAACCTTGTCCACCAAGGAAACCATCTACCGCCACGAGGAGCTAACCTTGTCCGGTTCCGACTACACGTACTCATTCGAGAAAAAGGGGAAAACACCACCACATCACAAACGGCATCTTGCCGCAACAGAATCTCTACGAATCCCTAAAGTTCGTATGCAATATCACCGAGTCGGACTAAGGGTCGCGACTACGGCTTCACCCACCATGCCTAATCCACTAACGGAGCGGATCTCTAATGCAAATCATGACGGGGACGGACTCAATCGACCCGGAGGTTCCTCTTGAACCTTGGCAACACAAAACCCCTCTCATTTGAGTGTTTGGTGCCCAAAACTAGAAAAAAAAATGATGCTGAGACATGCATCCTAAAACCGAGAGGAGAACTGTCGTTACCTTCCGACTCCTCTTCCTTGCCATGGCAAAATAGCCGGATGAAAACCTTCGCAATGATCTAGCCTCCAGGGATCTGCACTCGGCTCGCGATTTGGAGCATCGAAGCTTCTCCTACAGCCCAAACCCTCCTTCACCTTCTTCCTTGCTCTCCCTTCTCTCTAGAAATAAGTAAGAGAAAAGCTTGAAGGAGAATGAGGGTTTCCAACCCTATTCTCTGACTTAACTTCCCAAGAGCAGTCCTGAACCATCAAATCCTAAAATCAGGGAAATAAAGGCCACGATCCGACTGAAAAATAAAATACCTGGGCCGAACATGGCCTGGCACACGCCCGTGTCCAGGGCCATGTCCCCCATTCGCCGTCTCAAATCGATGCGCCTGGAACAGCACACGGGCATCCGACACGCCCGTGTTCGACCTGACACACCCGTGTCCGCACTGACACGGCCGTGTGGTCGGCCGTGTGCCTCCATCAACACAGCCCCGCAAACAACCCGAGAAGGGACACGGCCTGGGACACGCCCGTGTCCCAAGCCGTGTGCCAAGTATCGACACTCGTCGACAGTCTTTGTGTCGACACCGCGGAAAAACGTCGAGCGAAGATCGTCGACCAAGCGGGACACGCCCTGTGACACGCCCGTGTCACAGGCCGTGTGCCCCAGTCTCGACACTCGACACTCGACAACATCGTCGACTGAAGTTCGTCGACAGACCCACACGGCCTTGGACACGCCCGTGTCCTAGGTCGTGTGCCTTATCTCGACACATTGTCGAGCAAAAATGTCGACACCCCGGGCCGAGTGTAGACACGGGCTCGACATGCCCTGCGACACGCCCGTGTAGCAGGCCGTGTGCCCTGCCTCGGCACATCGTCAAGCACAAAGTGTCGACTACGCGGCCAAGTCGTCGACAGCATGACACGGCCTGGGACACACCCGTGGGACACGCCCGTGTCCCGGGCCGTGTGCCCCCTGCCAGAAACCAAAAATTGTCCAGCAGTGTAAATCAACCCTTTCTCAAAATCTGGGGTGTTACAACTCTCCCCCCCCCCCTTAACAGAATTTCGTTCCAAAATTACAAAGCAAAAGGGAACACACTTAAATGGTACCTGATTTGAAGAGCTCTGGATACTCTTCTAGCATGGCTTGTTCTCGCTCCCACGAGAGCTCCTCACGGCCGCAGTTGTCCCATCGAACATTCACGAGTTTAACCTCTTTATTCCGCAACTGCCGAGTCTCCGAATCCTCTATAGCGATTGGAAGGACCCGCGTCCTCAAGTCTTCCTCAATCGACACCGATGCCGGCTCGATCACCATACTAGCCTCCACCAAGGCTTTCCTCAAGACGGAGACATGGAAGACGTCATGCAATCCACTCAGCTCCGCGGACAACGCCAACCGATAGGCTGCTTCTCCCACCCGTTCAACAACTTCAAAGGGCCGCAAAAATCTTGGACTCAACTTCTTGAGTCGGCGAATCCGTGAGACGCCTTTGAACGGTTTGATCTTCAAATAGACCCAATCACCTACCGCAAACTTCAACTTCCGGTGACGAGGATTAAAGTACTTTGCTTGCCGGTCTTGCACCACCTTCATACACTCTTGAATGGTCCGTACCAACTCACAAGCGTCAACTAGCACCTCTTTTCCCAAAATTTTGGTGTCTCCCGCCTTTGCCCAAGACATCGGTGTTCGACACCGTTTCCCATACAAAGCTTCGTATGGTGCCATTTTTATACTTGCTTGATAACTGTTATTGTATGCGAATTCCACCATGAAAAGGTGATCCTCCCACTTCTTGCCGAAGTCAAGAACGTTCATTCTCAACATATCCTCCATAGTACGGTTCGTTCTTTCAGTTTGCCCGTCAGTTTGAGGATGGAACGTCGTACTGAACTTTAGCTTCGTGACCAAACTCTTCTGAACCAATCTCCAGTCCTTGGACATAAACCGTCTGTTGGGTACATTGGTTTAAATGTACCTGATTTGAAGAAGCCTCACCCAACTCAATGATATACATCAAAATGTATTTGATGTATTTTGAGTTTACTTGTGCAGGCTAAGTATTTGCAGGAAAGAAGAAAAGTTTCTAAGTCCATGTGTCGACACCCAGAGGGAAAGTGTCGACACTTAAGAAAGCTTGTGTCGACACTTGGAGTCATTGTGTCGACACTAGGGATGCTGAGTCGACACCAGACAGAAAGTGTCGACACTCAGTGAAGAAAAGACAATGAAGCTGTGTCGACACTTAGCAGTTGTGTCGACACCCAGTGAAGCTGTGTCTACATCAGAAAGTGTCGACACTTGGAGGCTGTGTCGACACTCAGCAAAAGTCTGTAGAGACTAAGTACAAGTGTCGACACCCAGAACAATGTGTCGACACTCAACAGAAGAGTCAACACTGGAAGTAAGTGTCGAAACCCAGAACAATGTGTCGACACTTAGCTGAAGACTCAACACTTGAAGAAAGTGTCGACACAAGGAGCTGTGTCGACATTTAGCAAAGAACATCAAAGTCAACAAAATATTCTAAGTACAAGTGTCGACACTAAGGGAATGTGTCGACACTCAGCCAGAGTCTCGACAGAAGAAGGATGTGTCGACACAAGGAGCTGTGTCGACACTCAGCAAGTATCAACACTGAAGACATGTGTCAACACCAAGAAGTAGTGTCGACACTTAACAGATTCAACACATCAAGATGTGTCGACACAAAGGTGTTGTGTCGACACTTAGAAGAATTCAGCAAAGATACTGAAGTACAAGTACTTGTGTCGACACTCAATTTCAGTGTCGACACATGAAGAAGAAGTAGTGTCGAGATACAAAATCTACAACATAAGGAGTGGTGTCGACACCTTGTAGACTAGTGTCGACACTTAGACAACATGTGTCGACACTTGGTCTATAAGTGTCGACACTTAAAGACAGAAAGTCTCAACACTTTCAGACAGTTAGAGAATTTTCAAGAACTGACTGGATGACTTGACAGCTGCCATTCCAGCCGGTCTACAGCACCTGTCAGAGTTGTCAGAATTCAGTTATGGACCGGATCAGCCGGTTACCATGAAGAAGGCCTATAAATAGGCCTATACTGTATACAGAATTGATTGATCAAAGGGTTGTTGAAGTTGCCAAAGTTCAAATTATTAATCAAGTATTCAACAAAGAAGATCTAGCTATTCCTTGAAGAATCAAGTACAGATCTAAGAAGTTGGAGAGAGAGAGCTCCATCCAAGAAATCAGCTGTTGGAACCCAGTTGAGAAGAAGGATTCAGATTAGTCTGAATCTTAAGAAGCAGAGATCAAGGATCAACTGCAGAAGGAGTCAATCTTATTGAGTTCTACTTTCAAGAAGCTTTGAAGAAAGCTAAGTCAGATTGAGTCCAGCTGAGTTCTTCCAAGAACTCATCAAGAATCTCACAACTTATCTCTCTTTCATCTAAGTTGTTGAGTTTATACATTTTGTATTCATTATAACTTGTTGGATCCTTTGGATCTGAGATTGTAAGCCTGAAATTATAAAGGCTGAGGGTAGGAGAGTTAAATCTCTGAGTGTAGGCCTTGGTGGCTGAGTGTAGGCCTTGGTGGCTGAGTGTAGGCCTTGGTGGCTGAGTGTACGCCTTTGTGGCTGAGTGTAGGCCTTTGTGGCTGAGTGTAGGCCTTTGTGGCTGAGTGTAGGCTTTGTGGAAAAGCTGAGTTGTAGGGCCTTGGATCTGAGGTGTAGGAACCAGTTTGGGTTCTGAGATAGTGGAGGAGTTTGGCCGAATCTAGTACACTGCTAGATAGGCGAAGGGGGAAAGTGGATGTACCCAAAGCTTGGGGAACCACTATAAAACTATGTGTCTACTGTGTGATTGTGTTTTGCTGTGATTGCTGAATGTGTGCTGTGATACAGTAGATAGAATTCTGTGAAATTTACTGATTGCTGCCATAAAAAGTTAAAAAGAATTTGGTCACCTATTCACCCCCCCTCTAGGTGTTTAGGTACTATATCTTTCAAGTGGTATCAGAGCCAGGTTACTCAAAAAGGACTAATAGTCTGAGTAGATCCTATTGGCAGATTCAGGTTAAGTCAATTACAGATTCAAGAAAATCAAGAACCATGGGTTCCACTGAAAATCACAAGGAATTGGGATCCATGAAACTACCTATATGTAGGAAGGAGATCTTTGGGATGTGGAAGGAAAGGGTAAGGCTGTTTATGGAGGCCTCAGAACCTAGAATTTATATCACAGTAAATGTGCCCATGAAGGTGTCAGTCTTGGATGCAAATCAAAGAACACCAAAAGATTTCTCAGAAATGACAAAGGATGAAATTATTCTAGCCACTATGGATAAGAGGGCTCAGAACATTATAGTGAGTGTCATAGATGATGCAACTTTTCAGAATCTAATACACTATAAGACAGCCAAAGAGATGTGGGATACACTTATTGTGTATATGGAGGGTTCTGAAGAAGTTAGGCAAGACAGAAAATCCTTGCTAAATCAAGAGTATGAAAGTTTTAGACAAGGAAAGGGTGATAGCATAACTGAGTGCTATAAGAAGTTCTACAGGATAGTGAATGAACTCATGTCCTATGGCAGAGAGTTTAGTAATTATGAACTCAATGACAAGTTTCTAAGGTCCCTAACTAAAGATTGGGACACCAAGATCTGTGACATTAGAGAAATGGCTAAGTTGAGAGAAATTCCTCCACCTACACTATTTGGCAAATTGTTGTCATATGAAATGCAGTTGACAGTGAGGAAAGAGGAGGAGAAATCAACAAGAAATGAACATAAGGAAAGAACAGTAGCTTTTAAGACAGAAGCCCCCAGAAAGTACAGGAGTAAGTCACTAACTCCACCTCCAAAGGTTGCTGAATCAGAGTCAGATGAGTCTGTCAACACAAAGTCTGAAAATAGTGAAAGTGATGAAGACTTTGCTGCTTTCACTAGACATTTTCAGAAGTTTTTAAAGAAGAAACAGTGGAGGTCAAGGCCTTCTACTTCACAGGGAATAGAAGACTTTTATCAGAATAAAAAGGCTTCAAAGAAGGACAGAAAGAGGACTAAATCTAGCAAGACAACTGTTTCAAAAATAGTGTGCTATTGCTGCAATAGATAAGGCCATGTTGTTGCAGATTGTCCAGAAAAGAGAAAGGAGTCTAGTGACAAGAATAAGACTCATTTCAAAGGCAAGAAAGAAAAGTCATTTGTTGCCAAAAAGGAGAAGACCCTGTCAGATATCTCTTCTTCAAAAACTGAGTCAGATGCTGAGGAATACATAGGGCTATTTGCTGAAGAAGAAGAAGAAGAATTCATGCAGATTATGGATTCTATATATGAGCAAGAAGACTGTCAGTGCCAAGGACTGATGGCATTGACTGAAAATGACAAAATCCTGGAGCAGCCAGGACCTAGTAAGGTACAAAGTTCAACTTTAAGTTCAATTTCTTGTGCCAGTACATAATCAGATTCATCTTCATCAAGTGATGAGAGTGCATCTGAGTCTGAAGAAGATATTCATCAGCTGATAGATGAATATAAAGTACTGTTGCTAGCTTACAAGAAGAGCAAGTCCCTAGCCAAAAGTCAGGCAAAGGAAATTGCTATTCTTAAAGCTGCTGCAACTGAGTTTGAGAAGTCTTTTGATCAAAAGTTTAATGAGATAGCCAGATTGAAGCACATAACTGTGATTCAAATGGGAACTATATCATTTAAGAATGATCAAATCAAGAGTCTGGAGATGAATCTTCAGAAGGAGAAGGACTTAGTTGCTAGGTTTTCTAAACCTAAGTCAGTTCTACCCTTAATTGATGACTTTGTACATCACAAGGGTAAAGCTGGACTAGGAATTACTAGACCTGCAAGGACTGTTCAGTCTAAGTCCAAGTCCAAGGGCAAAGCCCCAACACTCAACAAGTCAGCTGTAGATAAGACAGCAAAGACAGTACCTAAGCAAAGGTACAATAAGTTTGAGTGTTGGTGTTGTGGCAAGATAGGCCACTTTGCAATGGACTGTTGGCACAATGCTAGTGCCAAAGTGAGTAGCAAACTAGCTGTTGGAAAACCAGCAGGTAGTCTTGTCAGGATGCAAACTAACAAATACCAAGGACCCAAGAATACTTTGGGTTCTAAGGTTCATTAATCTGTTTTGCAGGTGAGTCCAAGTTGCCATGCCCCAATATGGTACTTGGACAGTGGATGTTCCAGACATATGACTGGAACAAAGGGATTACTAAGGGACTACATTCCAATCAAAGATGGTCCAAAAGTCACCTTTGGTGGTTCTGAAAAAGGAATCATCAAAGGGTTTGGTAACATTTCTAGCAACTTGGTTACCATTACTCAAGTGACTTATGTTAAAGGGTTGAAACACAACCTAATAAGTATAAGTCAATTAAGTGATGTAGGGTATGGCATCTCATTTGTTAAGGATGGTTGTCATATCAATAGGTCAAATGATCAAGAGATCATTTTGACTGGCTATAGAAAGAGGAATGTCTACTGCCTAGAAATTATGTGTGAGACCAATGGTTCTCAAGTGTGTCTTGTAGCTGATGAGACAGCCTCTCATTGTGTCAAATGGCACAAGAGGCTAGCTCATCTTAACTACAAGACAATTGTCAAACTCTTTAGTAAAGAGTTAGTGAGGAATGGTCCTCAAGTTAAGTGTGTTAAAGATGGTATTTGCTCAGCTTGTCAAAAGGGCAAGCAGACAAGATCCACCTTTAGAAGCATAGAAAACAAAGATGCTGTGAGGTGTTTATACCTCTTGCATATGGATCTCTTTGGTCCAATGCCAGTTCACAGCCTAGGAAGGAAGGTCTATACCTTTGTAGTTGTAGATGACTACTCAAGGTTTTCCTGGGTGTTCTTCTTAAGACAGAAGTCTGAAACACCCAATGTCTTCTATAGTTTTGTTAGACAAATTCAGAATAAACTAAATAGTACAGTGGTCAAAATAAGAAGTGACCATGGTACTGAGTTTCAGTCTGATAGTATGACAAGACTATGTGAAGACTTTGGGATATTTCAAGAGTTTTCTTCACCTAGAACACCTCAGCAAAATGGCATTGATGAGAGGAAGAATAGAACCTTGATTGAGGCAGGTAGAACCCTATTAAGTGATACATCACTACCAGAATATTTCTGGGCTGAAGCAGTTAATACTGCATGCCATGTTAGAAATAGGGCTACCATCACTAAAAGCCTCAACAAGACCCCCTATGAGGTTGTGAAAGGCAGGAAACCAAACATATCCTACTTCAGGATCTTTGGTTGCAAATGCTTCATACTTAACAATGGAAAGTCTTACTTGACTAAGTTTGCTGCCAAGTTCCAAGAGGGAATTTTTGTTGGGTACAGCAACAACAGTAAGGCTTATAGAGTCTACAACTTGTCTACACAAGTTGTAGAAGAGACTGTACATGTAGTATTTGATGAGACTAAACTTATTAACAATGAGTTGTCTAGTAGTGTATGTAGCCCCACAGGTTTAACAAAGAAGATGGACAAGCTCACTCTAGAAGAAGAATCTACTGCAAGACAGCAAGTAGAAGACAGTGGCTGTTGTCCAGGGGGAGAAGTACATGTACCAAATACAGAAGAAGTATAAGGAGTACAGCAAGATGATAAAACTAAAGAGGTTCAACCAGACGTCAGGATGCCTCCAGCCAATAGGCATCTTAGAGATCATCCAGTAGAGCAGATTATTGGAGATCCAAGACAAGGGGTACAAACAAGGAGCAGAAACCTGAATACAACAATCTACTCCAGCTTTCTATCCCAAGTTGAACCTAAGAATTTTGAAGAAGCCATTCTAGATCCACAATGGACTGAAGCAATACAAGAAGAGCTGAATCAGTTCAAGAGGTGCAAGGTCTGGGAACTTGTTCCTAAACCTAAAGACCATAATATAATAGGAACCAAGTGGATCTACAGGAATAAGATGGATGAACAAGGTGTCATCATTAAGAACAAAGCAAGATTAGTTGCAAAAGGATATAGGCAGGAAGAAGGTATTGATTTTGATCAAACCTTTGCTTCCAGTAGCCAGACTGGAAGCCATAAGGATGTTCCTGGCCTATGCAACTTTTCAAGGATTCAAAGTTTACCAAATGGATGTCAAGTCAGCATTTCTGAATGGTAATCTTAAAGAGGAAGTCTATGTGGAACAGCCATCAGGTTTTGTTGATTCAACTTTACCTAATCATGTCTATAGACTTAGGAAAGCTTTATATGGGTTAAAGTAAGCCCCTAGGGCTTGGTATGAAACCCTATCTAGTTTCCTCATTGAGAACAAGTTCTCAAGGGGGAAAATAGATAAGACTCTATTCCTTAGGGAATCTAGAGGCAAAGTAATACTAGTCCAAATATATGTAGATGACATTATATTTGGGTCTACTGAAAGTAGCCTTTGCAAAAAGTTTGCAAAGCTAATGCAAAGTCAATTTGAGATGAGTAGTATGGGAGAGCTGAAGTTTTTCTTGGGTCTCCAAGTTAAACAGACTGAGAGTGGTTTATCCATATGTCAGTCCAAGTTCACCCTAGAACTCATAAGGAAGTATGGTATGGATTCATCCAGCACCATGAAGACTCCTATGGGGTCAAGTATGTCTCTTAGCAAGGATGATGCAGGGAAGCCTGTAGATGAAACCTTGTATAGAAGGATAGTTGGCTCCCTATTATACTTGACTGCAAGTAGACTAGATATCATGTATGCTACATGTGTCTGTGCAAGGTATCAAGCCTGCCCTAAAGAGTCTCATTTGACAGCAGTCAAGAGAATATTGAGATATCTTAAGGGCACTCCTTATCTAGGCCTCTGGTACCCTAGGAATGGGGATTTTGATCTAACAGGTTATTTAGATGCAGACTTTGCAGGATGCAAAGAAGACAGAAAAAGCACTACTGGAACCTGTCAATTCCTAGGTGGAAGACTGATTTCTTGGAGTAGCAAAAAGCAAACAAGTGTGGCTATCTCCACTACAGAATCAGAGTATGTGGCTGCTGGAAGCTGATGTGCTCAACTTCTATGGATACAACATCAACTAGAGGACTATGGAATTCAGGTAAGTAGAACTCCACTCTTTTGTGATTCTACTAGTGCTATTTCAATAGCTAATAATCCTGTATCCCATAGTAGAACAAAACATATTGAAATTAAATATCATTTTCTTAGGGAGCATGTAGAAAGAGAAGATATTTTACTTGAATATGTTAAAACAGATGAACAACTAGCTGATATGTATACTAAGCCCTTAGAAGAAGCTAAGTTCAACAGGTTTAAGATTGAACTGGGAATGATAAACTTAGAGTAAGTTTATAGTATTGAAATTGTCTAAGTAAAAAGGTGTCGACACATAGAGATTTCTGTGTCGACACAGATAGTAGGTGACGACACTTCAGGGAAAAGGTGTCGACACATCTAGGAAGTTGGTGTCGACACTTCAGAATAATAGTGTCGACACATGACAAGTAGGTGTCGACACAACCAAGGTGGTGTCGACACTTAGTGTTTACTCAGTATTTTCTAAGTAAAGTCTCGACTAAATGTCGAGTAGAGTGGTGTCGACACATAAACAAGTGTCGACACATATAATCTGTTGACTAAACTTGTGTCGACACATATGTGTCGAGACATTATAAGTCAGTGTCGACACTTATTGCCAGTGTTGACATAATTTAAGTTAGCTGTCCCGCCTGTTCATCTTCAAAATTAGAAAGGTATAAATAGGGTTTTGTCTTTGTTTGTCGACACGCTTGCAAAGTTTCGAGACCAAACTTCTGTGTCGACACCTCTCTTCTCTCAAGACAAATTCTACAAACCCTAATGGCGCCTAAGCTAGAGGAGAACGTCAACGAAGGATACGAGCTGGTGCGGAATGCTTTTGAGGATGCCGATCAAGAAATCAAGACAGTTGTAACCCTAGTCACAGATTCAGGGTTAGAATATCTTGTTTCAGAACCTACTAAAATATGGAAGAAAGAGGTACTGGAATTCCTCAATGGAGCTGAAGTGGACGAATCTGGATACAAGATCAAATCCAGAGTTCATGGAGTAAGGGTTAAGGTTTCACCTAAAAGTCTGAGGAAGGTACTTCAGTTGCCCAGAACTAAAGAGGAAGATGAGGTTACTACTTCAAAGACCAGGGAAGCTCTAACCTGGTGTGGACTGGATCCTAAGATGAAGCTTGGATCAGTGTTTCTTAGAAAAGGTATGAACCATCAAGGGAAATTCTTTTCAGAGATTGTTGGCAAAGTCATACTCAGCAAGCAAGGAGGGCATGACAGAGTGTCTGCCTATATGTTTAGTATTATGACAAGGATAATCTTCTCTCTGCAAACTGACTGGTCTATTATAATCTTTGAGAAGATTAAAGAAAGCCTAAAGAAGCCCAACTTAGGCAGAATTTTAAGTCTTTACCTAGCAGGTGTTATACCTGCAGTTATGGGTCAGGCTGCTGGAAGCAAAATCAATCATATGAGGAAGATGGATTTAAGGATATTTTCCAGGTGGGACAGGGTGTTGTCTAAAGAGATGCCAACCCCTAAGAAGAAAGTTCCTGAGAAAGTATCACCCCCCAAGAAGAAGAGGAAAACTGCTCCAGTGGCACAGGTTTCCACTAGCAGTTCTGAAAGTGAAGAACAAGTGGTCTTCACACCTGATGAAGAAGACACAGGAACTGCTGTGAAGTCTCCAGCACAACAAGTGGATGCTGAAATCCAGGGGGAGCTACCACAAGCTAGCCTCATCCACAAGGATCACATTCAGGGGGAGCCACTAATTGTGGAAGAACCCACTCCTCTTGAGAGTGAACAAGCTACAGAAACAATTCTAGAGGTAATTACTGAGCTTAATGCTTTGGTTTTTCCTATAGAAGATACTGATTTGTCTGATGTTTATCAGCAACCACAGCCTGCTAGTCGAGTCCCAGATGTTGTCATGGAAGACACATCTGCTACAGCTCATTTTGTTTCTGATCTAGTGGTTGAAGAGCCCAGAAATTCTCCTGCTCATTCTGAACAAGAATACACCATGGAAGATTTATTTTTAAATCTAGATCAAGAAGATTTTGATAAGGAAACTGCTGCTGAAGAGGAGAATGCTCCTGTTCAGGGGGAGCAAGTTGTATTTCTTGAAGAGCCTGCAAGAAAAGACACTGAGAAGGCACCAGATGTGCAAACTGAAAGGCCTCCAAGCCCTAAGGAGAGGGTGGATATAGCCAGCTCCTCAGCTTCTGAAGATGAGGAGGCTACCAGGGCTAAGAAGCAGAAACTTTATGTTTTCAAGAGAAGGAGTCAGAGTTACAAGAAGGCTCTCCAAACTATAGCACCACAGCTTATAGTTCAGCAAGCACCATCAGTTGATTATAGTGCACTGATGGTTGCAATGCAAATTAAACTGGATGAGCACAGGTAGGAAATTGAGAAGTATGTTGATGCAGGGCACAGATCAGTCCAGTATGATCTAGCCCAGGACATAAAGTCAATAAGATTTGAGATGAATCTTAACAAGAAGGAAATGACTGACTGCTTCCACAAGGGTGGGAATGCAGTAGTCTATCTTGCAACTCATCAGGAGAAGATAAAAGCACAAGTGCATGACATAGCTGTGAAGCAAGGATATGTACTTGAAAACCAAATCAGAATGAATGACACTTTGACAGCATCTCACAATGCTATTGTCACAGAAATGAAGAACTTAGCTGCTGGACCTTCTACCTCTACAGCTAATGTTAAAGCTGAATTTGATAAAGTATTTCAAGAAGAAATCACTGCTGTTAAGACTGCCATTCAAGACTCCCAGAAGGCCATATCTGAACAACTTAAAAAGCTCAAACCTTTCTTTAAAGATGGAGTCAAATACTTGGATAATCAAATCAGATTTCAGAAGGATGATGTCAGAGATCACATGGCTAGAGAAGTCATAAAGGGGGAGAGAGTATTAGTCAAAGCTAGCTCTGATCATGCCAAGTGGATATCTAATTCCATCAGAGCTACACTGGGTTATCCTCTTCTTTGTGATGATGACAATGTTGCTGAATCTGGAATTCATCCTGCATATTTAGGAGGTGAGCAACCAGAAGTAGCTCAAGTTATCTATCCTCCTCCAGATTTTGAAATGTTGCAAGCTGATATTCATCACATGTATAGCCCAACTGAAGGGAAGTCCAATATCATTCTAGAAAAAGTGGTTCAGCCTATATCTGAAGCCATGCAAGAGGCACTGCAGAAAGAAGAAGAGACAAGATTGTCTAAGAAGAGGTTTAGGGAACAAGCTGAACAAAGGCCAGACTTTGAACAGTGGAGCCCTACCTCAAGAAATATCATTTTGACTGCCTGGAAAGCTGCCAAAGATAATGTGCATAACAGGAACAAATGGTTTTCTGAGGCTGAATGGAGAAAACATGAGACTAGACAGGAGGCCATAGTTCAATATAGAAGGAAGGCCAAGATGGGAAAGCTACCTCCTACTGCTCTGGAGCCTAGCAAGTACTTTCCCAAGCCATATCATTATTTTGAAAGGCAGAAGATTAAAGCAGAAGAGCTTAAGAAGAAAGATCTGAAAGGCAAGAAGCCTGCTGATGTTGAAGTTGCTGAAGCTCCTGTTCAAGCCAGAGTTCAAGCTGGAAAAGGAATAGTTATTAAGGAGGCTGAACAGAAATAGCTTAGAAAATTTCTTAAGTTTACTATGTATTCTTTTGATATAAAACATTCTGTAAACTTTAGAATTTTGTATATGACAAAGTATTGGAACAATGTTTTGTGTGATAAATTTGTTGTGTAATAAATTTGTTTCATAAATTGTTCTGTGATGATGATGTATACATGTGTGATTGATACATGTTTATGTTTACCCTGCTATATATAATCCTGTTTTACATCATTTTGTAATTTTATTATGAATGGTGTATATCATTGACTAAGGGTTATGACTTCTCCAAATAGGGGGAGATTGTTGGGTACATTGGTTTAAATGTACCTGATTTGAAGAAGCCTCACCCAACTCAATGATATACATCAAAATGTATTTGATGTGTTTTGAGTTTACTTGTGCAGGCTAAGTATTTGCAGGAAAGAAGAAAAGTTTCTAAGTCCATGTGTCGACACCCAGAGGGAAAGTGTCGACACTTAAGAAAGCTTGTGTCGACAACCAGACAAGCAGTGTCGACACTTGAAGTCATTGTGTCGACACCAGGGAGGCTGAGTCGACACCAGACAGAAAGTGTCGACACAAGGAGCTGTGTCGACACTCAGTGAAGAAAAGACAATGAAGCTGTGTCGACACTTAGCAGTTGTGTCAACACCCAGTGAAGCTGTGTCTACATCAGAAAGTGTCGACACTTGGAGGCTGTGTCGACACTCAGCAAAAGTCTGCAGAGACTAAGTACAAGTGTCGACACCCAGAACAATGTGTCGACACTCAACAGAAGAGTCAACACTGGAAGTAAGTGTCGACACCCAGAACATTGTGTCGACACTTAGCTGAAGACTCAACACTTGAAGAAAGTGTCGACAAAAGGAGCTGTGTCGACACTTAGCAAAGAACAGCAAAGTCAACAAAATATTCTAAGTACAAGTGTCGACACTAAGGGAATGTGTCGACACTCAGCCAGAGTCTCGACAGAAGAAGGATGTGTCGACACAAGGAGCTGTGTCGACACTCATCAAGTATCAACACTGAAGACATGTGTCGACACCAAGAAGCAGTGTCGACACTTAACAGATTCAACACATGAAAATGTGTCGACACAAAGGTGTTGTGTCGACACTTAGAAGAATTCAGCAAAGATACTGAAGTACAAGTACTTGTGTCGACACTCAATTTCAGTGTCGACACATGAAGAAGAAGTAGTGTCGAGATACAAAATCTACAACACAAGGAGTTGTGTCGACACCTTGTAGACTAGTGTCGACACTTAGACAACATGTGTCGACACTTGGTCTATAAGTGTCGACACTTAAAGACAGAAAGTCTCGACACTTTCAGACAGTTAGAGAATTTTCAAGAACTGACTGGATGACTTGACAGCTGCCATTCCAGCCGGTCTACAACACCTATCAGAGTTGTCAGAATTCAGTTATCGACCAGATCAGCCGGTTACCATGAAGAAGGCCTATAAATAGGCCTATACTGTCTACAGAATTGATTGATCAAAGGGTTGTTGAAGTTGCCAAAGTTCAAATTATTAATCAAGTATTCAACAAAGAAGATCTAGCTATTCCTTGAAGAATCAAGTGTAGATCTAAGAAGTTGGATAGAGAGAGCTCCATCCAAGAAATCAGCTGTTGGAACCCAGTTGAGAAGAAGGATTCAGATTAGTCTGAATCTTAAGAAGCAGAGATCAAGGATCAACTGCAGAAGGAGTCAATCTTATTGAGTTCTACTTTCAAGAAGCTTTGAAGAAAGCTAAGTCAGATTGAGTCCAGCTGAGTTCTTCCAAGAACTCATCAAGAATCTCACAACTTATCTCTCTTTCATCTAAGTTGTTGAGTTTATACATTTTGTATTCATTATAACTTGTAGGATCCTTTGGATCTGAGATTGTAAGCCTGAAATTATAAAGGCTGAGGGTAGGAGAGTTAAATCTCTGAGTGTAGGCCTTGGTGGCTGAGTGTAGGCCTTGGTGGCTGAGTGTAGGCCTTTGTGGCTGAGTGTAGGCCTTTGTGGCTGAGTGTAGGCCTTTGTGGCTGAGTGTAGGCTTTGTGGAAAAGCTGAGTTATAGGGCCTTGGGCCTGAGGTGTAGGAACCAGTTTGGGTTCTGAGATAGCGGAGGAGTTTGGCCGAATCTAGTACACTGCTAGATAGGCGAAGGGGGAAAGTGGATGTACCCAAAGCTTGGGGAACCACTATAAAACTCTGTGTCTACTGTGTGATTGTGTTTTGCTGTGATTGCTGAATGTGTGCTGTGATACAGTAGATAGAATTCTGTGAAATTTACTGATTGCTGCCATAAAAAGTTAAAAAGAATTTGGTCACCTATTCACCCCCCCTCTAGGTGTTTAGGTACTATATCTTTCACCGTCCATCTCGATCGCTGACTATGCTCTTAGGAATCCCATGCAGTCGCACAATGTTGCAAACATACAACTCCACCAGCTTCTCCACGCTGTCCTCTTTCCGATTTGGGATGAAGTGGGACACCTTGGTTAAGCGGTCCACGATCACCCAAATAGCATCATTACCCTGTTGCGATCTAGGCAAACCATGTACAAAGTCCATGAAGATATCATCAAATTTCCACTCAGGGATTGGAAGGGGCTTCAGGAACCCGCCCGGCTTCTGACATTCAGCCTTCACCAAGGCGCAAGTCTGGCAACGATTCACATACAAAGCTATGTCCCGCTTCAGCCCCGACCACCAAAAGGATTTCTTCATATCCAAGTACATCTTCGTACTGCCCGGATGAATGAAGTACTTTGTGAAGTGAGCCTCAAACATCAACTCCTCACTGAGTTTGCCGAACTGCGGTATACAAACCCTTCTGTCCTTCCTCAGAATCCCATCAATCATCTCCCAGGCGCTGCTCTCGCCCGTTTGAGCCTCCAACACAAATGGTTGAAACTCCACATCCAACCGAGTCGCTTCCCGAATGCGATCGATCAAGTCTTCTGCACTTCAATCCAGTTCAACCGAGCCACGCTGGACTCGCCTCTCGCAACACATTCCAAACCAAGGGACTCCCATTCCCGTACCAACCGCTCATCATGAGCTTCGATCCAATTCCCTTGCCCCGAGTACTTTCTACTCAAGGCATCCGCCACCACATTGGCTTTACCTGGCGTATACTGAATCGCCACTTCGTAGTCTCCAAGAAACTCAACCCACCTGCATTGTCGCATGTTCAAGTCCTTTTGATCCAAGAGATAGTTCAGGCTTTTATGATCCGTGAAGATCTCCACCTTTGCACCATAAACATAATGCCGCCATATTTTCAACGTGAAAATTACCGCCGCCAACTCCAAGTCATGGACGGGGTAATTCCTCTCATGAGGCTTCAGCTGTCTAGACCCAAAAGCTATCACCTTGACATGTTGCACCAAAACGCAACCCAAACCGCATCCTGATGCGTCACTGAAGATCTGAAATCCCTCGGTCCCTTGCGGTAGACTTAGGATTGGAGCCATCATCAGTCTCTCCTTCAGTGCCTCAAATGCTTGACTGCACTCTTGAGTCCACACAAACCTATGATCCTTACGAGTGAGAGAGGTGAGGGGTAGAGCTATCCGCGAGAAATTCTCCACGAATCTCCTATAATACCCAGCTAGTCCAAGAAAACTTCGGACTTCTACCACGGTCCTCAAAACTGGCCAATCTCTGATAGCTTCCACTTTTGTTGGATCCACTACCACCCCATCCCCACTAATCATGTGACCCAAAAATGCCACCTTCTCTAACCAGAACTCGCACTTGGAGAACTTTGCATACAACTGATTCTCCCTCAACACTTGCAAGACCACCCTAAAGTGGGACTCATGCTCCACTTCCAATTTGGAATACACCAAGATGTCATCAATGAAGACAACCACAAAAGAATCCAAGTATTCCCGAAATACTCGATTCATAAGATCCATGAACACAGATGGTGCGTTCGCCAGCCCGAACGACATCACCGTAAACTCAAAGTGTCCATACCTTGTACCAAAGGCAGTCTTGGGGATGTCCTCGTCCCGAATTCGCAACTGATAATAGCCTGACTTCAAGTCCAATTTGGAGTACACCACCGACCCAACCAGCTGGTCGAACAAGTCGTCTATCCGAGGAATTAGATACTTATTTTTGACGGTCAATTTATTCAGCTCTCGGTAGTCTATGCATAGCCGCATGCTACCGTATTTCTTCTTTACAAACAACACTGGCGTGCTCCATGGTGAAGAACTTGGTCTAATATACCCTTACTCCAAGAGTTCCTGTAGCTATACCTTAAGTTCAGCCAACTCCTTTGGTGCCATCCTAAACGGAGGACGTGACACCGGCCTAGCCTCCGACACTAACTCGATCAAGAAATCGATCTCCCTCTGAGGAGGCGCTCCAGGAAGTTCATCCGAAAACACATCCTTGAACTCTGCCACTACGGGCACTTCCTCAATAGACAGCTGGGAGAGACGAACCTCCAATAACGCTACAAGCGCTACACCACCCTGGTTAAACGCCCGTATCAATTGCATGGCCGAAATCAGGGAATAGCCCACTCCACAAAGGCCCTCAAATTTGACTTCCGCCTGCCCTTTTTTCCTTAGGGTCACCACCTTAGATAAGCAGTCAATACTGGCGCGCTGCTCAGCAAGCCAGTCCATGCCCAAAATGACATCGAACTCCACCAATGGTAAAATCGCTGCTACCAAAACGAAGTCAACTCCGTTCAGCTCCCAACAGATGCGCCCTTTGGCCCCGGTGGTCATGGATGACCCATTAGGCATGCGCACTTTCAACTCCACGTCCACCGAGAAAGACTCAACTCCTATTCTCCGGATGAAGCTCTCCGCAAGAAAGGAGTGCGGTGCTCCCGTATCGAACAATACCCTAGCGGGGTATCCAGAAACTAACATGAAGCCTACAATATAGACATCACACAAAAGTCTAAAAGTATGAAGCACAAAATTTAAACTTAAATTTTCTTCATACATGTCACCACTTCGGTTTGGCGGATCGCTTCTTGCTGTCCAAGGTTGTAGGCCCTTGGTTGCAACGGTTGGAACCGAGAAGCACTCGACTCCGCCATTTTCCCTTTCTCTGCAGCACCGGGGCCGGAGCGCACAGTCTACTCCTGCCTTGCCTCTTGCCCCGCTCCTCCTTGGGGACAAACACGAGCTATGTGCCCCACCTTACCGCAGTTGTAGCACGTCGGCGGTCCCTTAGGGTGTAAACCTCCAGGCATCCACTTGCTCTTCTCACCGGACCTGGATGTGTGAGGCTTATTCCTCCACCTACTCCCTTCAGACTTTCCATGGGATTGGGAAGGCTTCCCTTCCCCTTGCTTGGGAGTGAAACCCTTACGATCCTGGGTTCGCTTCAGATCACTCTCCAACATCCTGGCAGCCTCAACCAACTCATTGATACCAGCTCTCTTCGTGGAAATGAGGGGTTGCCTGAGGTTCTCCCTCAGCCCCTGATAGAAGAGATTATCCCTCTCTACATCATCTGCCATCGTCGTTCCCGCGTAACGACCCAAACGGGTGAACTCCTGCACATACTCATCCACCGTCTTGTCCCGCTGCATTAAGTGCAGGAACTGCCTCTGAAGTGCCAACCGTGTAGAAACGGGAATGTACCTCTTTAGAAAAGCATCCCCAAACTCCTCCACTGACGGGGTGAGTCCCGGGAACTGGAGGCCGCTATAGCTCACCCACACAACTTGGTGTCTCCTTCCAACATGAATGCCGCATACTCAGATTTCTTCTCTTCTGACGTCTCTGCTGCCTCAAAAGCTCTTGAATGCGAACCCACCAATCCTCTGCATTCATTGGCGTACCAACTCCCTTGAAAGACGGGGGATGGAAGCTCAGGAAGTACTTCATGTGTCGGTCCCCATGTCCGACAACCACCCTTTCCGCCAAAGGCTCCACTCGCCTGGCTTCTCCTCCTAGCACGGCTGTCGCTGTATCCGGTGTAGCAGGGGTTGCTACTTGAGCTGCCGCTGTGGCTTGGGCCGCCACCATCGCTTCTGCAAGCATGCGGCAGAAATCGGCCGGGTTAACACCCGTGCCCAAAAGACCCGGAGCAGTGGCACTGCTCGCCGAGAGTTCCTCTCTTTCCCTCGACGTACCTGCCTCGTTGCTTGCACTCTTCAAGAAAACAAGAAATAAGGAATCAATCTCTAATCTCAAGACTTAAACATAAGTACACTCATGGTCCCGCGAAACTCTTATGTGGATAACTTCTATACACATTGACCTTGAATCTAACCTCCCTCTGATAACAAATTGTAACACCTCCCCTGTAATGACCGTATAATATGGGTCCGGCCGGGGCCCCACAACATACGGACGCCACAGCTTTAGTATTATAAGATGATATAACTACCCACACTCAAAACTCTTTGCACAACACAGCGAAAACACAAGCAAGACAAGAAGTTATCCACTACAAGAAGAGTAAAAAAAACAATGGCCTTATGGCCTTACAACAGGTGTCCAAACTAAAATAATACATCAGTCAAGAAAGTGCATAGCACTCCTAGTCTACCTCGGCGTGCAAGCCGGACAACATGAGTCTCAAACATACAACATCATATAAGTAGAGCTACAAAAGAGAGAAGCACTTCATGAAGCTTAGGCCTTTCTGGCCGGCGAGCTAGCTCCTGCATGCGATCCTTGTCCTGTAAAATTTATTAGTAACGTGGGTCAACAAAGGCTGACCTCAAACTATGTAACAAACACATCTCCTCCCGGCCGCCCCTAACGGACCCCGGGGTACTCCTCCAACCTGCAAGTTAGCACTTCGTATACAATATTCATAAGCAAGAAAAACAACTACAGAAACATGTTTGGATGTCACACGCATCATACAAGTTCTCTACTGGTTGTGCATATAATAAAAAGGGGCCTACTTATACAACATGAATGCAACAACCTGGGCTTCGCCCAAGGCACCCTATCTCGTATGCATCTAGCACATCATCAATTCATATGGGTACACATTGATTCCCCATTGGCATAAATCCGCAAACAATGGGGTAACACCATTTCCCCCAACGGCACACAAGCCGCCACATGGAACCCTTGCAAAGGCCCCACCCGCTCAAGGTCTTAGACCCGGGCTTGCCTGCAAGCTCTGACGTCTCTTGTTAGGATTCCAACAAACACAAACTGACCGATTCTAAGAAGCCTTGCCGGACCCCACCCGCTCATGGCCTCATTGCCCGGGCTTGCCCCCATGCTTGGTATTCTCGTCAGTCTCACAGAAGGGGACTAGTCTCGCCGGGACACTCTCCACACATGACGTGAACGTCACGGGATAGCCAGCCGACCACGGAGACAAAGCCACGCCTTGGCATATCACAAACCAAGACAATTCCACCCTAATCCCTCATTTGTACTGCAGCGTTCCCGCGCACCAAGGAAACCATCTCCAACTCATGCGGAGCTAACCTTGTCCACCAAGGAAACCATTTATCGCCACGAGGAGCCAACCTTGTCCGGTTCCGACTACACGTACTCATTCGAGAAAAAGGGGAAAACACCACCACATCACAAATGGCATCATGCCGCAATGGAATCTCTATGAATCCCTAAAGTTCGTATGCAACATCACCGAGTCGGACTAACGGTCGCGACTACGGCTTCACCCGCCATGCCTAATCCACTAACGGAGCGGATCTCTAATGCAAATCATGCCGAGGACAGACTCAATCGACTCGGAGGTTCCTCTTGAACCTTGGCAACACAAAACCCCTCTCATTTGAGTGTTTGGTGCCCAAAACTAGAAAAGAAAATGATGCTATGACATGCATCCTAAAACTGAGAGGAGAAGTGTCGTTACCTTCCGACTCCTCTTCCTTGCCATGGCAAAATAGCCGGATGAAAACCTTCGCAACGATCTAGCCTCCACGGATCTGCACTCAGCTCGCGATTTGGAGCACCGAAGCTTCTCCTACAGCCCAAACCCTCCTTCACCTACTTCCTTGCTCTCCCTTCTCTCTAGAAATAAGTAAGAGAAAAGCTTGAAGGAGAATGAGGGTTTCCCACCCTATTCTCGGACTTAACTTCCCAAGAGCAGTCATGAACCATCAGATCCTAAAATTAGGGAAAGAAAGGCCACAATCCGACTGAAAAATAATATACCTGGGCCGAACACGGCCTGGCACACGCCCATGTCCAGTGTCGTGTCCCCCATTCTCCATCTCAAATCGACGTGCCTGGAACAGCACACGGGCATCCGACACGCCCGTGTTCGACCTGACACGCCCGTGTCCCCACTAACACGGCCGTACGGTCGGCCGTGTGCCTCCATCGACACACCCCCGCAAACAACCCGAGAAGGGACACGGCCTGGGACACACCCGTTTCCCAAGCCGTGTGCCAAGTATCGACACTCGTCAACAGTCTTTGTGTCGACACCGCGGAAAAACGTCGAGCGAAGATCGTCGACCAAGCGGGACACGCCCTGTGACACGCCCGTGTCACAGGCCGTGTGCCCGAGTCTCGACACTCGACACTCGACAACATCGTCGACTGAAGTTCGTCGACAGACCCACAGGGCCTTGGACACGCCCGTGTCCTAGGCCGTGTGCCTTATCTCGACACATTGTCGAGCGAAAATGTCGACACCCCGGGCCGAGTGTCGACACGGGCTCGACACGCCGTGCGACACGGCCGTGTCGCAGGCCATGTGCCCTGCCTCGGCACATCGTCGAGCACAAAGTGTCGACAACGCGGCCAAGCCGTCGACAGCCTTACACGGCCTGGCGTGTCCCGGGCCGTGTGCCCCCTGCCAGAAACCAAAAATTTGCCAAAAACGTAAATTGACCCTTTCTCAAAATCTGGGGTGTTACACCCTACCACCCGCAAACTAGTGGCCAAGTAGAGGTAGTCAATCGAGAGATTAAGCGAATATTAGAAAAAACCGTTTCACTAAATAGGAAAGATTGGTCTGTTAAACTCGACGATGCGTTTGTTGGAGTCACCATGATGATCAAACATGATGATCAGTGATTCTCGCCGATTGTCGCCGATTCTCACCGAATGATACTCGCCGATTTTGAACCCTAATTTCGGGTGGTCTGCGGATAGCGGAGTTTCTAAGTCTTTTATGCCTTTGGTATAAAAGGGATACTTAGGGTTTTCGGGTAAAAAAAAAGCTTTTGAGCTCGCGATTTTCTCCTGTAGCGAATCGAACCAGACGGAAGAGTTCCGCTCGTTCGCTCCGCTGATCCCGATCCCGCCGCCGGAAGAGTTCCGCCGCCGTGTTCGCTCCGTCGACCACCTCTTCTCCGGCGACTGTCGCTGGTGCTGCAATCCCTGGCGCGGACCTAACAGTCCGTGGGAAAGCAAAGGTGCGATCTTCTCCATCCCGATCTTCCGTGTGACGGAAAGACCGGCGTTCTCCCGCTCGTGTGGACTTCTGCAGAAACGTGGACATTATTCCACGTAGAACTCGCCGCTAGCAGGAAGAAGAAATTTGGAGCATCTCCGTTGAGTTGTGACTCAACGCCACCGAGGTAATTTTTGCCTAGTTTTTGCTAACTTCTTGATTCAACGTTCATAGCCCGATCCACATCTCTTTGGGTTTTTCTTGATGTTTATTTTTCCGCTGCGTGCACAAGCGTTGTGCCATCCTCATAGAGAAACCCAACAGTGGTATCAGAGCGAGGTTGCGGCCATGATCGTTGTTTTGGAAGTTTGTTATTCCAGTGCGTGTAAACCTAGGGATTTGGAAGTGTTCTAAATGTCTAGATTTAGTCTTGGTCTCCTCCAAGAACGTCTGGAATTGCGTGGGAATTTCTAAGTGTTAGAAATTGTTGTCTCCTTAGCAGTAACCATCCCTCGAGTATGTTTTGGATTGTGAATCCAACATAGAGAGATGAGCTTGTCTACTTCTTTAAGTTGAGTTGTCTTTGCCTTTGTCCAATGTATGTAAATCTGAGGATTTGGAAATTTCCGGATGTTCAGATTTAGCGCTTCCTTCTGTCAATTGTTGATGGTGTTAGGACGTGCACATAAGGGATGCATGTGGTTTTAGGAGAATTTTGTTTTTCTTTGGATGTGCACATTGATCAAATGTTGATCATGGTTAATTGTTAACCTATAATTGAAAAAAATCCCTTCATCTAATAGTAAGTGTTCGGATGCCTTCCGATGGATGACACTCTTCCTGCCTCGATCGATGAAGTGTGGTCTTGCCAAAGCAAGGTGCATTAATCTATCTTGGTAAGGGTGCGAGCGGATAATTGTGATATCCCACTGTCGACATCGGGTCATACTTAACTAGGTGACCTCAAAGGTTGAGTGCCTAGAGGCATAGGGTTGGCATGCACCATATGATGGATGCGAATAAGGAGTTATTCACCAACCATACAAGAATTGCATGAGGATGCAATTGGCAAGCGTTGCCTACCTAAATAACCGCATTGTGAGAGGAACGCCAAAGCGGACTCATAGTGTTGGTGAAATACGGATCTTGTCCACTAAGAGAGTAGCTCGCATGAACTCTCCGAATTGTTAGTGAGGGCTATCATTTCGAATAAAATAGTGGGAGTATTTTAATTGAAGTCCAAATTAAAATAAATTGTATTTGAAATTTGGTACTGATTTTATTCTGCATAAATTCTTGTAGAATTCCATGACAAGTGTTTCACACTCCACGTTGTCTCTGAGAGCCATCCTTGAGAAGGATAAGCTCAGTGGGACAAATTACATGGACTGGTACAGGAACTTGAGAATTGTTCTCAGGCAGGAGCGAAAGCTCTATGTCTTGGAAGAAGAAGCCCCCGAGGTGCCGACCGGGAACTCTTCCCGTGCTGAGAAAGATACTTATAAGAAGTATAGAGACGATGCTTTGGATGTCGAATGCCTTATGCTTGCCACCATGAACTCTGAGCTTCAGAAGCAACATGAGAACATGGGGTGCAAGGAGATTGACGAGCATCTCAAGAAAATGTTTCAAGGGCAGGCTCGTCAAGAGAGGTTCCACATCACGAAAGCGTTGTTTCAGTGCAAGATGGGAGTTCGAGACTCAGTAGGGACTCACGTACTCAAGATGATTGGGTATATCGAGAACCTTGAAAGGCTGGGTTTTCCTCTTGGTCAAGAGTTGGCCACGGATCTGATCCTGCAATCGTTGCCGGACAGATATGAGCAGTTCGTCTTGAACTACAACATGAATGAGATAGACAAGACACTTCCCGAACTCCTAGGCATGTTGAGAACTGCCGAAATCAACATGAAGAAGGCCAAGCCTGCCAGCCCCATACTGATGGTGCATAAGGGCAAGGGCAAAGCCAAGGGTTCCAAGAAGACGAAGGTGGGACCTAAGTCATATCTTGAGCCCAAGTCTTCAGCACTGATGAAAAAGAAAAGCACGGTGAAGGAAGGGAAATTCCACCACTGTGGCAAGGCTGGTCATTGGAGGAGGAACTGTCCTTCATACATTGAGGGTCTGCAGAAATTGAGGGGAGGTATGACTTCCGCTTCAAATGTTTATGTTATAGAGATAAACCTTTCTGCTCCTTCATCTTGGGTATTGGATACCGGATGTGGTTCTCACATTTATTCAAATGTGCAGGAACTGGGAAGGAGAAGATTGCTGAGTAAAGGGGAGGTGGACCTCCGCGTCGGCAATGGAGCAAGAGTTGCTGCTGTAGCCGTAGGGGTTTATCGTCTTTCTTTGCCCAGTGGGCTTGTAATAGAACTTGATAATTGTTATTTCGTTCCGGCCATAACTAGAAACATTATATCTATTTCATGTTTGGACATGATTGGATTTTCTTTTATAATTAAGAACAATTGTTGTTCTATATTTAAGAATGATGTTTGTTATGTTGTAGCCCAATTGTTTAATGGTCTTTATGTTTTGAACTTGGAACATCTGATCTGTAATGTATATAATAATAAAAGACTAAGAACAAATGACTCAAACCCTACGTATCTCTGGCATTGTCGTTTGGGCCATATCAACGAGAAGCGCATATCCAAGCTCCATAGAGATGGACTTTTGGACTCATTTGATTATGAATCATTTGAGCGATGCGAATCTTGTTTGTTAGGCAAGATGACTAAAGCTCCTTTCACTGGTTATACTGAGAGGGCTGAGGATCTCTTGGGTGTTGTACATAGTGATGTATGCGGACCCATGAGTTCCATGGCTAGAGGTGGGTATTTCTACTTTGTTACATTTACTGATGATTTCAGTAGATACGGATATGTGTATCTTATGAAGTGCAAATCCGAGACCTTTGAAAAGTTCAAAGAGTTCCAGAATGAAGTAGAAAACCAGTTGGGTAAAAGGGTTAAAGCACTCCGATCTGATCGAGGTGGCGAATACCTGAGTCATGAGTTCCGTGATCATCTGAAAGAGTGTGGTATTGTATCACAGCTCACTCCACCTAGAACACCACAACATAATGGTGTGTCTGAGAGGAGAAATTGTACTCTGTTAGACATGGTACGTTCGATGATGAGTCATGCAGACTTGCTAGTTTCCTTTTGGGGTTTTGCTTTAGAGACTGCTGTAATGACATTGAATCGCGCTCCAACTAAAACGGTTCTGAAGACACCATATGAGATATGGACTGGGAAGCGTCCTAGTATGTCGTTCATTAAAATTTGGGGCTATGAGGCATACGTGAGACGTCAAATGCCTGGCAAGCTGGAACCCAAATCGGATAAATGTTATCTGGTGGGATATCCTAAGGAAACGAAAGGGTATTACTTTTACCTACCGTCTGAGGGCAAAGTGTTTGTCGCAAGGACTGGTGTCTTCTTGGAGAAAGAGTTCTTATCAAGAAAGACTGAAAAAGGTAGAGCTTGAAGAAGTTCAAGTACCACATGTAGTGAATGAACCGGAATTGGATTCTGAGACAAGACTACAAGATGTTGTAGCTAGAGAACCTGCTCAGGGAACACAAGTCCTACGTAGATCTGGTAGACCGAGGTATGAGCCTGAGAGATATGGATTTCTCGTGTCTCAAATAGGTAATGTGTTGCTTATGGATTATGATGTTGAACCAGCAACCTACCAAGAGGCTATGAATGGACCATACTCCGACAAATGGCTTGAGGCCATGAAATCCGAAATGGACTCCATGTATGCAAACCAAGTTAGGAACTTGGTGGAACCTCCTGAAGGGGTACGAACCATAGGGTGCAAGTGGGTCTTCAAGAAGAAAACTGACATGGATGGGAATGTACAGACATTCAAAGGGAGACTGGTGGCTAAGGGTTTCAAGCAAATTCATGGTATTGACTATGATGAGACCTTTTCCCCTGTTGCCATGGTAAAGTCCATTAGGATATTGCTTGCTATTGCTGCGTATTATGACTACGAGATCTGGCAGATGGATGTCAAAATGGCTTTCCTTATTGGAAACCTCCTTGAGGAAGTGTATATGACACAACCCGAGGGTTTTGTATCCCCAGATGAAGCCACTAAAATATGCAAGCTGAATAAGTCCATTTATGAACTGAAACAGGCCTCTCGAAGTTGGAATCTTCGTTTTGATGAGAAAATCAAAGAGTTTGGTTTCATCAAGAATGAAGATGAGCCTTGTGTTTACAAGCGAATCGGTGGGAGCATTGTTGTCTTCCTGATATTGTATGTAGATGACATACTATTGATTGGGAATGACATTCCTACCCTGAAAGTTGTTAAGAACAACCTAGGAAACTGCTTTTCAATGAAGGATTTGGGTGAAGCGGCTTATATACTCGGTATTAAGATCTATAGAGATAGATCGAAGAAGTTGCTTGGTTTGACCCAGAGTACGTACATCGAAAAGGTGTTGAAGCGGTTCAACATGCTTGAGTCCAAGAAAGGATTTTTGCCCATGTCTCATGGTATGAATCTCTCTAAGGACCAGTGTCCAAAGTCTTGTGAAGATAAGGACCGCATGAAGTTGATTCCATATGCTTCGGCAATTGGATCAATCATGTACGCGATGTTATGTACTCGACCCGATATCTCCTTTGCTTTGAGCATGACTAGCAGGTATCAGTCAGACCCCGGTGAGTGTCACTGGATTGCAGTCAAGAATATCCTGAAGTACTTGAGAAGGACTAAGGATGTGTTCTTGGTGTATGGTGGAGAGGAAGAGCTCGTTGTAAGTGGTTACACGGATGCTAGCTTCCAAACTGATCGAGACGACTCCAAGTCTCAGTCAGGTTTTGTGTTTTGCCTGAATGGAGGAGCTGTGAGCTGGAAGAGTTCCAAGCAAGAGACAGTTGCTGATTCTACAACAGAGGCCGAGTATATCGCAGCAGCTAATGCGGCGAAGGAGGATGTATGGATTAGGAAATTCATCGGCGAGCTTGATGTAGTTCCTAGCATTGTTGGTCTCGTAGTTCTCTACTGTGATAACAATGGTACAATTGCACAATCTAAGGAACCTAGATCTCATCAGCGCTCCAAGCATATACTCCGGCGGTTTCATCTTATTCGTGAGATTGTCAAACGAGGAGATGTAAACATTTGCAGAGTGCCTACTGAGGAAAATATTGCGGATCTGCTGACAAAGCCTCTCGCGCAGAGAAAGCTTGATGGTCATACTAGATCGATGGGTATACGATACCTAAATGATCAACTCTAGCGAGAATCTTGTGGGTTACATGTAATCTTGTATTTTGTTAGCTGTTTGTTCATATGATGAACTGTGTACCTAATTTTCCTTTGGGTCTTGGAACAAGCTTCCAGACTTGGCAATGCTTGAACTGATTTTATTCTTCTTCCATTGCCATTATCCATGACGCGTCTGAGTTTGCTTCCTCAAACTTCTTTGGTTCAACCTGTGAGAGAAAACTCAAATATAAATTCTCATTAGTTCTACCTCTACGAGTTCTGACACCATATCGGGGATCTCCTATGATTTGGTCCATTGAGTGATCCTTCAAGTGTCTGAGCTCTGAGGTCCTTGCATCTAGAGCTTCTTCAACCACAGGAGTGACTTCATCAACTTGAATGGTTTCATCATCTTGATCATCAATCTCCCCAATTGGGGTTAGAGTGACGATCTTGATGAACTTTTCAACTTTTTCTTCAGTCGGCTCATCCAAGTTTAATTCTTTGATCTTTGAACCTACATCTTCAATGAACACACTAGAAGAGCTGCCTTGCAGCAAGCTCGTCTCATCAAATAGAACTTGAATAGATTCCTCTACAACTAGGGTTTTCTTATTAAATATCTTATATGCCTTACTATGACTACTATACCCTACAGAAAAAGCTTCAAAACTCTTTTCGCTAAATTTGGTAGTGTGATACTTGCCATTGTTAAGGACGAAACACTTACAGCCAAAGATTCTAAAATATGAAATAGTCGGCTTCCTGCCCTTTAGAAGTTTGTAAGGTGTCTTATTGTGGTTCTTGTTTATGAGTACTCGATCTTCTATGCAGTGTTGACGGCTTCAGCGCAGAAGTATTCCGGTAGTGAAGCATCACTCAACATGGTCCTGTAGGCCTCTATGAGTGTTCTATTCCTTCTCTCAGTTACTTTGTTCTGCTGAGGAGTACGAGGAGAGGAAAACTCATGAAAGATTCCTAGGCTTTCACAAAATTCTGTCATGGCCCCAGACTTGAACTCTGTTCCATTGTCACTTCTGATTTTGACTACCGAACAGTTGTATTCATTCTGTATCTGCTTGACAAAATTTGTAAAGATATCAAAGGTATCTGACTTGTGTTTTGGAAAGAACACCCACGCAAAGCGTGAGTAATCATCAATGATAACCAATGTATAATCCTTACCTCCCAAACTTCTAACTTGCTGTGGACCAAACAAGTCCATATGAAGTGGATGTAAACATCTATTAGAATCTTTGCCAATAATGCTTTTAAAGTTGCCCTTGTTTGCTTGTCTTTTACACATGTGTGACAAGGTCTATCTTTAGCGCACTTGACATTAGGGACATCACACACTAAATTAAGAGAAAATAATTTATTAATAGTTTTAAAATTAATATGTGCTAGCCTCTTGTGTCATTGGTCACCAAGAGACGCACTATCTTTTGCCAAAAAGCACACTGGTGTAGATGAGTCTATGCAAATGAAATTTAAACAAAATATATTCCTACTACGAGTGCCTGATAGAATCGTTTCCATATTATCAACCGATTATATCAAGCACTTATCTGCATGAAATTCTACTACGTATCCTTTATCGCAGAGTTGGCTTATGCGTATAAGATTGTGTTCCAATCCTTCAACATAAGCCACATCCGAGAAGGATACACTACTGTTAGTAATCATACCATAGCCTTTAGTAATTCCTCTATCGGAATCTCCAAAGACGACCTTTGGCCCGTTCATGACTGGAGAAAAGTTTTGGAGAAGGCTTCTTGTCCCGGTCATGTGCCGAGAGCATCCACTGTCCAAATACCAGATAGGAGTTTTGGTGGCTTTTGGACATACCTGCAATCACAAATCAGTTTGCCTTTGGAACCCAAACTCATTTGGGTACTTAGTCTCTAGTTAGCTTGCTCCCCCTATGTGTATTAACATTATGAGTGGTCTTTCTCATATTTTTAATTTGAGGAGTTACAAAATTTCTGGAATTAAACCAGCAATCAATGGCAAAGTGAGCAGCCTTGCCACAACACCAACAGTCAAACCTGTTGTATCTTTGACTAAATTTATCCTGCTTGACCTTTTGAGATTATGGTCTAGCAGGGGTAGCAGTCTTGGAGGTAGAAACTTGATGATGATGACAATCACATGACTTCTTCTCCTTGATAGGATTTTCTACAATGGGCTTTACTTTTGATGTCTTCTTGATGTTATGACCATGATTATAAGGGCCATAGCTCTGAAGAGTAATCTCCTCATAAGGTGCCTTGAAGACACTTTTGCCAAAGTTTCTGGGACGGGTCCATCCTTAGTAACGAGACTTGGGCTCTACATAGGTAATCCTAGCAAAGTGACCATAGGACGAATCAAGACCAAACTCGTTCGTTGGAAATACAACTTTCTTAAATGAAGTCTGATCTTGAGGAGCTTTCCCTTTATCCTCGGCCAAAGACTTCTTGGCGGCCTTATTCTTTCTTTGAGCCTTATTTCTCCTAGAAGATTTACTAGGAGCATCAACATGGCCTAGTCCAGCACCTTTGGCCTGAGCTGAGAGTTCGGCAATGAAAGGAAGGACGGTATTGGGCTTTGAGAAACTTTCAACAAGTTTCTTTTCCGCAGCAAGTTGTTCTTCCAATTCTTTGATGATCTTCTCCTTCAGATCTAGGTGCTCGAGAGCCTTATTATACTCTTCTATAGCAACATTGTAATTCTCTCTGAGTGAGTCCATCCTGGCGACTTCCTCTCTCAGTGTGCTCTCTTCAGCCTTGAGAGACTTTATCTCCTTGGCCTGAGTTTTCACAACTTTTTGACATTTGTCGTAAGCCTTAATCAACTCTTTATATTGAACCATGAGTTCAGACTCATCGCCAGAAGAGCTGTCCTCATGATCATGATCAGAAGCATCTGATTTAGAAAGAGGAGTATGAGAATTTACCTTCCCAGAGAACTGGGGTTCTTGTTCATCATCAGTTTGTGCCATTAGCCCAAAGTAGGCTTCCTCTTCTTCAATTGACTCAGATGAGTCAGAGTCGCTAAGTGTGTTGCCCTTCTTGGTTACGAGGCTTCTTTCAGTTCTCTTCTTAGAGTAAGAAGATTTCTTTTCCTCTCTCTTTCCATCCACCTTCTTCTTATGAGGGCAGTCAGCGATGATGTGACCTAGTTTATTACGACAATAACAAACTATGTCAGATGAAATATGTTTGCTCTGTTTAGTGTTATCCCTGTCTTGGCTGCTTGAGCCTTTCTTATGTCGATCACCATCATGACATGATCTTCTGTACGAGACATCTTTGCCTTTCCATTGCTTATTCTTGTTCAAGAATTTCTTGAACTGTCTTGAAAGGAGAGAAAATTCTCCTTTAGATAATTCTGAGGTTGAGGTACTTGGCTCTGAAGTTTATTCTTCACTATCCTCCTGTGCTGGAGTAGGTGATGCAGCCTTGGCTTTCCTTGAGGTATCTGCCTTCAGTGCGACAAACTTCTCCTTTGATGAGAATCGACTCTTCTCTTCTTCAGCTTTTCTAGAATTGATCTGCAGCTCATATGACATTAGCTTTCCGAAGAGATTTTGAGGGTCAGTCTCAGCCAACTTGCCAAACTCCCTGATAACACAGAATTTGTTGTCCCATTCTTTAGTTATGGACCTTAGAAACTTATCATTCAGTTCTCCATTAGTGAATACCCGGCCATATACTCTTAGGTCATTAACAATCTTGAAGAAATTTTCAAAGGTATCTGCAATTGAGTCCTTTGATCCTCGTCAGAATGCTTCATACTTCTAATTTAACAGGGATCTTCTGTCATCCCTTACTTCTTCAGTGCCTTCCATCAAGATAATCAGAGACTGCCACAATTCTTTAGCGGATTGGCAGTGTATCAAGTTCTGCAGCATAGAGTCATCGACTGCACTTGCTATAATATTTTTAGCTTTCTTGTCCAACGAGACAAGTGCAATCTCATCTTTATTAAGATCCATTAATTTCTTAGGGACTTTCTTTGTAGGATCAATAGTGGAGATGGTCATTGGAACATAAGGACCTTCTTCAACAATCATGAATATCCTTGGATCCACAGCTTCCATGAAAACTTAATCCTTTCTTTCCATATGGGAAAGTTGGTCTTTGTACATAGGGGAAGCATTGCAAAATCCTTGGCCTTGTCCATGCTTGGATAACTCAAGAGACAACTTGGGGCAGATCTGTTCAAGGTGTTAACCTTTTTATGAACAACCTCCCTCTGATATCAATTGAAAATATTTAAGTTGTCTTACCTAAATCACCTAGAGGGGGGTGAATAGGTGAGTTGTGCGTCTTTTTGCGGAATAAAAAATTTAACGAACTATGCATAGAGAATTAACCAAGCAATCACAGACGACACCAAGAATTATAGTGGTTCCCCAACCTTGGGTATATCCACTTTTCACTCACCAATCTATCAAAGCACTAGACTCGGCTAGTCCACTATTTTCGGATTGAAAATAATCCTACCACTCAGAACAAAGTTCCTACAACTCGATCCAAAACCTGGATCTACACTTGGAAGGTAAAATTTCCTACAAGAACTCGGAGAATACAACTACTACAATGCGGAGAAAGATCTCCTACAAGAATAGAATGAAATAATAAATACAAACAATGATTTATATCTCAGATCTGAAATCCTTCTGCCTTTCTTCTTTCTTTGGATTGTGCGGCTTTGTCAGAAAATTTGAAGAAGAAACGGCAAAATCTCTGATCTTAAATCTCTGGATTCACACGATCAAGCAGAAGATCTGTCGTTGGAGAAGAAATCTTGATCTGTGAATTAACTTGACTGAATCGATCTGAATCAAAAGCTCTTTGGCGATGAAGAAGAAGATTGGTGGCTCTTGATTTGGAAAGAAAAATTGGATTCAGAAAACTTAGAATTACTTGAGTGCAACGGTTGTAATTCTTCTTGGCTATACTTCTTAGGGTTGGATGAGAATGACAAGAATTTTTATAGGACAAGTCTAACGGTCATAATCATTATTAATGACAGCCACGTGGACTAATCTCACGCTAATATCATTTGAAATTGACGTCTGTCTGGACTTGGAAATTTTCAGCAGAACAGTACAGGTGTTCTCGAGAAGAAGTAATGTACTCGAGAAAAAACATACTGACTCTCGAGAATAGTAAGAGGATCTCGAGAAAATCACTTAGAAAAATGTGTGGAGGTGGAAAACTGCAGTCTCGAGAATAAAGGAAACACTCAAGAAAACTTAACCTTTTGTTCTCGAGAAGAATTATACTGGTACTCGAGAATAGATAGACATCTCGAGGACAAGAGTCTGGCTCTCGAAAAAAGTACTTATGATCTCGAGAAAATTCTTCTGCATCTCGAGAACAAAGTATGGTCTTCTCGAGAATGATTTTATTCTTCTCGAGAAAAATACTTAGAAAAAAATATAGATAGGAGAAGAAACATCCCGATAGGAAATGTCATATATTACTTGAGTACATAAGCCCTTCTCGAGAACAACAAGAAGCTTTCTCGAGAACAACTTCTTAAGTCCTTCTCGAGTACAAACTTAGTACTTGATAAAAAGACTTATACAATTTCTGAAGAACATAAAAACTTATTTTCGTCATAAGAACAACATCCATCTTTTCTCTTGTCCTTAGTACTTGAAAAGAAGTGTGTTCCAATAGAGAGGCTATACATGAGTCAACACCATGGATTACATAATGAGGGATTACATTGTATGGTCCTGTGTTTGGAGACTCATTGCAGACTTATATTGGTCTACACTTAGTAATTATGTCCTGCAAACACTTAACTAAAACAAAGAATCAAATACAAACTTAATTCATCTTAGTTAAAGGATGACTTCATACAAATCTGGGCTATTGTGGATGCAATACCCAACAGGCTCCACTTTACATAATTTGGTCTTGTTTTCAGCTCTTCTCTGTGCCTTTTTTCCTCAGCCTCACCTCCTCTTCTTCGGCAATAGCCTCTTTTCCCTTGCCCTTTGATAGATGTTGACAGGCAGGATTGAATACAACTTCTTTAGCAGGAACTGTAGTTACAACATTAGCTTCAACATCCACTCTAACTCCATCTTCAGGGACTGCAGGCTCATCATATTGGATGGCATCTAGGCCTAGGTCTTCCCTGATTATATTGGAGGTCCAGATTGCATGATCTCCACTTGCTCTTATTATTGACCTCTCCCCTTAATTACTTATTCTGTAACTAGAGTGCTTAGGGAATCCTTGGAGGAGGTTATTTTATTAGCCAAGTGATTGACTCCAACAGTGACATGATTCTTAACTTGCAACATATGATCATCAAGGATTTGGGTGCATGCATCCTTTCTCCTTTTCAACAATCTTTTTATGCTCTTCCATGTTGGATTTTGTCATATTATGAATCATTTGCATGTTGTTAGATGTAGTACACTGGTTTTGAATGATATCACTTTGGCTCTTCTGAATTTATTGAAGTTGAAGTGCAGTATGATCTACAGTTGGATCAGCTCTCATGAAGAATTTTATAGTGTTTTCTCTCAGCTGGTTGACCTCAAATATGTTGGAAGTCATTTCAGTAGAAAGATCCTTCTTCAGTTCTTTGACTGAATCATCCACATACATCTCAATCTTTCTTCTTTGCTCATCATGGAGCCCTCTTAGTTATGATAGAAAAGAGGTGGGAATCTCATCATTCAGCTAAGTAGATACTAGATAGTTACACTCTTCAAAAGTCTCCCTTATGACTCCCCCTATTTCAGAATCAGCAATTTCATATTCAGAGGAGTGATCTGGAATGTCAATAGTAGGGATAGGCTCCTCTTTCTCATGCTTCTCAACAAGTGGCATGACATCATCTCCTTTGATTTCTTTTGCAGATACTTCCACCTCAGCTACAACTTCTTGAGCGGGGAGCTCAGGATGAATCTCCCCCTCAGCAACATCGCTAATTATGTTGAACTCCCACCTCATTAACAATATTTACTATGTTGTCCTCCCCCTCAACATAATCATCCTTTTCTAGGATCTCACCCTCAGTATTAGTACAAATTCTATCCATAATAGTTGTCACTGGATCATCAACATGCTCCATGACCGTGTCTCCTTCAAAATCAGTAGGTGACACTCTTGTGGGAACATCCTTGGTAGCAAGCTCAGATGAAATTGATACTTATGCACTCACGTCCCTTTTCTCAGAATCACTTGAACTGGATAAGTGTTGGTTATGGGGTTCAATACTCTTGCTGTTTGAAGAGCTATTACTGGTGCTATATAATGCAACTGATTCAATTCCCCTTTTTCTTTTTCTTTTCAGCTTGCTGAGGGTGATTGATCAGCACCCTATCCCACATGTCAAATATCTTGATGTCCAACTTTCTCATATGATGGATCTTTGCGCATAGCCTTTGTTGGATCCCTAATTTGATTTGGGCTAGGTTCACTAATTAGGATGCTTGACCCACCTTGTATAGCCAGGGTCATGTCTTTGTGTCTTAAAGTTTAGGCTAAGTCCTTAGAAACAACGACACATGGACCAGCCAATAGAAGAGAGCAGAAGACTCAAGTCTTAGAAGGAAATCAAGTTCAGGAAAGTGATTTCGACGTTCGTCGAACTCTGCTCGACGAAAGTCGTGCTCCGCTCGACGAACTCAGAGACAATTCTCTGAGTTGAGCTCGACGATATTCGAGCTCATGTCGACGAACTCTGGAAGATCAACTTCAGCATTTTAAGTCCAGAATCCTTTCTCTGAACTCCAGTCGATGAAGTTATGTTATCAGCTTGACGAACTTAAAGCACAGAATTGGCAAGTTTTATCAGAAAGCAGTTAGTTGTTCTCAGGTCGACGAACTTGGTACTCAGGTAGACGAACATGAATTATCTAGTCGATGAACATGATTTCTCTGGTCGATGAACTCTGGACTCAGGTCGATGAAATCTGTTCTTTGCTCAACGAATTCTGTGCAGATCCAGACTTGGATTTTTCATTCCTTTGTCCTTATTTTATTGCAGTAATTCCTGAATAATCAATGCTTAATATTCTCTGAATATAACTGTTAGAAGCAGCATTGATTATGATATTCATCAGGATTATTACTTGCCATTTTCAATAAGACAGTTGGGGAAATCCATTAATGCAGATATTCTCTCCAGCCGTATTTTCCTTCTCCAGGCAGTCAGCATTCAATGCAGACAATTCAAAATTCAAAGGAGAATTATACAGAGAAATATAAAAGAGAATTTTTTTCTCTCTTGCAGTATACAGAGATATAGAAGAAAGCATGAAAGAAGAACATATACGAAGAACAAACAGGCTTCAGAAGATATTCAGGAAGAAAAGAAATCTCTCTGTCTTCATCAAAGTGTTCTTCCTCCAGCAAGCTGCCAAGAGACAACTAACTTCAATCAGTCTACAACTTACTGGAGATCTTTTCTAGAAGACCTACTCAGCCTGCAAAGCTTCCATTCTTCCTGAACAAATCTTCATCTCCGGGAGAGATTTGACACCATCAAGGATACACTAATCTCCTTTGTTGTTTTGAGAGAGAGAAGATAACATCAAGTTTCATTTATTTCACCCACTGTACACAAGGTTCTAACTCCCTTCAAAAGTTAATCACTTGGTTGCAAGTCTCCTGATCTAAAGACTTGACTCTGTTTTTAGGCACCTGATCAAAAGCCTGAAGGGTTTCCTGATCTACCTGAAACAGATCTTGTGGTGACAGGCACCTGAAGAAAAACCTGATTGGTGATAGGGCACCTGATCAAAAACCTGAGTGGATTCCTACCAGGGTGGTAGAAGAGTGGATATACCGAAGTTTTAGGGGAACCACTATAAAAGTCTTGTGTCGTCTGTGATGCTATTTTAATTTTTTCTGTGTGTTGATTGCTGGATAGCTTAGTTTTAGTTCTGCACTCTCTGAATACACTTATTAGTATCACTAATTTTCAACTTTGAAATAAAAATCTAAAGGATTTTAAAATACTCTATTCACCCCCCCTCTAGAGTAAAACAGTCTAACCCCTCTGGTGGTATCTTCCTCACCACCAATTTCAATTGGTATCAGAGCGTGGTTATCTTTGGTTTCACAGATTCACATCTGAACCAAGATCCTTGTTAGATTTTTTCTCTCTTCCCTAGTTTTTCTCTTTTTACAACAATGACACAAAATAAAGATTATGCTAGCACCAGACCTCCAGTCTGCAATTTAAACAAATTTGCAATCTGGAAGGCAAGAATCAAGCTATACATGAACTCTATTGATGAGGACATTTTCAATTCCATTTTGATAGGACCTCCTCAACCAACTGCTTCTACATCTACAACAACTTCTAGCACTCATGCAGTTCCGCCACCTGAGTGGACTGATGCTCAGAAGAAGGCCAAAGTTGTTGATGCCAAAGCCATGAATATATTGGCCCAAACAATGTCAGATGAAATCTTCCAAAAAGTGGCTGAATGCTCTTCTGCAAAAGAAATCTAGGATTCTCTAAACCAGATGGTGGCAGGCTTTGCATATGAAAGAAAGGATAGAATATCCCTCCTAATATCTCAATATGAGAACTTTAAGGAGGAATCTAAAATAGTGGCAGAGATGTATAACAGACTTAGTGTTATCATCAATGAACTGAAGACCTTGGATAAAGATATCTCATTGACTGAGATCAATGACAATATCCTGATGTGCTTCCCCGGCACTTGGGATTCCAGGATCTGGCCAATCAAAGAAGCCAGAAGTATGAATGAGATATCCACTGAGTCTTTCTTGGGAAAGCTCAAATCCTATGAGCAATTGATCAAGACTAGAGAGACAGCTGAAATGAAGGTCTCAATCTCTTCAAGGAAGGAACATAATATTGCTTTCAAAGCTACTGAAGAATCTGAAACCCTTCCAACCAATTAAGAGCTGATGAGCTTGCTGGACAAAAGATTCTACAAGCTGGCCAAGAAGGATTTCAGAAGAAGACCATCAGAGAATGATGACAAACCTAAGTATGACAGAACTCCTACCATGGAGATTGTCTTCTTTGGATGCAGAAAGCCTGGGCACATTCTTCCTGAATGCCCAGAAGCTCAGAAAAGGGACAGGAGAAAGGAGAAAGAGAACAAGAAGAACTCCAGCATGAATTCAAACAAACACTCCTCCAACAAATACAAAAGAAAAGAAAATGGTTTCATTGCTGAAACCTGGAGTGACACTGATAAAGAGACATCATCTTCCAATTTCAGTGAAGATGAAGAAGAAGCAAGGGCAAAAGAGGTCTGCCTCATGACAATTAATGCCTCATGCAACAGACCTGATGCTGAAGATCAAGCAGAAGGTCACTCTAAAGAATCAGAAGAAGAATCTGAGACAGATGCGGATCATGTAATATCATCTTTTGATTTTAATTCTGTTGATTTTAAAATTGAATTCAAATCTTTATGTAATGATTTAATAAAATTTTAAAAAGAAATTAAAATACTAAGAGATATGCAATCTGAATTTGATAACTTGTTTGCTGAAAACAATAAGCTTAAGGATGATTTAGCTTTAGGCAATGAACAAACTATTTATTTAAAATAGAGTTATGTGAGGCTAAGCAACTTGAGGAATCTCTCAATGGGAGAAGCCTTAAGCTGATGGACATCACAAGTACAGTCAATGTCAGACTAAATGACAAACTGGGCTTAAGTGCATCATCAAGCTTACCCCCCATACTTAAGAAGAACATATTAACAACCCCTATAAAATTTGTTTCAGCTAAGGGTAAAAAGGTAATAAACAATAAACAACCCACAGAAGAATTACCTAACTCTAAAAATCAAAAGAACAGAAACCAGAAAACTCTAAGTAAAAATAAAGTTCAACAGATTTCATCAAACTTAGGCCGATGAAATGTGGCTAGTTTGTTGAACTCCGATCGACGATCTATGAATGCAAATATTAGCTATAATAATTCGTCTTACTGCGATCGACGAACTGTGTATGGTTCGTCGAGCCGAGATCGACGAACTTGGGGTATAAAAATGAATATCTTCATTCTCTAAGCAGAGATCGACGATCTCATCTCACATCGTCGAACTCTGGTCGACGAACTTACAACTTATTATCGAACCCAGTCAGACTTAATAAAAATCATAATTTTAACGAAAACTTTAATCAACCTAGAAAACCTTTTAATCCACTTGCTGATTGGGAAATTCCACCTACGAGATACCATCACTTAGGTTATAAATCTCAACCTGAATTTTCAATTATATCTAGTTTTTCTTATTAAAAAAATAAAGGACCCAAGGTAATCTGGGTCAAGAACAACTAATTGTTTTCTTTGCAGGGAAAGAGCTGTCCAGCTGTTAATCAACAATGATATCTGGACAGTGGATGCTCCAAGCATATGACTCGCAGTAAGGACAACTTAAACAACTACAGGTCCAAGTTGGGACCAAAGGTGATCTTTGATGATTCAAATTATGGTCAGTCTGAAGGCTTTGGAGAAGTAAATATTAGAACAGTCACTTTCAAGAAGGTGATATATGTAAGTGGACTCAAGCATAACCTCATCTCCATAAGTCAACTATGTGATGAAGGTTATCAGGTACATTTTAACTCAAGTTCTTGTATTATTTCTAATAAAGAAAATCAAACTATTTTAATTGGAAATAGACAAGGTAACATATATGTAGTTGATTTTCATTCTGCAACTTCAAATATTTGTTTACTTAATATTATTTGCAATCAAAATGATCTATGACATAAAAGACTAGGACATGTTAATATGAAAAACATTGCTAGACTATCTAAAGATAACCTTGTGCGAGGATTGCCTTCTGGTCCCTACAAGAAGGAAGACCTCTGCAGGGCTTGTCAATTAGGCAAGCAAACTAAATCTAGTTTTAAATCAGTTAATAAGAGTGATTCACCTAGGATCTTGTACTTACTATACATGGACCTTTTTGGCCTTATTGTTGTACAAAGACTAGGAGGGAAATCTTATACTCTAGTTGTTGTAGATGACTTCTCAAGATTCACTTGAGTGTTCTTTCTGAGATTTAATTCAGGTACATTCAAGGTTCTTATAGATTTTCTCAGGACCATACAGCTTGAGTAATCTACTCCAGTTGCATTGATCAAAAGTGATCATGGTACTGAGTTTGAGTCTCTTCTTATGCATGAGTTTTGGGAGAAGGAAGGTATCAGTCACTGCTTCTCAGCTCCTAGAACTCCTCAACAAAATGGGGTAGCTGAAAGGAAGAATAGAACCTTAATTGAAGATGCAGACACATTACTTGCAGATGCTTACATACCCCTATCCTTTTGTGCAGAGGCTGTGAGCACAACAAACTATGTACTGAACAGAAGTTTAATACATAAACTTAAGATTAAGACTCCCTATGAATTACTTAAAGGGAAGAAACCTAAAATCACCTACTTTAAAATATTTGATTGTATATGTTATATTCATAATAATAACAAGAAACATATTAGAAAGTTTAAAGCTAAGGCTGAAGAGGGAATTTTTCTAGGATATTCCCAAGTCAGCAAATCTTATAGGGTATTTAATAAATCTTCTTTAAAAATTGAGGAATCAATACATGTGGCTTTTGATGAGGCTAACATGTCTTATAAGGAGAAAGAAATTTCTACTAATAGCACTTTGTAGGTACCTCACTTGTGTGAGAGACTGGATGAACTAAGCCTCACCCAAGAGGCTCCAATGCATCCTTCTCCACAAGTTGAAGAAGATAGTGAAGAAGAAAGCACAGAAGTGACTGAGCCCTTTCCAACAGCTAATGAAATTCCACAAGAGGAATTTAGCCCCCAAAGTGTTGCCCAACCAGCTCCTCCCACTAATTTTGTCACACTTAGAGCTAACCACAGATCTCAAGTGATTGGAGACATTTCAGCAGGTGTGCAAACAAGGCATCAACTCAACCCTGACTTGATGTTTGCTTGTTTCCTCTCTCAATTTGAGCCTCAATCCATTAAAGATGCAGAACAAGATCCCCACTGGATTATTGCAATGCAAGAGGAGCTCAATCAATTTGAGAGATGTAGAGTTTGGGAATTGGTTCCTAGGCCCAAAGACTACCTAGTCATTGGAACCAAATGGGTATTCAGAAATAAGTTGGATGCAGAAGGCAACATAATGAGGAACAAGACAAGGCTAGTAGCCCAAGGCTATAGGCAGGATAAAGGCATTGATTATGATCAAACATTTGCTCCTATTGCAAGACTTGAGGCTATAAGAATTTTCCTTGCATATGCTGCATTAAAGAAGTTCAAATTCTATCAGATGGATGTCAAGAGTGCTTTCCTGAATGGAAATCTTAAAGAAGAGGTTTATGTTAAACAACCTCCAGGTTTTATCTCTCCAACACATCCTTCTCATGTCTTTAGATTGCATAAAGCTATCTATGGTTTAAAGCAAGCTCCAAGAGCTTGGTATGAGACCTTAGCAAGCTTCTTATTAGAGCATAAATTTTCTAGAGGCATTGTAGATAGGACTCTTTTCATTAAGCATCATAAAGATAAAATTTTATTAGTACAAACTTATGTAGATGATATCATATTTGGCTCAACTAATCCCAAACTATGCAAAAGGTTTTCTAACCTTATGCATTCAAAGTTCGAGATGAGCAGCATGAGTGAACTTTCATATTTCCTTGGTATCCAAGTGAAACAATCATCTGATGGTATCTTCATCTCCCAATCCAAATATGCTAAAGAGCTTATTAAAAGATTTGGGATGTGTGATGCCTCAGCCATAAAGACACCTATGGCTGCAAATGTTGTGATAGATTCTGATGAGCATGGAAAGTTTGTTGATCAGAAGTTGTATAGGGCCATTGTTGGGTCCCTATTATATCTTACAGCAAGTAGGCCAGACATTATGTTTGCTACATGCATTTGTGCTAGGTTCCAAGTGAACCCTATAGAATCTCACTATATTTTACTTTAAAGAATTTTGAGATATATAAAGGGTTGTCCAAATCTAGGACTTCTATATCCATCAGAGTCAGAATTTGATTTAACTGGATTTTCTGATGCTGACTATGCTGGATGTAGAGTGGACAGAAAAAGCACCACAGGAACATGCCAATTCCTTGGTGATAGGCTTGTGTCCTGGTTTTGTAAAAAACAAACCTCTGTGTCCACATCAACTGCAGAAGTAGAATATATAGCTGCTGGTAGCTGTTGCTCTCACCTCTCTCTAGATCTTAGAAAGAGATTGCTTGGAGAAGAATGAGGGTTTCTAACCCTATTCTCGGACTTAACTCAGCAAGGGCAACCCTGGACCATCAGATCCCAAAAGAAGGGAAAGAATGGCCACGATCCGAACTGGAAAACAAAACACCTGGGCCGAACACGACTTGTGACACGCCCGTGTCCAAGGCCGTGTTCTCCAATCGATGCCGAAACCGTCGCACCCAAAACAGGACACGGGTCCTTGACACGCCCGTGTCACTTTTGACACGGCCGTGTCCAACCTAAACATACATGGGCTCCAGGCCGTGTCCAACCCCACACAAGTCCTCTCACAACCTGAGAAGGACACGGCCTGGGACACACCCGTGTCTCAGGCCGTGTTCGAACTCGCAGGAATTTTTCGAACACGCTTGACACGGCCCTGGACACGCCCGTGTCCTAGGCCGTGTTCCCTGCCTGTGTCGACACCTCCTAAGTGTCGACACCACCGTGTCGACACTTCTGTGTCGACACCTCCTCTGTGTCGACACCATTGTGTCGAAACCACCAAGTCGACACCTCTGTGCCGACACTCGAGAGAACACGCCTGTGACACGAGCTCCGACACGGGCGTGTCGGAGGGCGTCCCCCACTAGTCGACGAACTGAGCGAAAAATCATCGACTTCCCAGGATCTCCACGAACCTGGTACGACACGGCCATGGACATGCCCGTGTCCTTGGCCGTGTGACCCTCACCAAGACCTAAAATGGCTCTCGACGCTGCTCGTCCTTCTTTCAAATTTTGGGGCGTTACAACTCTCTCCCCCTTAAAAGAATTTCGTCCCGAAATTTTCAAAAAGCAAGAAGAGGTATGAAAGTGAGGGTTAGGTCTACAATACTCTAGAGGGGGGTGAATAAAGTATATTGAAAAATTTGTTAGGTCCCAATACAGGGGTTGTTACAGCTTTTGCTGTAAACTAAAAATGTGCAGTGATTAAGAAACTGGAAAACAAAAAGTAATAATCCTAATCACAGCCACACAGCAAGAACAAAAAGAAAAGATAAGCAACCAGACGACACAAGAAATTTATAGTGGTTCCCCAAATCTGGGTAGTCCACTCTTCTACCACCCTTGGTAGGAATCCACTCAGGTTTTTGATCAGGTGTCTGACACCAATGGGTTTTGATCAGGTCCCCAAAAACCAACTCAAGTCTTTTGATCAGGTGACTTGCAACCAGGAATCACTTTTGAAGGGAGATGACAACCCTTTATACAAGAGGGGGAAGAGAGTGATGAAAGTCTTCTCTTTCTCAATATATAACTGAGAAGACTATGTGGATTCAAAGATGTTGTCAAAGCTCCCCCTGAGAGTGAAAGGGGTTCAGGCTTGGAAGCTTTGCACAGGGTGATAGGTCTTCAATCAGAGTTCTTGACAAGCAGTGATGCAGGATCTTCTTGGCTGGTTTGAATCTGTTGTCCTTGGAAGTCCTTGAGAGAATATTGAAGAAGAAGACTCTTGATATAGTATGATTGTTCTTCTTCTTCTGTATGATGATCACTGCCTGTCACTGTGAGCTTTAGTATGATCTGCTTGTGTGAAGCTTTTCTGTTGTTCTATGCAAATATTTCTGTCAGTCTGTATGTATCTCTATCTTTCTGACTGAGAGTATTCTTCTTGTTCTCTCTCTCTGATTGTCGATCTTGTTTTCTTCTATATCTTTTCAAAAATTTGAATCCTCTGTAATTAATGCTGACGCCTTGAGAATAATCGGCATTTAATCATTTCCTCAACTGTCCCGTGGAAAATCTGCAAGTAATATTCCTGAAGAAGACTGTAATTAATGCTTGCTCTAACGGCTACATTCAGAGAATGTTTGAGCATTTAATCTATCAGGAATTATTGCATTTGAGTGAGGATTGAATGCCGGAAATGGCTAAGTCTGGAATCGTCGAGAGAATAACAGAATTCATCAAGCTGAGTTACTAGTTCTTCGAACTGAGACTTTGTATTCGTCGACCAGATAGCCTCTGTTCGTCGAGCTGAGTTCCAAGTTCGTCGAGCTTATAACAGAACTTGCATGCTTCAGAACCTTTGCCATTTCTGTCTGAAGTTCGTCGAGCTGACAGTTGCATTCGTCGACTGGAGTTCAGCAACAAATCTGTACTTAATCAAGTATTTTGTGTTGACTGATATTCTGTGTGTCGACATGAAACTTATGGTGTCGACATAGGTGGGTGTCGACTGATTAATCTTGGTGTCGACACAAATCTTCTGGTGTCGACATAAGTTGGTGTCAACACATGCCCTAAGTGTCAACACAAATCTTCTGATTCCAGAATTCGTCGAGTAGAGTACTGAGTTCGTCGACCTGAGAAGTTGACTTCGTCGTCCTGAGAAGTTGACTTCGTCGACCTGAGAAGTTGTGAACTTGAGGTCCAAGTTCGTCGAGCTCAGAATCTTGTTCGTCGACCAAAGCTTGAAGTTGGACTTAGAATAATCTGGAGTTACCCTGTCTTCAGTTTGTTGAAGTATCCCAATTTTCGTTGACCAGAGAATGTAGATCATCGAGCTCAGCTCAGAGAACTATCTTAAGATCGTCGAGCTGGGAACTCCTTTCATCGACCTGAGTTCGACGAACGTCGAACTCATTTTACTTAGTCTTGATATCTGCTAAGTCTTGAGTCTCTGATGGTCTTGTTGATAGCTGGTCCATCTGATGTTGACTCTAAGGACTTGGCCTAGACTCTAGGACACAAATTTGACCCTGGCTATACATGTTGGGTCACATCCTAAATTAGTGAACCTAGCCCAAATAAACTAGGGATCCAACAATCTCCCCCTATTTGGGTGAGGTCACTAATAGACTCAAAACATAAACATAAAGATAAACAAAGCAAGAAAAAGATATATCTGGCAGAGAATTACTAACACATGCAGCATATATATATATACGTACATAAGCTTTGTTTAAACAGTTAACACAGTGTGAAAGTAAATGCAGAGGAATTAAAACAAAGTAAGGATTACTTCTTCTGCTTCTTCTCCATGGTCTTGTCCTCTTTAGGATTTTCTCCTGGCTTGGTAAAGATAATTTCTCTCTTTGGATCCAAAGCCTGTGCCTTTGTCATTGTCATATCAGCTGCCCCAATAATCTTCAGGGATGTAGTTCTGGGGATAACTGCTTCAGGATGTAGCTTCATGTAATCATCAACATTAAACAGTTTGTTGGCTTTATCAAATCTTTTTAGTTCTTCCTTCCTGTATTTGGACATGGTGGAATATCCTGATATGTCTTTGCCTTCAGCTTTTACTTTATTAATCAAGGAAAGACCAGCAAGTTCCTGGAATCTGGCCATTTTAGCAATGTTTGCTGTTTCAGGATCTTCAAAAGGAACAGGAGGTGAATCTGGCCTATTGGGACTATCAGTTTTCTGTTCTGTAGAGAGAGTTGGCTGTTGCTGCTGATGCTGTTGATGTTGTTGATTTCCTGAAGAATGATGCCCTTGCTGACTGCTTCTAGAAGATCTCCCTTGATGTCTCTGATAAGTTTGCATAGGGGCAAATCTCTGAGAGCTAGAGCCAGTGGCACCAGCTGCTGGAGGAGGTGGAGTAGGTGGATCTCTTCTATATCTCTGAACTGGAGGAGGAGGGGAGTGTTTTCTGCTTCTTTTCTTCTCCTTTTGCTGATTTTTAGACAGCCACATCCATGTTGGCATTCCTTTATAAGGAGTAATATTTTGAAGGATATAGAATGGAGTGTCATTCTTTGGGTTTGGCTTAGCAGGAGGAGGAGGGGCTTTCCTTTTCTTTGACAGCATTTTCTTCTTCTTAGCAATTTCTTCATCTAAGACTTCTTCATCATCATCACTTGCAGAACCCTGAGGGTTATCATATAGAGCATCCAAGGCTTTCAAGGCTTTATCATAAATAACAGTCTTTTCTGTAGCAGGAGCAGAAGTTTCAAAGGTTGGATTTTCAGCAAGAGTTGAAGAAGAGACTATACAAGAATCAAAAGTAACAGGGACAGAGCTTTCAACTACTGCCTTATTTTATTCTTCAATGTCATCCAAGATCAACTCATCTAGATCTGGCATAGGAGAGTCATCCATCACAAAGATTGGTGCTGAGATAGCTTCTGGAGAGGATGGAATGACTGCAGAGGTTGGTGCAGAAACTAGAATTTCAAAACTGTCACATAGTTGCTTAGCAACTACTAGACTGACAGGAGAAGTATAAGGTACAATAGCCAAATGTGGCTTAGTGAATTGTGCTGGAGGAGAATGCATATATACAGTATCAAACGTTTTCAGCAATACTTGTAAATTAACTTTGGGATTGAGGATAAAATCACCAACAATTTCATCAATGTCCATATCAGTATCAATAAAATCAATTAAATCTTTATCTATACAATCTGTATATGCTGCTGTGGGGACTGGAATATCTACTGGTGTTGTAGCTGAAGTATCTGAAGCTGTAGCTGCTGCTTCATCATCAGGCATCTCCTCCTGTCTAGTTTCAGTGGGGACTGAGGTCAGGCCCCTGACTGAGGAGGGGGCAGCAGTAAGAGCAGATATTTGAGCAGATAACAAGGTAAGGGTAGTAGCAAGAGGTGTAATGGCCTCTGCTATAAGGGATTTAAAAATGGGAGTGATGATGGTGATGATAGAGGATATGGTAGAGGGGTCCAATGAGAAAGTAGGAGATGATGTTGCAGTTGGTGTGGAAGAGGGAGCAACTATTGATGGAATAGATGGTGGAACATAATGGATGTGAAGGTGTGATGGTGATGGGGATGGAAGGGTGGCATCTTGCATCATGGTGTCTGATGGTAAGATGTAAGATGGTATGGAAGATAAATGTGGGGGAAGTGGAGACTGTGGTGGTGTAGAGATGTAGGTGTCATGAGGGGATTCAGGAGGTGTGGGTGGTTGATTTGCTTGAAGAGGGGAAGATGGAATGTCAGTGATGTCAAGTGGTGGAGATGGAGGTGGAGTAGGCACATGAGTATGGTGTTGTGATTGGGATGTTGAAGAAATAATGGGAGAGGAAGTGAGTTGTTTTGCTGGAAGGGGTGCTGGAAGAGATGGTGGTGTGGGATGAATCTCTTCAACAGGCGTGGGAGTGGCTTTAACAGCCTTGGTGCCTTCAGAAGCTGGGGTGGAAGAGGTAGAAGCCTTAGTGGGCTTTGTGATTGTCCTCTCCCACCTGCCAAATAAGGTACACGTGAGTCTTTTACTGGCATTGATGAATATGGTCTGGAAGACTAGTGATTCAGCAGCCTTTTTCTTGAGGAAGATCGCTAGGATCCTTCCAAAACACACTTCTTTCTTATTATTTTTCTTATTTATCAGATCACAGAGGATCTGAGCCCAGTCCACTTGCTTCTTATTTATTACTGCACACATGACCAGGAACTGATGTCTTGTGATGTAGTCATGGGCAGTATGCTTGCCAAGCAAGACCTTCCCAACAATGTCTGCCAGGAACTTGTATGTTGCAGACAAATGCCTCTTCAATAATTTATTTGGGTTGTCACCAGCATAACCCATTAGATTTAGCATCATATTAAACTCTTCAGAATCAATTTCTAATTCATCTTCGCCATTTGTCAAACCAAATATTTCAGTTAAAACCGCGGGGTTAAGGAGACAGTGTTACCGACGATTGATCTTGTCATAGCATTGTCTTCAGAAGTGGATGAAGTATAGACCCATTCTCTGATTCTGTTCCTGCCAACTTTATCCTGGTGGTCATCAGGTTCTTCAGATTCTGTTCTTCCAGAAGTTCCAGAATATATAGAAAGATTGGATCCGAGTGCTGGAATGATTCGAAGTTAACATCAAATCCAGTGTCAAACTTCATAGCGGCTAGAGCTCCTGCTGGAATCGCCATAGAATCACCTGCAGATGAGAGAAACGACGATCAAGTGCAAGGGAACAGAAATCGCGGGATGGAGGTCGAAGAAAATCTAGATATAAGGTTTTCAGAATATGAATCGACAAACTCCGTTCCACGAAAGTAAAATTAGTTCTTCGAACTGAGGTCGACAAAATGATTTAATAATAAATAATTCGTCGATCTCATTCAGAAGACTTGAAGACAATTCGTCGAACTCCGGTCGACGAATATCTTCTGAAGCAAAGTTCGTCGATCGCTGTTCGAAGAAAATTGTTTCACTCACAGAGAATTCGGCGAACTCCGTTCGACGAATATCTCTCAAACCTTCCCCGGTTCGTCGAACTCCGTTCGACAAACTTTGGAAGATTCATCGAATGCAGACAGAACTTAAGCTAAGTCTTCTCCATTGATCATTCCCAGCTGATTTAGAAAGAAAGCATGATTTTTCTCATCCAGAGGTTTGGTGAATATATCAGCTTTTTGTAAATCAGTGTAGATATAGACAAGTTTAATCTTGTTTTTGTCTACACACTCCCTAATGAAATGATGTCTTATGTCAATATGCTTTGTCCTACTATGGTGAACTGGATTTTATGCTATTACAATAGCACTAGTATTATCACAGAATAGGGTTGAATTATTTAAGTTGAACCCATAATCTAGAAGTTGATTTTGTATCCACAGCATCTGTGAACAACAGTTGCCTGCTGCAATATATTCTGTTCAGCAGTTGATGTTGACACTGATGTTTGCTTATTACAAAACCAAGATACTAGTCTCATACCCAGGAACTGACAAGTTCCTGAAGTACTTTTTCTATCTACCCTGCATCCAGCAAAACCAGCATCAGAGTATCCAGTTAACTCAAATTCTGATTCAGCAGGATACCATAGGCCTAGATCAGGACAACTCTTTATATATCTCAAAATCCTTTTTAATAAAATTAGATGAGATTCTTTAGGGTTCACTTGGAACCTAGCACAAAGGCATGTAACAAACATAATATCTGGCCTACTTGCTGTGAGGTATAATAGGGACCCAACAATGCCCCTATAAAGTTTCTGATCTACAGGTTTTCCTGGTATATCAGAGTCCACAACAGCATTTGTGGCCATGAGAGTTTTCTTTGCTGAGGCATCAGCCATCCCAAACTTCTTTAGAAGTTCTTTAGCATATTTTGCTTGTGAGATGAATATGCCACCAGGGAGTTATTTCACTTGGAGACCAAGGAAATATGAAAGCTCTCCCATGCTACTCATTTCAAATTTAGAATGCATGAGGTCAGAAAACCTCTTGCACAATTTTGAATCTGTAGAGCCAAATATGATGTCATCTACATAGATTTGTACTAACAAAATTTGGTCCTTATGATGTCTAGTGAAAAGGGTTTTATCTACAGTTCCTCTTGTAAATTTATGCTATAATAAAAAATTTGCCAAGGTCTCATACCAAGCTCTTGGAGCTTGCTTTAGACCATAAAGAGCCTTATTTAATTTAAAAACATAAGAGGGATAAGTTGGAGAAACAAAACCTGGAGGTTGTTCTACATAAACCTCTTCTTGTAGCACTCCATTTAAGAAGGCACTTTTCACATCCATTTGAAAGACTTTGAACCTTTCGAATGCTGCATAGGCAAGGAAAATCCTTATAGCTTCCAACCTTGCAACAGGTGCAAAGGTCTGATCATAGTCAATTCCTTCCTCTTGCTTATCCTTGAGCAACAAGCCTGGCCTTGTTCCTCACAATAACTCCTTGGGCATCAAGCTTATTCCTGAAAACCCATTTGGTTCCAATAACTGGATAGTTTTGGGGTCTTGGAATCAAATCTCAAACTCTACATCTCTCAAATTGGTTTAGTTCCTCTTGCATTGCAAGGATCCAGTGGGGATCTTGCTCAGCATCATGAATGGTTAGAGGTTCAACCTGAGAGAGAAAACATGCATGCATCAAGTCTTGGTTGAGTTGATGTCTTGTCTGTACACCTGCTGATATGTCTCCAATTACTTGAGATCTGGGGTGATCCCTAAGTATGACAAAATCAGTGGATGGATTTGGTTGTGCAACAACCTTTTGAATAAATTCCTCTTGTGGAATTATATTTGTTGGTTGTTGAGGCTCATGTTCTTCAGCTTCATCTTCTTCACTATATTCAATGTCCTGTGGAGAGGGATGAGTGAGAACCTCTTGGGTGAGGTTTAGTCCATCCAATGTCTCACAATGGTGGGGTACCTGCAAGTTGGTAATGGTAGAAACTTCTTTCTCCTTGCAATACATGTTAGTTTCATCAAAAGAAACATGAATTGACTCTTCTACTTTTAATGTTTATTTATTGAATACCCTATAAGCCTTGCTTACTTGGGAGTATCCTAGAAAAACTCCCACTTCAGCCTTAGTGTACAACCCCGTGTCCGGCGAGCAAGTTCAACAAGGGCCAAACAGGCGAGCTCAGCGAGCTCGGCAGCAGCAAGAGCGGGCCAGAGCTCGGCATCCGTCGACCAGAAATCGACGATCGACGACCCAGAGCTCGGCATTCGCCGAGCGAGCTGCAACTCGCGGCCCCGCAGTGGAGCTCGGCAGCAGCTAGCGAGCAAAGCACGTCGAAGTGGCCAGGGGTCCCAGCTCGCCCGGGGATCAGAGGTATTTTTTTACTATTCTATCCCTGCTGGCCTGCCCATAGCCCTTCGAAACAGCGGAGTTTGGCTGTTGGCAGGCCCAGCCAAGGGTTCCCCGGTAATTTCAGGTCAGCTATTTTGGTTATGGGCAGTCCGGGTTTCAAAAACTATAAATAGGACCCAAGGGGTATCCCAGAAGGCAAGTTTTTCCCTGAGCTCCTCTCCCCAAATTCTCTAAGTGCTTTCTGAGGGTATCTTAGCTCGGCTTCAGGCTAAGGAGGGGAAGCGCTCTGAGATCTTCCGGGTTTGTGGTGGGACCTCCCCGCCGAGCCCTTGGGTTTGTTTTCTCCTTGTCTTGTTGTTTTTTCTTGCAGGAGCGAAGTAGGCGCGAGACCACCCCTTTCCCCAAGGGCGAGCTCCACAGGAAGCCGGGTTCCGGTTTCAACATTTTGGTGCGGTGAGCGTGGAGCGTGGTCAGCACAGAAAAGTTCCCGCGAGTTCAATGACGGGACAAGGATCCGACAGGCCGAGCTCGCCGCCCCCCCCCCGCCTCTCGCAACAGTGGGGATGTTCGAAGACTTCAGAAGCGAGGTGCTGAATTTGGTCAAGTTCGCACTCGGCATGCGGGCTGAGTGCTCGACTCCGGCGAACCAGATCGCGGCCGCCCCTTCATTAGGCGAGGACGCTCCCGGCAGGCGAGCTGGGAAGGAAGTGGCCGAGGAAGGCCGAGGGTGCGAGCTCCCCGGGCGCGAGCTCTTCCCAGGCTCGGCAGGCCGAGGTCGCTTCGGCGAGCTGGGCTCGCGAGACTCGCCAGCTCGCCCAGTGGGAGGAGGGAGTCCCTTCAGCGAGCTGGTCTCTTCAGCTCCAGTTCCAGATGGGTTCAGGGAGCCCGAGATGTCCTATTACACTGGGAAGGGAGACCCGGTACAGCACGTCCAATGGTTCGAGGACGTGGTCTCGATCCGTCAGATGTCGGACGGATTCAAATGTCGGCTCTTCGCCATCACCCTCCGAGAGAAAGCGAGAGAATGGTTCCACCAGCTACCGGCCAGCTCTATTTATTGCTTCGAGGACTTGCGCCGAGGATTCATGCTGAGATTCACCACTTCGAAGAAGAGGAAGAAGGAGTCTGAGTCCCTGTTTCACATCAAGCAGGGGGTGAACGAGACGTTGGGAAGCTATGTGGACCGATTCCAGGAGGAAGTTACTCAGGTTCAGGAGATGCCAGGTCATAGTCTGATGATGGCCTTCACCCTAGGCCTGCAGCAGGGCTTCTTCCGGATGGAGCTGAAAAGAGTTCCCCCCTTCTCCTATGAGGAGTTGATGGAAATGGCGGCGAGAGAGGTTGACGGGGAAGCGTCAAACCCGGAGTTTGCAAGGAAATTGGCCAGGTGGGCCACAGAGGAGGAGAGGGAGTCGAAGGGAGGAAGAGGTCAGGAGGAAAGAAGAGGGGAGCCCAGGCAGAGGGAGCAGAGGCAGCTCCAAGGGCAGCAGCAGCCGGGGTGGGGGCGTCAGGAGCCCGACCGTCGGCTAGGCTGGAGGCCAGAGTGGCAGGGGCAGGGGCCACAGAGGGGAAACTTCGGAAGAGGTCACTTCCAGGGGAGGCAAGACCAGTTCCACCCCCCAGGCTGGAGGCAGGACCAGAGGCCCCGGCTCCCCGATCAAGAGGAGGCCATGGCCATAGCCTTGGGGGCCAGGAGAGGAGCGTGGAGGAGAAGAAGGAGGGAGGTTAGGGTGGAGCTGCCATACTGCGACTTCCATCAGGAAGAAGGGCACGCAACAGCCACGTGCCCAGAATTCTTGGAGATGAGGGGGAACAGGGAGCAGCAGTAGCAGGGGGCGCGATAGGAAGTAAGGATCGAGGAGGTCCTGCCTCGGGCGGAGGAGGATCGGTGCGAAGACCGGGTGGATGTGGGAACCCGAGGAGGGATCGGGATGATCCACGGGGGAGCAGGGATCGAGGCCTCCCGCAAGGCTAGCCTCCACACCATGTACCGGCGAAGCGTCGCCTCTACATCCCAAACCCCGCCACCAGAGGAGAGGATCACCATTTCTAGGAGTGATCTACCAGACCACGAGGACCCGTTCTGTGATGCGCTGGTCATCAAGACGGCCATCGAGAACTTCACCGTCTCACGGATCCTCGTGGACAACGGGAGTTCCGTCAACGTCGTCTTCAAAAAGGCATTTGACGCAATGAAGGTGGAGGCGAGAAGAGTGCTGGCCTCGGATGGCCCCCTGTTCGGGTTTTCAGGAGAAAGGAAGGAGGTAGAAGGAGGAGTCGGACTCCATGTCACCTTGGGGGGGCAGTCCCGAAACTGCAAGTTCGTCATTGTGGACGCCCCCAGCAGCTACAGCGCCATCTTTGGAAGGCCCCTGATCAGCGCCTTCCGCTGCGTCCCCTCATCTTTTCATCAATGCTTGAAGTTCAACACCGAGGGGGTCCAAGTCAGGGTTAGGGGAGACCCAAAGGTGGCGCGGGAGTGTTATGTCACTGCGGTGAACACCATCTCTTGGCAGGAGGGAGCCGAGGAGATGGGGTGAAGGATGGAGGAGGTCGAAGAGGAAGCTGAGGAGGAAGAGCTCGGAGAGAAGGGCTGCACAGAGGAAGCGGCCGGAGGAAGTTTGAAGGTGACCGAGGTGAGGGTCGAGGAGGAAGCGATGGAGGTAGAGGTCCCCGCCCCGGAGAAAAGGGACGCCGAGGGATGGGCGGAGCAATCCAGGCTGGAGGCAGCTCAGGAGGTGGTGGAGCTGGAGGTGCTCACCCGAGGAGGAAGGGTGGAAAAGATCCGCGTCAGCGGGGGGCTGACCCCGGAAGACCAGGGCAGGATGCTGGAGTGCATCCAGAAGAACGTGGACATCTTCGCCTGGAACGCCGCGGAGATGCCGGGGGTTGACGCGGATGTGGCCTGCCACCGCCTAAACTTGGACCCGGGAACACGCCCCGTTCAGCAGAAAAAGAGATCCACGGCGGACAAGCTGGCGGAACCCATCAGGGAGGAGGTGGCGAAACTTCTCAAAGCGGGCTTCGTGTCCGAAATTCAATACCCTGGCTGGGTCTCGAACGTTGTGATGGTCAAAAAGGGAGACGGCCGCTGGCGGTTGTGTATCGATTTTTCCCTTCTTAATAAAGCTTGTCCTAAGGATTGTTACCCCTTGCCTCGGATCGACGCGCTGGTTGACTCAGCCGTCGGCTTTTCTGTAATGAGTTTTTTAGATGCATTTTCAGGTTACCATCAGATCAGGATGCACCCCCCGGACATAAAGGATGTCTCATTCATCACAAGGGACGGCTGCTACTGCTATAAGATGATGCCGTTCGGGCTGAAGAACGCTGGGGCCACCTACCAAAAAATGATGGATAGGGTCTTCAAGGAGCAGAGGGGGAGGAATCTGGAGGTATATGTAGATGACCTCATGATCAAGAGCCGGGATGTGGACTCCCACCTCCGGGACCTGGAGGAGACCTTCGCCACCCTGCGCAAGTACAAGATGCGATTGAATCCACTAAAATGTGTCTTCGGGGCCAGCAGGGGAAAGTTCTTGGGGCATCTCCTCACCCCCACGGGGGTCGAGCCGAATCCAGACAAGGTCAAGGCCATCTTGGAGCTGGGATCCCCGCGGAATGCAAAGGAGGTCCAACGGTTGACAGGGAAGCTAGCAGGGCTGAGTCGCTTCCTCTCTCGGGCAGGGGAGAAGTGCTCCCCCTTCTTCAAGACACTAAGGGGGGTCAGAGGTTTGAATGGAGCAGGGAATGTGAAGAGGCCTTCCAGGCCCTCAAGGTGCAGTTGACACAGGCTCCGCTGCTCCAAGGACCGAAGGAGGGGGAGGACCTGTTCTTGTATCTGGGGGTCGGGACGGAGGCCTTGAGCTCGGTCCTGGTTCGAGAAGAGGGGAAGAGACAGCTCCCAGTCTATTATGTGAGCCGGGTCTTGAGGAAGGCCGAGCTCCGGTATCCGATCTTGGAGAAGCTTGCGTTCGCCCTAATCATCTCGGCTCGGAGGCTACGACCCTACTTCCAGGCACACTCAATCCGAGTGGTGACCGACCATCCCCTCCGCAACATCTTCGAGGGGGTGGAGCATTCAGGCAGATTGGCTAAGTGGTCGGTGGAGATGAGCGAGTTCGACGTCTCCTTCGTTCCACGGCTCTCGATCAAAGCCCAGGCGATGGCCGACTTTCTCGCTGACTATGTGGTTGAAGTGGCGGAAGGAGAACTCACTCGCCCGGCTCCTTGGAAGGTGAGGGTGGATGGAGCATCAGGAAGGCATTCCTTAGGAGTGGGAGTGATCCTAGAAAGCCCTCAAGGGACCCGGATCGAGCAAACGGTGGTGGTGCACTTTCCCATTACCAACAACCAGGCCGAGTACGAGGCCGTGATAGCAGGGCTTCACCTGGCCAGGGAGCTTGGAGTGTCAGATGTGGAGGTCCTTACAGATTCCATGGTGGTAGCCTCCCAAATCAACGGGGAGTTCGAGGCAAGGGAGCCCACCCTACGATCATACTTGGCCAAAGTAAAGGGGATCATTGGGACTTTCCAAACTTTCGCCATCCAACATGTGCCCAGGGAAGAGAATGAACAGGCCGATCAGTTGGCTAAGCATGCTCCCCAGGTGGGGGGCACCATCACCGACCTGTTCCGCCCCTCCATCGAAGAAGGAGAACTCATGGAAATCGATCAACAAGCTTCATGGATGGATCCTGTGGTGGTTTTTCTCTCCACGGGAGAGTATCCGGAGGGGGTAGACAAGAAGAAGCTGAGGCACAAGTCAGCATACTACCTCCTCCAGGACGGGCAGCTATACAGAAAGACCCTCTCAGGGATGCTGGCCCGCTGCGTAACCGAGGGAGAAGCGCGAAGGATCTTGGAGGAGGTCCACCCCGGGGAATGTGGGAGTCACTCCGGGAGTCGGACCCTGGAAGGAAGGATAGTCAGGCAAGGTTATTTTTGGCCCACCCTGGGCCGGGACGCTGCAGAATTCGCAAGGAGATGTCACACGTGCCAACTGTTTGCCCCTCTCCAGCTACAGCCGGCCCAACGGCTCCGTAGTATCACGGCCCCATGGCCCTTCGCGATCTGGGGAATGGATCTGGTTGGGCCGTTTCCCCAAGCCAGCGGTCAGAGAAGGTTCCTCCTAGTGATGATTGACTACTTTTCAAAGTGGATGGAGGTGAAAGCGTTGGCTAAGGTGACCTCCCAGGTGATCAAGAATTTTGTATGGGGGGAGATCATCTGTCGCCATGGGCTGCCCCAGGCCATCGTCACAGACAATGGGCCCCAGTTCGCCAGTGCCGAGTTCACCAGCTTTTGCGAACAACTTGGGATCGATCTCAGGTTCGCCTCGGTCCATCACCCCAGGAGTAACGGGCAAGTGGAGGCTGCAAACAAGATCATCGTCAACCTTCTCAAGAAAAAGGTGGAGAACCTGAGAGGGAGTTGGGTGGAGCAGCTTCCCGCTGTCCTTTGGACCCTGAGGACTACTCCCAACACAGCTACAGGAGAGACCCCCTTCAAACTCTCCCACGGGTGTGAGGCAGTGCTCCCCATTGAATTCGAAGTCCAAACGCCGCGAGTCATGGCGGCAAAGGAAGACCGCGAGGAATGGCAGGCAGAGAATGAGGAGGAACTGAGGCTCTCCCTCGACATGGTAGAAGAAGTAAGGGACCTTTCTGCCATCCGACAGGAGGAGGTAAAAAGAAGAATGGCCAAGTACTTTGACAAGCATGTCAGGATCAAGCAGTTCGTGGAGGGGGACTTGGTGTTGAAGAAAGTAGATGCAGCAGGGAGGTCAGCATCCGTGGGAAAACTCAATCCCAGCTGGGAGGGACCGTTCATTGTAAAGGTGGCCTTGGGGTCGGGGGGCTATCGACTCCAAAATGTAGAAGGCGAGACCCTGAGTCTCACCTGGAGTGGTGACGACCTCAAACGCTTTTTTCCCTGAAACATGTAAGCGACACCTTGATTATAATAAATTCCTTCAAGCTCTCTGATATCCTTGTAATTGGCCTGCATGGTGGAATGTGATGTATTACGGACCCCGAGCAGATCCCGCTGTCAGGCTCTCACCCAGCTGACAGGGCTGGAAGTCACTCGGTGTCATCCTTGGCCTCGAGCAGATCCCGCTGTCAGGCTCTCACCTAGCTGACAGGGCTGGAAGTCACTCGATGGTGATAGTAACGGACCCCGAGCAGATCCCGCTGTCAGGCTCTCACCCAGCTGACAGGGCTGGAAGTCACTCGGTGTCATCCTTGGCCTCGAGCAGATCCCGCTGTCAGGCTCTCACCTAGCTGACAGGGCTGGAAGTCACTCGATGGTGATGGTAACGGACCCCGAGCAGATCCCGCTGTCAGGCTCTCACCCAGCTGACAGGGCTGGAAGTCACTCGGTGTCATCCTTGGCCTCGAGCAGATCCCGCTGTCAGGCTCTCACCTAGCTGACAGGGCTGGAAATCACTCGATGGCAGTGATAACGGACCCCGAGCAGATCCCGCTGTCGGGCTCTCACCTAGCTTACAGGGCTGGAAGTCACTCGGTGTCATCCTTGGCCTCGAGCAGATCCCGCTGTCAGGCTCTCTCCTAGCTGACAGGGCTGGAAGTAACTCGATGGCAGTGATAACGGACCCCGAGCAGATCCCGCTGTCAGGATCTCACCCAGCTGACAGGGCTGGAAGTCACTCGGTGTCATCCTTGGCCTCGAGCAGATCCCGCTGTCAGGCTCTCACCTAGCTGACAGGGCTGGAAGTCACTCGATGGCAGTGATAACGGACCCCGAGCAGATCCCGCTGTCAGGCTCTCACCTAGCTGACAGGGCTGGAAGTCACTCGGTGTCATCCTTGGCCTCGAGCAGATCCCGCTGTCAGGCTCTCACCTAGCTGATAGGGCTGGAAGTCACTCGATGGCAGTGATAACGGACCCCGAGCAGATCCCGCTGTCAGGCTCTCACCTAGCTGACAGGGCTGGAAGTCACTCGATGTCATCCTTGGCCTCGAGCAGATCCCGCTGTCAGGCTCTCACCTAGCTGACAGGGCTGGAAGTCACTCGATGGCAGTGATAACGGACCCCGAGCAGATCCCGCTGTCAGGCTCTCACCTAGCTGACAGGGCTGGAAGTCACTCGGTGTCATCCTTGGCCTCGAGCAGATCCCGCTGTCAGGCTCTCACCTAGCTGACAGGGCTGGAAGTCACTCGATGGCAGTAATAACGGACCCCGAGCAGATCCCGCTGTCAGGCTCTCACCTAGCTGACAGGGCTGGAAGTCACTCGGTGTCATCCCTGGCCTCAAACAGATCCCGCTGTCAGGCACTCATCTAGTTGACAGGGCCGGAGGTTACTCGATGGTGCCGGCCTTGAAGTCGTCAGGTGCAGGTCAAAGTCTATGGCAGGAAACGAAGGGGAAGGGTTCTGGCAGGGCGAGCCTGGGCTCGGCGAACTCAGCTCGGCATAGCCAAGGAGGCAAGCCGGACTAGAGGGCTCTGCATGGGCGAGTTCGGGCTCGTCATTTCCGGCTCGGCATTGGAAAGTAGGCCGCGAGCCCGGGCCTCGCCAAAGACAAGCCAGACCAGGGGGCCTCGCACCCCAGGCCCATCATACTTCGAAAAATTTCTTCTTCGATGGGCACAACCTGGGTGGCTCCCGTGCGAGTAGAGGTAGGCAGATAGAAGGCAGAAGGCCGCGCGCGAGTAGTAATGGCGTAATAAGGGCGGAGAGTAACTCGCCGAAGAAATCATTTGGGACTCGGCGAACACTCCAAACACACTTCGCTCGCGTGCGCACTCTCATGATCACTCTACTCGCAGAACCTGTCTCGGCGAGGTCGCGGGAGAAAATACATACATTCATGACACAATGAGCATAGTAAAAAAGGACACCGGTATGATCAAAACACTTTCATTTATTATTTACAAGCGTACAGGGAGCTCGCCTCTGCGAGTAGTCAAAAAAGAAAAAAAAAAGAGAGAGAACAAAAATACTGGGCCGTCAGCTGGCCTCGCCCCCTCCGCCGGACTGGTCCTCGCCGTCGCCCGAGTGGTCCTGGAAGCTCTTCCCGAACATCGCGTCCAGGCTATCCTCCTTCTCGCTGGGCAGCGTCGCCGGAAACAGACTCGGCATCGGGTCCCGAGCGGAGATCTCCCCGCATCCTTCCACCAGCACCCCTGAGTCCTTCATCATCGCGAGGGTGCACTCGGCGGTCTGGATGGAGTTGATCCGCAGTCTCTCGACGAGGTCCGCCTCGCCGAAGATGCGCGGGCTCTTGTAGGGGAGTGTGGGATCGATGTCGTGCCCCGGGAAGAAGATCTCCGCCTGGCGACGCACTTCGCCGAGAAGGTGCTGGTTCTCCCCCTTCAGCTTCACGTTCGCTCTCTCCAACTCGCCAAGGCGTGCACGCAGTTGGATGATCTCCTCCCCTCGCTCGACGTCGCGAGCCTGGAGCTCCCCAGCAGCGTCGGCATCTACGGCCAGCTGCGCGCGCAGGCGGCCGTTCTCCTCCTCTAGCTCAGTGTTGCGAGCCTGGAGCTCGCCCGCCGCTTTGGCATCCTGGAAAAAAGCTCACTTAGCAGCAGCACAAAGCCTTCCAAGTAAAAGAGAGTGGTGCGTGACACTTACCAGCCCGCCAGCAGTCTTGGCGAGAAGACTATCCGCGATGCCGAGCCGCCTCGCCTGATCGGCAACCTGCTCCTTGGCGAGGTCGCGAGCCTGCTCGGCCTTTTCGAGCTGGTGGCTGATGGCGAAGCTGCGGCGCGCCAGCATATGGTGCAGCTCCAGGGTCCGCAGATGGGACTACAGCCCCTCATGGCCGAGCTGCCGGAGGGTCGACCTCTTGTAGGCCTCGGCATCCTCCCGGCCATAAAGGCCGAAGCCGAGGGCGTAGGCATGACCGGTGGCGGGCTCGCGGTCGTGCCAGGACGGGTGCAGGGTGGAGACGGAGACTCGATGAGCGAGCTCGTCCCACTGCAACATGGGCTCGCCCGCGGAATCCTTCCAGCGCGCGCCGAAGTTGAAGAGGGGGTGCTGCTTCGGTGGCGCGCGCTCGCGGGCAGCCCTCTTCGCCGAGGGAGGAGGGGAGATCGCAGCCGAGGAAGAGGGGGCCTTGCCACCCTTTCTGCCCTTGCTGGTAGTCTCCTTCAGCGGGCTCCCCGGGGACACGTCGGGAGGAGTCTCCGACGAGCTGATGTACTTGGGGCTGGACTGATGTTGTTGTTGTTGTTGCCCCCGCGGAGCCAGCAGGGCTCTCCGCATCTTCTTGACCTGACGGGGGCCAGATGGCGGGTTCGACCCCGCGTCCTCAGGTCGCCTCTTGCTGGAAGAGGCCTGCGAGGAGACCGTCTCATCTCGGCAGGCCGCTGCCGCCGCCCTCTCGCGAGCAAGAGGGTCAGTATCAAGCCCCGGGTCCGCAAAAGGCGGGTTCGCGGGGATTATTCGCTCCCCTGCAGAAAAATACTTGGGAAGGTTAGAAAACTCAGGGATGATAATGTGTCGAGTCCGCGAGTAGGCGAGCTCGGCAAGAGGAAGGAAGCATACCTTCGCCGGGCAGAACCGGGGGGAGCGCGTCGAGGCCCCTCCGCAGGAAGGCGACCTCGAAATCTTTGTGGAGGAAGAATTTGTGGAGCTCGGCGTCGTTGCCGGACACGGCCGGCGGGCGGTACACCTCCTCGCCTTTCTGTTGCGGCGAGTAGGGGATGTTGCCGAGATCGCCCTTGATGAAGGCGATCTTGGTCATCCAGGTGTGGTGCTTGTTCGCGATCTCGCGAACTTTGATCAAGGAGCCGCCGAAGTAGGCGACCCCGTCCGTCGTCGCCTTATAGGAGAAGAGCTTCCTGAACACCGTCAGGTTAAACTCGATCCTCTCCCGCCGGAGATAGCTCGCGAACGCCACCATCATGGCGATGGCGTTCGAGTTCAGTTGCGCGGGGACGGCCCCGTAGTATTTCAGGATCTGCCGGATCTCTGGCCACAAGGGAAGTCGCAGCCCCACCTCGAAGTGCGAGATGGGGAATGCGAGTTCGTTCTCATAGAACGTGTTGATTGCCTCGCCCGGCCCCGGCCTGCGTGCCTCAAAGCCCGGCGGCACATACAGGGCCTTGAATTCGGCGTGCTCCTCCTCGCTGGTGTGGCCGTCAAAAAAGCAATAATCCGCGAAGTGCTGCGCGCACTTGGAGCGGCCATCAGCGTCCGGATTAGTCTTGCCCATGGTCGCAGGAAAGAAGCAAAGCACAGCGTGAGCAGAAGAAGGAAAAAGCAGGAGGGGAAGCAGAGCAATAAAGATAGTACAGGGGTAGGTGAAAGGGGGGGGGGCTATTTATAGGAAAAAGAATCTGAGGCATGCTGTCACATCGGCGCATCTCGCCACCCCAGCTCGCCACCCCAGCTCACCACCCCAGCTCGCCGACTTCCGTCGCGTCCTCACTGAGGCTAAGTCAAAACATTACGGCTTTTTATTTAAATAACAAATGAAAATGTTCTAAAAATTATTCATCCCAGCAGGGGAAAGTTCGAAACAGAAAATAAGGCGCGCAAGCAGGGAGGGCACCAGGACGCGAGCGCCGGTCGGCTCGGCAGGGGAGCCCGCAAATTTACCTACCCCGGCCTCGCGATCCCCGCCCCCCAAGCTGCCGCGCGCGGAGAAGCTCGCGGATCCTTCCAGAGTTCCTTTGCGCGACCAAGAGACCGTCATCTATCTCATCCAGGAGTCGGGAAGGAGACATCAACTCGCCAGGCCGGCCGAGGCGCACCTCCTCAGCAAGGCGCGCATAGTCGCGCTGCAACGTCTCGTTGACTCCTTGCACCTCGCGCAGACCACCCACCAGCTTCTTGAGGAGATTGACCTCCCTCCTCGACAGCTCGCCCTGATCCACCTCCGGACCCAGATAAGAGTCCAGCGAGCTCGGAGACGGCAGGGGAGAATGGTGGGCTGCCCGCGAGGACTCCTCGGCAGCCGACTGACTGGGAAGGGCTGTAAAGGCAGACGTCAGCAAGAGCAAAAGCTTGTGAAGCACAGAGTTGAGCGAGGCGGACCTGAAGAGCTCGGCGGCTCAAAGGAGATGCGAGGAGGGATGAACCTCAGGTCCTTCCCGCGACCTGGGCCGCGAGCCCCCGGCGAGATGGGCTCGAAGCCCAGGACAGGAATGGACCCCAGGCCCCCCCGGCGACCGCGTCAATTTGCCGAGGGGAGTCAGGTGGTGAAGCTGGCCTCTGCGAGCTCACAGGCAGGATCCCGAAGAGGAGCGGCGGATCCCGTGGAGAGTTGTCCGGGGGTGAGAGTCGCGAAGTGGCGGGCATAACCTCGCCTTGCGGCGTAGGAACCCGCGGCACGGTGCCCTCGTCATCTGGAAGGCCGCCCTGATCGTCACCAACAACAACGACCTCCCTATCATTCTCCAGAATAGTTCGAGTAGAAGAGCCGGTCTCGCGAGCCAAAGTAGCCCTCAGGTCATGGAAGATGGGCTCGGCCGCCTCGGGAAATGGCCTTGACCTCTTGGAGCTCGGCTCGGCAGGGTCAATTTGAGGGACCTTTGCGGGGACCGCCGTCAGCGCGGCAATGCGAGCCTCGGAAGCCTGGCGGGCTCGATCTATGCGCTCTTGAATTTCCTTGGGAAGGGGCATCTTGGCAAGGCAGCAGGGGGAATGGCAAGAGCCAGGCAGCAGAGCAGGTGCATATATATAGCCGCAGGTGGCCCCCACCATAAGATTCCCTTCAACTCGCCAGCCGGAGCTCGCCGCACACTTCGGGTTGGATGTTTCTTTCCGAGCTTTTTGACAAGCTCGAAAAGAGCGGGGATTGTGTACAACTCCGTGTCCGGCGAGCAAGTTCAACAAGGGCCAAACAGGCGAGCTCAGCGAGCTCGGCAGCAGCAGGCGAGCTCGGCAGCAGCAGGAGCGGGCCAGAGCTCGGCATCCGTCGACCAGAAATCGACGATCGACGACCCAGAGCTCGGCATTCGCCGAGCGAGCTGCAACTCGCGGCCCCGCAGTGGAGCTCGGCAGCAGCTAGCGAGCAAAGCACGTCGAAGTGGCCAGGGGTCCCAGCTCGCCCGGGGATCAGAGGTATTTTTTTACTATTCTATCCCTGCTGGCCTGCCCATAGCCCTTCGAAACAGCGGAGTTTGGCTGTTGGCAGGCCCAGCCAAGGGTTCCCCGGTAATTTCAGGTCAGCTATTTTGGTTATGGGCAGTCCGGGTTTCAAAAACTATAAATAGGACCCAAGGGGTACCCCAGAAGGCAAGTTTTTCCCTGAGCTCCTCTCCCCAAATTCTCTAAGTGCTTTCTGAGGGTATCTTAGCTCGGCTTCAGGCTAAGGAGGGGAAGCGCTCTGAGATCTTTCGGGTTTGTGGTGGGACCTCCCCGCCGAGCCCTTGGGTCTGTTTTCTCCTTGTCTTGTTGTTTTTTCTTGCAGGAGCGAAGTAGGCGCGAGACCACCCCTTTCCCCAAGGGCGAGCTCCACAGGAAGCCGGGTTCCGGTTTCAACACTTAGCTTCAAACTTTCTAATGTATTTCTTATTGTTATTGTGTATATAGCATGTACAACCAAAAACTTTAAAAGTAGTTTATTTTAGGTTTCTTCCCTTTGAGCAATTCATAAGGAGTCATATTCTTTAGTTTGTGAATTAAACTCCTATTCAGGACATAGTTTGTTGTGCTTACAACCTTTGCGCAAAAGGTTAGTGACATGTATGCATCAGCAAGTAATGTACTTGCAGCTTCAATGAGTGTTCTATTTTTCCTTTCAGCTACCCCATTTTGTTGGGGAGTTTAAGGAGCTGAGAAGCAATGCATGATACCTTCCTTTTCACAGAACTCATGCATAAGAAGAGACTCAAATTCTGTGCCATGATCACTTCTGATCAATGCAACATGAGTAGAGAACTCAATCTGTATGGTCCTGAGAAAATCTGTAAGAACCTTGAATGTATCTGACTTTGTTCTTAGAAAGAATACCCAACTGAACCTAGAGAAGTCATCCACTATAACTAAAGTGTAAGATTTCCCTCCTAGGCTTTGTACTACAATGGGTCCAAAAAGATGCAAGTGTAGCAAGTACAAGATCCTAGGTGAATCACTCTTATTAATTGATTTGAAACTAGTTTTAGTTTGCTTGCCTAATTGACAAGCCCTGCAGAGACCTTCCTTCTTGTAGGGAGCAGAAGGTAGACCTCTAACAAGGTTGTGCTTAGATAACCTAGCAATGTTTTTCAGGTTTACATGTCCTAGTCTTTTGTGCCATAAGTCATTCTGATTACTAGTTAAATTCAATAAACAGATATCAGTTGTGGCAGAAAGAAAGTTTACTAAATAAATGTTTCCTTGTCTACTTCCAGTTAAAACAATTTGTTTATTTTTATCAATGATAGAGCAAGTAGAGGGGTTAAAGTATACCTGATAACCATCATCACATAATTGACTTCTAGAGATGAGGTTATGCTTCAGTCCACTTACATATGTCACCTTTCTGAATGTGACAGATCCTATTCTTACTTCTCCAACTCCTTCTGACTTACACATTTTGAGTCACCAAAGATAACCTTTGACCCTAATTTGGACTTTTAGTTGAATAGGATGTCCTTGCTGCCAGTCGTATGCTTGGAGCAGCCACTGTCCAGGTACCAAGTTTCATTTACCCCTGGACACTTTTTCACCTGCAATATAAACAGTTAGTGATTTTTGACCCAGGTTACCTTGGGCCCTTTGTATGGATGATAGGAGAAAATAAAAATAACAGAAAATTCTGGCTGGGACTTATATCCTAGGGGGTGGTATCTCCAAGGTGGAATGGTCCAGTCAGCTAGGGGATTAAATAATTTCCTAGAAGTATTCAAGTTTCTATTAAAGTTAAAGTTTTGGTTAAGTCTTCATGGGTTCGATGAATTTATGTAAGTTCGTTGACCAGAGTTCAACGAATTGGGTTGAGATCGTCGATCTCTGCCCAGAGAATAAACGTGTTCATTCTCTACGCCCCACGTTCGTCGATCTCTGCTCGACGAACCATAAAAAGTTCGTCGATTGCAGTTAGACGAATAATGATAACTATAGTTGGCATTCAGAGTTCGTTGATCTGGGTTCCACGAACTGGCCCCTTTTCGTCGATCTGAGGTCGACGAAAATTGCTGAACTTTGTTTTTATTGGTTGTTTTCTGTTTTTCAATTTTGTCCTTAGTTTGAATTTGTTCAAGAATTTTATTTACTTTATATACTTGCTCAGTGTTCTTCTTTCCTTTCTCAGAAATAAAATTGATGGGTTGTGATAGGTGGTTTTTCTGAATAATAGGTGGTTCACTAGATGATGCACCTAATCCTAACTTACTTCCATTAAATCTAGCATTAGATGTGTTAGTGATTTCTGCTAGTTGTTTGTTTCTTCCATTTAGTGATTCTTCTAGCTTTTTTGCCTTATTTAATTCATCTTTCAGAAGGATGATTTGTTCACTAAACATATCTATTTCATTTTTCAATTTAGTATTTTCTAATACTAAGCTATCATAGTTAACTTGCTTATCTCTGAGAACTTTGATTTCCTTCTCAGAGTTGATTAAGTCTAAACACATGATTTTAAAATCTGATTTAAAAGATTCTGAACTGTAATCAAACCATGATAATACCTGATCAGCTTCTGATTCAGAAGCTTCCTCATTTTTTGAATCTTCTTCTTCTGAGTTGCTTCTTGAGGCATCAATTGCCATGAGGAAAACCTCCTTTGCTTTTTCTTCTTCTTCATCTTCACTGGAGCTTGAAGATGTTGAATCCTCTTCAGTCTCACTCCAGGACTCAGCCACAAACCCCTTTTCCTTCCTCTTATGTTTGCTGGAGGAGGGTTTGCTAGTGTACTGTCTCCTGGAATCCTTTTCCTTTTCTCTTCTCTTCTCTTTCTTCTGGTTCTCTGGACACTCAGAGAGGAAGTGCCCAGGCTTTCTGCATCCATAACACACCACTTCCTTTGTTGGTGTCTTATCATACTTTGGCCTGTCATCCTTTCTTGTTGACTTCCTCCTGAAGTCTTTTCTAGCCATCTTGAAAAATCTCTTAGCCAAGAGACTTATAAGTTCTTCATTTGATGTTGAAGATTCTGATTCTTCTGAGGCTTTGAATGCTATGTTCTGATCTCTTCTGGCTGCAGGAGGTGTTCTTTGTTCAGCAGCCTCCCTTATCTTTATTAACTGTTCATATGATTTCAGTTTGCCCAATAGAGATTCATTTGGCATCTCATTCAGGCATCTGGCCTCCTTGATGTGCCAAATCCTTGTGTCCCATGAGCTTGGGAAGCACATCAGAATTTTGTCATTCACTTCAATGAGAGTGATGACCTTGTCCAGAGTTTTTAGCTCATTAATAATTGAGCTTAATCTATTATACATCTCTGACACTGTCTCAGCTTCCAGTTTCTTGAAATTCTCATATTGGGATATGAGATTTGATCTCCTGTCCCTCCTTTCATCAGCTAATCCATCAACCATTTGGTTTAGGGAATCTCAAATGGCTTTTGCTGATGTACACTCAGCAACCTTCTGGAAAATGTCATCTGACATTGTTTGTGCCAATATATTCATGGCTTTTGCATCAGCCATCTTGGCTTTCCTGTAGGTATCATTATAATCTGGAGGAGGTACTGCAGTCATATTTGTAGAAGTGCTTGGAGGAGCTGCAGGTGGTTGAGGTACTCCTATTAAGATGGAAGCAAAAATATCTTCATCAATAGAATTCATATATAACTTGATTCTTGCCTTCCAGATTCCAAACTTTTGCAAGTTGCAAACTGGAGGTCTGGTGCTTGCATAATCTTTATTCTGTGTCATGGCTGTGGTTCTACTTTCAAATGTGAACAAAGTGAAATGTAGATCTAACACAGGATCTTTGGTTCAAGGATTAACTTGTGCAACCAAAGGAACCTTGCTCTGATACCAATTGAAAGTGAGGGTTAAGTCTACAATACTCTAGAGGGGGGGGGGGGTGAATAGAGTATATTAAAAAATTTGTTAGGTCCCAATACAGGTGTTGTTACAGCTTTTGCTGTAAACTGAAAATGTGTAGTGATTAAGAAACCGGAAAACAAAAAGTAATAATCCTAATCACAGCCACACAACAAGAACAAAAAGAAAACATAAGCAAACAGACGACACAAAAAATTTATAGTGGTTCCCCAAATCTGGGTAGTCCACTCTTCTACCATCCTTGGTAGGAATCCACTCAGGTTTTTGATCAGGTGTCTGACACCAATGGGTTTTGATCAGGTCCCCAAAAACCAACTCAAGTCTTTTGATCAGGCGACTTGCAACCAGGAATCACTTTTGAAGGGAGATGACAACCCTTTATACAGGAGGGGGAAGAGAGTGATGGAAGTCTTCTCTTTCTCAATATACAACTGATAAGACTATATGGATTCAAAGATGTTGTCAAAGCTCCCCCTGAGATTGAAAGGGGTTCAGGCTTGGAAGCTTTGCACAAGGTGATATGTCTTCAATCAGAGTTATTGACAAGCAGTGATGCAGGATCTTCTTGACTGATTTGAATCTGTTGTCCTTAGAAGTCCTGGAGAGAATATTGAAGAAGAAGACTCTTGATATAGTATGATTGTTCTTCTTCTTCTGTATGATGATCACTGTCTGTCACTGTGAGCTTTAGTATGATCTGCTTGTGTGAAGCTTTTCTACTGTTCTATGCAAATCTTTTTGTCAGTCTGTATGTATCTCTATCTTTCTGACTGAGAGTATTCTTCTTGTTCTCTTGTTCTCTCTCTCTGATTGTCGATCTTGTTTTCTTCTATATCTTTTCAAAAATTTGAATCCTCTGTAATTAATGCTGACGCCTTGAGAATAATCGGCATTTAATCATTTCCTCAACTATCCCGTGGAAAATCTGCAAGTAATATTCTTGAAGAAGATTGTAATTAATGCTTCCTCTAATGGCTACATTCAGAGAATGTTTGATCATTTAATCTATCAGGAATTATTGCATTTGAGTGAGGATTGAATGCCGGAAATGTCTATGTCTGGAATCGTCGAGCGAATAACAGAATTCGTCGAGCTGAGTTACTAGTTCGTCGAACTGAGACTTTGTATTCGTCGACCAGACAGCCTCTGTTCGTTGAGCTGAGTTCCAAGTTTGTCGAGCTGATAACAGAACTTGCATGCTTCAGAACCTGAAAGTGCAGGTTAGATCTGATATACTCTAGAGGGGGGGGGGGGGGGTGAATAGAGTATGGTGCTTACTAAAACTTTTTTTTCAACTGTTGTTATATACCTAAGTGAACAGGGAAGCAAATAACATAAAGTAAACACAGCAACTAACTAAACACAGAGCGATCACAGACCAATCACAGACCACAGCCAGAAAACAAAAGAAAATAACAACCAGAAGACACAAGGAGCTATAGTGGTTCCCCATCCAATCTGGGTACATCCACTCTTCTACCACCCTAGGTAGGAATCCACTACAGGATGAGTTGATCAAATATCCTGGGCACCAATGGGTTTTGATCAGGTCCCCAAAAACCAAAACTCAAGTCTTTTGGAAGGAGACTTGTGAACCAGGAATCACTTTTGAAGGGAGATGACAACCCTTTATACAGGAGGTGGTGAGAGAGTGATGGTATCTTCTCTGTCAACAATCAGAGAGAAGATTCAAGTGGAATGATGTTAGCAGATTGCTCCCCCTGAGATCTTGAATGTATCAGGAAGACTGGAGCACTGCTTTAGGGTGATAGGTCTTCAAAGACCTATAATGCCTGGACCAGAATATGTTTCAGGAACTCCTTTGACAGATTGATCGATTGTTGTCCTTTGAATTTATCCTGTGAATAGAGAGAAGGAGACTCTTGATTGAATTTGGTTGTTCTTCTTCTTCTTGAAAATATTCTCTGGTCAGGCTGATTGCAGTCAAGAACTTGTGATTTGTGAATGATTGTTCTTCTCTGCAACTTCAGAGTGTCTATCAGATTGATTGATGTGTTGTAATTCTTGAACTCTATCACTGCTTGATTCTGTTCTCTTACTGTGTCTCTATTTTTATTTTTTTGTGTTTCTTTATGTGTCTGTAACTGACTGAGGAATATTCAAACTTTTGAATGTCGAGCAGTAATTATAGTCGGCCTTGGAAAGAATCAGCAATCAATGACTTTCCTAACTGTCCCATTGAAAAACGACATGTAATCGTCCATAGTCAATGCACGTTCTAACGGTAACATTCCTAGAAGATCTGGCATTAAATGTTCAGGAATCAGCGCCAAGAAACGGAACGGGAACCTTGAAGAAACCCTAGTCTGGATTCGTCGAACGAAGAACACAATTCGTCGAGCTGCACTTGTGTTCGTCGAGCTAAGATTGAGTTCGTCGAGCTGAGCTTGAGAGAGTTCGTCGACCAGACAATCTTCGTTCGGCATACAGACAGTCTTCATTCGTCGAGCTGAGAATCAAATTCGTCGAGCTGAAAAAAGTTCTGGACTTGGCAAAATATCCTGCATCTGCTGAAATGCTGTGTCTACATAGGTTGGTGTCGACAGATTGATCTTGGTGTCGACACAAATCCTCTGGTGTCGACATAAGCTGGTGTCGACTGAAATCCTGGTGTCGACACAAACCCTAAGTGTCGACAAAAGCTGGTGTCGACAGACATCCTGGTGTCGACACAAACCCTAAGTGTCGACAAAAGCTGGTGTCGACAGACATCCTGGTGTCGACACAAACCCTAAGTGTCGACACAAATTCTCTTAGTCCAGAAATCATCGAGTAGAGTACATCATTCGTTGACCTGAGAAGCTGATTTCGTCGACCTGAGAAATTGACAACTAAAGGTCCAAGTTCGTCGAGCTCAGAATATAATTCGTCGACCGAAGCTTGAAGTTGGGCTTAGAAAAATTCTGAAGTTATCCTGACTTTAGTTTGAAGAAAGAACTCAGTCTTCGTTGAATAGAGAACACAGATCGTCGAGCTCAGCACTAAGAATTGTCTCACGATCGTCGAGCGCAGAACTCCTTTCGTCGAGTTGAGTTCGACAAACGTCGAACTCACTTTACTTGGTCTTGAAAACTTGTGAGTCTGGAGTCTTTGATGGTCTAGTTGAAAGCTGGTCCATCTGGAGTTGAGCCTAAGGACTTGACCTAGACTCTAGGACACAAAATTGACCCTGGCTATACATGATGGGTCACACCCTAAGCCAGTGAACCTAGCCCAAATCAACTAGGGATCCAACAATCTCCCCCTATTTGGGTGAGGTCACTAACAGAGACTCAAAACAGAACAACAAAGCAAGGAAATAGATATATCTGGCAGAGAATTATAACACATGCAACAGATATATATATACACAGCTTTGTTTAAACAGATAACATGGTTTGAAAAACAAAAACAGACAGCAAATGAAATAACACAAAAAGGATTACTTCTTTGATTTCTTTTGCTGAGGTTTGTCTTCAGATGTCTGCTCTCCTAGCTTTTTGAAAATGATTTGTCTCTTTGGATCTCGAGCTTGAGCTATTGTCATAGTCATGTCAGCTGCCCCAATAATATTCAATGAAGTTGCTTTGGGGACAACTGCTTTTGGATGAAGTTTCATATAGGAATCAACATTAAACAGTTTGTTGCCTTTATTAAACCTTTTCAGCTCTTCTTTTCTATACTTTGACATGGTTGACAATCCAGAGATATCTTTACCTTCAGCCTTGGCTTTATTAATCAGAGATAATCCAATTAATTCCTGGTATCTAGCCATTTTTGCAGTGTTTGCAGTTTCTGGATCTTCAAAAGGAACTGGAGGAGAGAGTGGTCTCTTTGGACTTGCTGCTTGCTGTTCTTCAGAAATCTTTTGCTGCTGCTGCTGGTGTTGACTTTGACTTCCTGAGGAGGATGGCCTCTGCTGGCTGCTTCCAGAAGATCTCCCTGACTATCTCTGATAAGTCTGCATTGGGGCAGATATCTGGGAGCAAGATCCACTGACACCAGCTGCTGGAGGAGGAGGAGGAGGATCCTTCCTATATTCGTGTACTGGAGGAGGGGAGTATCTCCTGCTTCTCTTCCTTTCTTTCTGTTGGTTCTTGGATAGCCACATCCAGGCTGGCATACCCTTATAAGGAGCTACATTGTGCAGAATATAATAAGGAGTGTCTGCAGCAGGATTTGGCTTAAGAGCTGGAGGAGGAGCAGCCTTTCTCTTCTTTGTCAACAATCTCTTTTTCTTACTAGCTGCATCTTCATCAGAATCATCATCATCTTCTTCTTCACTATCTGAAGCTTGAGGATTATCATACAATGCATCCAAAGCTTTTAAGGCTTTTTCAGAAACAACAGCCTTTTCTAGAGGAGGAGCAGAAGGTTCAGGAATAGGGGTTTCAGCAATAAAAGAAGAAGTAACTGTACAAGAAACAGAAACAAAAGAGACAGAGCTATCGGCTACTGCCTTATTCTCCTCTTCAATGTCAGCCTGAATAAGCTCATCTAAAGTAGGCATTGGAGAGTCATCCATGAAAAAATCTGGTGCTGAAACTGGCACTGAAGTATCTTCTAGAATGACCTCTAGGCTAGAAGCTGAGATGGAGGCTGAAGCTGAGAGAGCAAAATTATCACAGAGTTGCTTTGCAACTGCTGGACTAGCTGGAGAGGTATAAGGTACAATGGACAAACTTGGCTTAGTAAAATCAGCTAGAAGAGATTGCATATGAACAGTAGCAAAATTACTCAACAAAACAGATAAATTCACTGTGGGATTTAAATAAAAATCACCATCAGTTTTTATTAGCTCAACTGACTCATCTAGATCATTGTCAGTATCCATAAATTGACTTAACTCAACCATTTCAGAATCAAAATCTGTCAAAATATCTGCTGGAGAGGGAACTGCTGCTGTGACTGCTGCTGCTGCTGCATCTGCATCTACTGCAACTTCTTCACTAAGCATCTCCCCCTGCCTGAGTTCAGGAAGACCTGGAGCCAGGCCCCTAGATGAAGAGGGGACAACAGAGAGGATAGAGATTTGGGCAGATAAAGAGTTGATGGAGGTCACAAGAGGTGTAATGGCCTCTTGGATCAAAGATTGGATGAGAGGAGTGAGCAAAGAGATAAGGGTGGATGGATCAAATGGGGAAGGGGAAGAGGATGAAATGGGAGGAGGAATAACAGATGGAGTGGGGGCATCTTGCATGATTGTATCTGATGGTATATGATAAGATGGGATGGTGGATAAGTGTGGGGGAAGAGGAGACTGAGGAGGTGTAGGAAGTATTGTCTCATGAGGGGAAACTGGAGGAGTTAGTTGTTGATGAACTTGCAGAGGGGAAGATGGAGGTGGAGATTGAGTGATTGTCAGGTCAAGTGGTGGAGATGAAGGAGGGGTAGGTACATGAGGAGGCTTCTTTGGAGGAAGAGGTGCTGGAGGAGATGGTGGAACCTCTTCAGCATTGTGGGGAGCGGCCTTTATAGCTCTGGTGCTCTCAGAAGTTTGGAGGGAGGAGGAAGAAGACTTTGAGGGCTTGGAGATGGTCCTCTCCCACCTGCCAAACAGAGCGCAAGTGAGGCGCTTGCTGGCGTTTATGGAGATGGTCGGGGAGACCATACATTCAGCAGCCTTCTCCTTGAGAAATATTTCCAATATTCTGCCAAAGCAGACTTCCTTATTGTTGTTCTTCTTCTTGATCAATTCAAAGAAAACCTTACTCCAATCAACATGTCTCTTATTCACTACTGCACACATTATTAGAAATTGGTGACCGGTAATATAGTCATGAGCAGAGTGCTTGGCCATCAGTATCTTTCCCGTAATATCTGCCAGAAATTGGTAGGCGGCGGATAGTTGCTTTCTCAACAACTTATTAGGGTTGTTACCAGAGAAACCCATCAGTTTTAGCATATCACTGAATTCCTCAGAATCCATTTTCAGATTGTCTTCTCCGTTCACTAATCCAAATATCTCAGAGAGAACTGCGGGAGAGAGGGAAACAGCAGTGTTCCCTATATTACCGGTCAAAACATCTTCTTCAGAAACTCTAGATGTATATACCCACTCTCGTATTTCCGTTCCATGAAGTTTAATGCGCCTGGTCATGAAATCCTTTAAACTGAGTTCTTCCAGTAGTTCCAGGATGTATAGAAACATGGGGTCAGAATGTTGAAATGACTCAAAATCCTTGTCGAAACCAGTGTCAAACTTCATTGCAACCAAAGCGCCTGAGGGAGTCTCCATTGATGTCCTGCAAGAAAAACACAGAGAGAAACGACGATCAAGAGCAAAGGAACTGAAAGCAAGGGACGGAGGTCGAAGAAAACCTAGATATAAGATTTTCAGAATATGAATCGACAAACTCCGGTCCACGCAAAAGAAAAATTCTTCGAACTGAGCTCGACGAAATAAATTATAGACAGATAATTCGTCGATCTCATCAAGAAGAATCAAAAACAGTTCGTCGAACTCCGTTCGACGAAATGTCTTCTGAAGCAAAGTTCGTCGATCTCCGGTTGACGAAAATTGTTTCCACACATAGAGAATTTGTCGATCTCCGTTCGACGAAAATCTCTCAAACTTTCCCTAATTCGTCGAACTCCGTTCGACGAACTCTGGAAAATTCGTCGAATGCAGACAGAAACTAGGTTAACTCTTCTCCATTAATCATTCCCAGTTGATTTATAAAGAACAGATGAGTTTTCTCATCCAATGGCTTGGTGAAAATATCTGCTCTCTGTAGATCAGTAGGAATATGGATCAAGTTAATTTTTTTTTGTCCACATTATCTCTAATGAAATGATGTCTTATTGCAATATGTTTAGTCCTATAATGGTGAACTGGATTCTGTGATATAGCAATAGCACTAGTATTATCACAAAATAATGTTGAATTATTTAAGTTGACATCATAATCTAAGAGTTGGTTTTGTATCCATAGCATTTGTGAACAGCAACTACCAGCAGCCATGTATTCTGCTTCTGCAGTTGATGTAGATACAGATGTTTGCTTTTTACAAAACCAGGAGACAAGTCTCATACCAAGGAACTGGGATGTTCCAGAGGTACTTTTCCTGTCCACTCTACATCTAACATAGTCAGCATCTGAGTATCCAGTTAACTCAAACTCTGACTCTGCAGGATACCAGAGTCCTACACTAGGGCAACTCTTTATATATCTCAAAATTCTTTTTAAGAAAATAAGGTGAGATTCTTTAGGGTTCACTTGAAACCTAGCACAAAGGCATGTGACAAAAATTATATCAGGTCTGCTAGCTGTTAGGTATAATAGGGATCCAACAATTGCCCTATAATTTTTCTGATCCACTGGTTTCCCTACTGCATCAGAATCCACAAAATCATTTGTATCCATAAGGGTTTTCATCCCTGAAGCATCACCCATCACAAACTTTTTGATAAGCACTTTAGCATACTTAGCTTGGGAGAGGAAGATACCATTTGGGAGCTGCTTCACTTGGAGACCAAGGAAGTAGGAAAGCTCACCCATGCTACTCATCTCAAATTTAGAATGCATGAGATCAGCAAACCTCTTGCACAATTTGGGATCAGTAGACCCAAAAATAATGTCATCCACATAAATTTGTACTAACAATATTTGGTCCTTATTGTAACACCCCCATCCGTCGCATGACATATAACAGAAGGTCCAGCTGGAACCCGACGCCATATACCACAGACAGTCGGAAGGGTTACCAAATGCATATTCAAACCATCCAATTATGACTACTCGTCCTACACAGAGCATTCTAGCGGAAGTTTTTAAAGTTGAAAGAACCCAAACTAAAATCCAACAAAATGAATGTCCACAACTACAACTACAGGAATGAAACCCCAAATACACTGAAACGGGTACATGGCCTTATGGCCTTACAACAGTTCACTTAATAAAGAGTGTTTTACATACATCGGCTCGCAGGCCGGCCACACATGATAAATGTAAAAACAGCTATTCTACGGCCTTCTAGGGCCAGCACATCAACATGGGCTCCAGCCCGCTATTTGGCGCTCGGCTCCGCAGCACCTGCAAGCACATACCACCGCACGGTGGCAAACAAAGCAACGGTCAGCTAAAAGCCGACCAAATTATAACGACCCCGCCCTTTTCTCGGGACGGCGGTGCTCTTTCCCTGCATAGAATTAGTCCAATAAAACAATATAGCGCAATTATATTTTGCCACAGGTGTAGGCTCGCATGGTAAAACACCCCGTGCACTTAGGGCACATTCATGGTGAACCCTGACCCATCAGTGCATTCACCACCACCCCCAGGATGGCAACAACATGTGAGCATTTAGCCTTTCTGACCACCGTCTAAGGCTCCGACTATGCCTACAGCCAATGCCCGTCTTCAGATTTCTCGCACCGTACCACATAGCCTAGGTCCAATTCCACTTGCCCGTTGCTCACGCCACATATACAATTTAAGTCCTATGCGCGGGCCAAGCTTCTCTCGGATCCCAAATTTCCAAAATAATCTCATAACCCAGTTATGACCAAGGCCGGTTCCCAGACCGCCAAATTAGCGGAACACATTTCCGCTCAATTTTCCGGGTGCGCCTTGAAGCTAACCTCCAAGGATCCCTGCTGCAATCTACCGCGTAGAAACCCGAAAAATCCAAAGCACGGAGTCTTCTCCGGCAAAACCACATCAAATGCAACATCACCGATCCAGACGGTACACGTCCGGGTAGGCTTCACACACAATGCCTATGCCCGTACTTACGATTCCGGACTCTATATGCAACACAAGGGGGACTATTCACATCAACCCCAAGGAACACCACGCACTGACCGCACACTCGCGGGAGCGGGATTCCCTATGCAGAAAGAAAGAGCTTCACATGCTCAAGTTGATAATCGTTACCCTTGTAGTCCGTTTTGGCGCCATGGAAAAAACTACGCGGACAGAACTCTTCGCAACGACCTTCCCTCCCCGGATCCGCTCTCCGATTTCGAAATGGTGCTCAAATGCTCCGCCGGCGGCCGGAAACCTCCTTCTTCCTCTTCTCTCTAACACCTTGGAAGGAGAAAGCTTTGGAGAGAAAATGAGGGATTAACCCCTTATTCCCGGCCTTAACAGAGCAGGATCTCATCTGAGCCGTCGGATCTTAATTAAAGAAAACGAACGGTTCAGATCTGCACAAAATCTCCAGACCTGGGCCGAACACGGCTTGGCACACGGCCGTGTCCCAGCCCGTGTGCCTCGATCCAGGCACGATCGTCGAACTGAGAGACGCACACGGGCCAAGACATGCCCGTGTCTCACCTGACACGCCCGTGTCGGGTTCCTCGACACGCCCGTGTTCGTGGGCGTATCACGCATAACCGCCACGGCAACGGACACGACCCAACTGCACACGGGTAGGGACACGGGTAGGCACACGCCCGTGTCGGATGACACGCCCGTGTCATCCGGCCGTGTTCGTGGCCGTGTCCTTCTCAGGATGAAAACGACCAGAAAATCACCAGCCAGACACGGCCTTGGACACGCCCGTGTCCTAGGCCGTGTACCCCTATAAAGCACCAAAATCCCCTTTTTCGCGACCGACTCACACACAATTTTTGGGGCGTTACAAATCTCCCCCACTTAAGGAATTTCTTCCCAAAATTAAGCAAAGGTACACAAAATCTAAATAATACCTGAGTGGAATAACTCGGGGTATTCCTCCAACATGGCCTGCTCTCGCTCCCAAGAAAGCTCCTCACGTCCGCAATTATCCCAATGGACTTTAACCATTCGGACCTCCTTGTTGCGGAGTCGTTTGACTGCAACGTCTTTAATTCGTACTGGCTTGACCCTTGTTGTTAATTCATAATCAACCGGTACCTGATTGTCTGCAATGATCTGTGAAGGCTCTTGCACTGCCTTACGCAACACCGATACGTGGAATACGTCATGCAGCCCACTCAGCTTCATCGACAGCTTCAATCTATACGCCGCCTCGCCAACACGCTCCAGAATTTCAAATGGTCCAAGGTATCTCAGACTCAGCTTCTTCAAGCGTCGAACCCGCGATACACCCTTGAACGGCTTAATTTTTAGATACACCATGTCGCCAACATTGAACTCCACATTCCTATGTTTGGCGTTGTAATACTTTGACTGTCTATCCTGAGCGATTTTCAACCTTTCCTGAATTGTCCGTATCATTGAAGTGGCGTCTTCCACCACTTGACGCTTATATAACTTCGATTCGCCTGCCTCCAAGCAAGACAACGACGTACGACACTTCATCCTGTACAAGGCTTCGAAAGGCGCCATTCCAATACTTGCCTGAAAGCTGTTGTTGTACGCAAACTCCACCATGTACAGGTGGTCCTCCCAATGCTTCCCGAAATCTAGGACGCACATGCGAAGCATGTCCTCCATTGTCCTGTTGACTCTCTCGGTTTGGGCATCTGTCTGCGGGTGAAAGGCTGTGCTAAACTTTAGCTTAGTACCCAACAGACCAAGCACCAACCTCCAGTCATTCTACGTGAAGCGTCCATCTCGATCACTAACAATACTGCGGGGCACACCATGCAATCGTACAATATTATCCACGTAGAGTTTGGCTAACTTTTCCACCAGATCTTCCTTCCTGACTGGGATAAAGTGCGACACATTTGTCAACCTATCTACGACCACCCATATGGCGTCGTTTCCCTTCTGCGACTTTGGCAAACCATGTACAAAATCCATAGATATGTCGTCAAACTTCCATTCTAGGATAGGAAGGGATTTCAAGAAACCTCCGGGCTTCTGACATTCCGCCTTCACCAATGCACAAGTACGACACTTGGCCACATAAAGTGCCACATCCATCTTCAAACCCGGCCACCAGAATAGTTTCTTCATGTCTCTATACATTTTCCTGCTTCCCGGGTGGATTGAGTACTTGGTATGATGAGCCTCATACATCAATTCCTCCCGAAGATTATCCGCACTAGGAATGCATAGACGATCGTCCTTCCTTAGCAACCCATCCTCAACAGCAAACTGGGAATTTGACCCATCCAAAGATTCTTCTAATATCTGCTTCATGCTGTTATCCTGATCCAAAGCCCGCCGAACTCTATCCGCTAGGTCACACTGCACCTCTGTCCAAAACAGTTTCGCCTCGGCACTAGACTGCTTGTCGACACAAGATATCTCCAATGCCTCCAACTCTTGGACCAATCTCTCATCATGTACCGATAACCAGTTGGCTTGTGCGGGAATCTTACGACTCAACGCATCTGCCACTGCATTTCCCTTCCCAGGCACATAATGTATCTTGAAGGTGTAGTCCCCTATGAACTCCATCCACCTCCGCTGCCTCATGTTAAGGTCCTTTTGGTCCAACAGGTACTTCAAACTCTTATGATCGATGTAAATATCGACATTCACACCGTACAGATAGTGCCTCCAAAGCTTTAGAGCAAATATCACGGCCGCTAACTCTAAGTCGTGGAACGGATAATTCCTCTCGTGAACCTTCAGTTGTCGTGAAACATAAGCTATCACTCTCCCATGCTGCAGCAGAGCACAGCCCAAACCACTGCCCGAAGCATCACTATAAATCTCGAACCCTTCGGTTCCACTAGGCAAACTTATAATAGGCGTCGTGGTCAACCGCCTCTTTAACTCTTCAAAAGCCTGTTCGCACTCCAGAGACCACACAAACTTCTGATCCTTTCTTGTCAACGTCGTGAATGGTAGCGCTATCCGCGAGAAGTTCTCTACGAAGCTCCTATAGTAGCCAGCAAGCCCCAGAAAACTCCGGACCTCTGCCACTGTAGTCAAAGTAGGCCACTCCCGTATCGCCACTATCTTCGCCGGATCCACCGCTATTCCTTCTCCACTGACAACATGACCAAGGAACGCTATTGAGGATAACCAGAATTCACACTTGGAGAACTTTGCATACAACTGACTTTTCCTTAATGTCTCCAACACCATGTGTAAATGCTTGTAGTGATCCTCCTCGTACCGCGAATACACCAGGATATCATCGATAAATACTATCACGAAATGATCCAGGTATTCTCTGAACGTCCTATTCATCAGATCCATAAACACGGATGGCACATTTGTCAACCCAAACGGCATGACCGTGAACTCGTAATGCCCAAACCGCGTACTGAATGCCATATTTGGGATGTCGCTCTCCCTTATCCTCAACTGATAGTATCCAGATTTCAGATCTAACTTCGAATATACTGTTGACCCAACCAACTGATCAAACAGATCGTCAATCCTGGGAATAGGATACTTATTTTTCTCCGTAAGCTTGTTCAATTCCCGGTAGTTGATACAAAGCCGCAAGCTCCCATATTTCTTCTTAACAAAGAGAACTGGTGCGCTCCAAGGCGACGAATGCGGACGCACATAAATTTTCTCTAGCAACTCTTGCAGTTGCACCTTCAACTCTGCCATCTCTCTTGGAGCTATCCGATAGCGGGAGCGTGACACCGGTTTGGCACCCGGTACCAGCTCTATAGTAAAGTCTATCTCCCGCTGAGGAGGGGCTCCTGGGAGATCATCTGGAAACACATCAGGATACTCAGACACAACTGGGATGTTGTCCAAACTAGGCTTAGGCGTCGAAGTCTGCACTAGAGTGACATACAGTTCTGCCCCAGACCGAACTGTCTTGATCACCTGAAGGGCCGACATCAAAACTTTCCCTGACCCCTTCATGCCCGCAAAAATCGTCTCCCGATCTGTGTCCAGACCCAACTTGACTTCCTTACGGTTGCAATCAATGCATGCACTCTGCTCCGAGAGCTAATCCATACCGAAGATTACGTCGAACTCTACCAATGGTAGAACCAACGCCTGCAAATCAAACTCCCGGTCTCCAATCCGAATCTTCACAACGCAAATCCTATCCGTATGCATTGAGCACCCATTAGACAACAACACATCCAACTTGTTTTCTGCCATCGAGAACGGAACTCCGATGCGCGATATAAATTTTTCGGACAAGAAGGAATGTGATGCTCCCGTATCAAAAAGGGCTCTCGCCGGAAACCCAAAGATTAACACAAAGCCTAGCACTAACAAACGTAAGCTAACAAACAAAAGAGGTAACAATTATGAAAGTTAAACTACCGTAATTTAACCCATACCTGTCACCACATCTGCTTGCTTTATGGCCTCTTGAAGACCAAGGTTGTAGACTCTAGGCTGGGCTGGAGCATGATGGGATGCGGTTGACTCCACCGCCTTCCCTTTTTCCTCATAAGCGCTCCAGGTTTCCTCTCGGACTTTGAACGTCCGCTCAGACATTCCCGAGCAAAATGCCCCATCTTCCCGCAGTTGTAGCAAGCTCCGGGGACTCGACTTGTAGTTTCCCCTGACGCATCAGCCGAAGGGGCTGAGTTCGAAGTCCTTCGCTTCTTGTTCCATCTGTGGAAACTTGACTTGTTATTTGGCACCTTGAACTCGGTCTTCCTTTCTCCTGGGTCCTTCTTCTCTTGAACGTTCTTCGCCACCTTCTCCAACGATCGGGCCGAATTGACTAAGGCTAGGAAGCCCTGCGCCTTAGGCCCAGCAAGGAGTAACTATAAATCGCCGCGAAGACCCTCATAGAATCGGTTGGTCTTCCTCTCTTCTTCTGTAAACACAGCACCAGCATAATGACCCAGCCGTGTGAACTCATGCAGATATTCGTCCACGCTTCTGGATCCCTGAGTCAACCCAAGAAATTGATTCTCCATCTCCAACTTCTGAGCAGAGGGTACAAATCTGGCTATGAACAATCTTGAAAATTCCTCCATCGGCACATCCGCAAGTTGTCTTCCCACTAGAAGATGAAACTCCAACTCTTCCCACCACAACCTCGCTTCACCTTCCAAAAGAAAAGTCGCTATGGTGGTCTTCTGCCACTCCTCAGTCATTGTGGCCGTCAACACCCTCTTTATCGAAGAGAGCCAGTCCTCAGCTTGAGTTGGCGTTCCAACCCCATTAAACCTCGGAGGATTAAAGCCCATCACATGCTTTAGCTGCCTCTCCGTAGTTCTTCTCGGCACTACCAACTCAACTACTACGCGCTCCACCACTCTCGGCTCTGCCGCCCTAACCGGTTCTTGCTCATTCACAGGAGGTGCGCGATGCATTTGCCCTGCAGGTTGGGCATTTATCATTGCGAACACGACCTCAGCCACCATCCTAATGGTTTCCGCTGAAGGAGGTGTAGCAAGCACGTCCCTTGGTGCACTACTTTCCGCTGATTGCAGACGCTCTGACCGACCAGCACCGCTCCTAGGTGCCTAAATTAGCAAAGACACACGATTAGATGACAAACAAATTGCTAAAAGCAATCATTGGAACACTCAAATTCCACAAAACAAGTGTATTTTTCATTCCTAAGTGGACATTCATGGGTTCTTTTTGATGTTATCACGATGATGCACATGTGTGCTCACCACCCCTTAAAAGAATTCACCCACGAATTCATTTAAGCCTGACCGTAACCAGAAGTCTGATACCAAATTGTAACACCCCCATCTGTTGCATGACATATAATAGAAGGTCCAGCTGGAACCCGACGCCATATACCACAGACAGTCGGAAGGGTTACCAAATGCATATTCAAACCATCCAATTATGACTACTCGTCCTACACCGAGCATTCTAGCGGAAGTTTTTAAAGTTGAAAGAACCCAAACTAAAATCCAACAAAATGAATGTCCACAACTACAACTACAGGAATGAAACCTCAAATACACTGAAACGGGTACATGGCCTTATGGCCTTACAACAGTTCACTTAATAAAGAGTGTTTTACATACATCGGCTCGCAGGCCGGCCACACATGATAAATGTAAAAACAGCTATTCTACGGCCTTCTAGGGCCAGCACAGCAACATGGGCTCCAGCCCGCTATTGGCGCTCGGCTCCGCAGCACCTACAAGCACATACCACCGCACGGTGGCAAACAAAGCAACGGTCAGTTAAAAACCGACCAAATTATAACGGCCCCGCCCTTTTCTTGGGACGGCGGTGCTCTTTCCCTGCATAGCATTAGTCCAATAAAACAATATAGGGCAATTATATTGTGCCACAGGTGTAGGCTCGCACGGCCAAACACCCCGTGCACTCAGGACACATTCAAGGTGAACCCTGACCCATCAGTGCATTCACCACCACCCCCAGGATGGCAACAACATGTGAGCATTTAGCCTTTCTGACCACCGTCTAAGGCTCCAACTATGTCTACGGCAAGTGCCCGTCTTCAGATTTCTCGCACTGTACCACATAGCCTAGGTCCAATTCCACTTGCCTGTTGCTCACGCCGCATATACAATTTAAGTCCTACGCGCAGGCCAAGCTTCTCTCGGATCCCAAATTTCCAAAACAATCTCATAACCCAGTTATGATCAAGGCCGGTTCCCAGACCGCCAAATTAGCAGAACACGTTTCCGCTCAATTTTTCGGGTGCGCCTTGACGATAACCTCCAAGGATCTCTGCTGCAATCTACCGCGTAGAAACCCGAAAAATCCAAAGCACGGAGTCTTCTCCGGCAAAACCACATCAAATGCAACATCACCGATCCAGACGGTACACGTCCGGGTAGGCTTCACACACAATGTCTGTGCCCGTACTTACGATTCCGGACTCTATATGCAACACAAGGGGGACTATTCACATCAACCCCAAGGAACACCACGCACTCACCGCACACTCGTGGGAGTGGGATTCCCTATGCAGAAAGAAAGAGCTTCACATGCTCAAGTTGAGAATCGTTACCCTTGTAGTCCATTTTGGCGCCATGGAAAAACTACGCGGACAGAACTCTTCGCAATGACCTTCCCTCCCCGGATCCACTCTCCGATTTCGAAATGGTGCTCCGATGCTCCGCCGGCGGCCGGAAACCTCCTTCTTCTTCCTCTTATCTCTAACACCTTGGAAGGAGAAAGCTTTGGAGAGAAAATGAGGGATTAACCCCCTATTCCCGGCCTTAACAGAGCAGGATCTCATCTGAGCCGTCGGATCTTAATTAAAGAAAATGAACGGTTCAGATCTGCACAAAATCTCCAGACCTAGGCCGAACACGGCTTGGCACACGGCCGTGTCCCAGGCCGTGTGCCTCGATCCAGGCACGATCGTCGAACTGAGAGACGCACACGGGCCAAGACACGCCCGTGTCGGGTTCCTCGACACGCCCGTGTTCGTGGGCGTGTCACGCATAACCGCCACGGCAACGAACACGACCCAACTGCACACGGGTAGGGACACGGGTAGGCACACGCCCGTGTCGGATGACACGCCCGTGTCATCCGGCCGTGTTCCTGGCCGTGTCCTTCTCGGGATGAAAACGACCAGAAAATCACCAGCCAGACACGGCCTTGGACACGCCCGTGTCCTAGGCCGTGTACCCCTATAAAGCACCAAAATACCCTTTTTCGCGACCGACTCGCACACAATTTTCGGGGCGTTACACATATGATGTCTAGTGAAAAGTGTTTTATCTATGGTTTCTCTTATAAATTCATGCTCTAACAGAAAGCTTGCTATGGTCTCATACCAAGCTCTTGGAGCTTGCTTTAAACCATAGAGAGCTTTATGCAATTTAAAAACAAAAGAGGATTTAGTTGGAGAGATAAAACCTGGAGGTTGTTCTACATAAACCTCTTCTTGAAGTACTCCATTCAGAAATGCACTCTTGACATCCATCTGGTAGACCTTGAATCTCTTGTGAGCTGCATAGGCAAGGAATATCCTAATGGCCTCTAACCTTGCAACAGTGGCAAAGGTTTGGTCATAGTATATTCCTTCCTCTTGTCTGTAGCCTTGAGCAACAAGTCTAGCCTTGTTCCTCACTATGTTGCCTTGAGCATCCAACTTGTTCCTGTAGACCCATTTGGTTCCAATAACTGGGTAGTTATGGGATCTTGGAACCAAATCCCAAACTCTATATCTCTCAAACTGATTTAGCTCCTCCTGCATTGCAATGATCCAGTGGGGATCTTGCTCTGCCTCATGAATGGTGAGAGGTTCAATTTGAGAGAGAAAACAGGCATGCATCAAGTCTTGGTTGAGTTGATGCCTTGTCTATACACCTACTGAAATGTCTCCAATCACTTTAGATCTGGGGTGATCTCTAAGTGTGACAAGATCAGTTGGTGGAGTTGGTTGAGCAACAGCTTTTGTATTTAATTCCTCTTGGGGAGTGGTACTAGCTGTTGTGGGAAGCTCAGCCACTTCCTCTTGACTTTCCTCTTCACTATCTTCAGCAACCTGTGGAGTAGGATGGTTTGGTACCTCTTGGGTAAGGTTCAGTCCATCCATAGACTCACACAGTGGTGGAACCTGCAAAGAGGTTATGGTAGAAATTTCTTTCTCCTTGTATGACATGTTAGTCTCATCAAAAGATACATGAACAGATTCTTCAATTTTAAGAGTTGATTTATTATATACCCTATAAGCTTTACTGATCATGGAGTATCCCAGAAACACTCCTTCATCAGCTTTAGCTTGAAATTTTGCTATGTATCTCTTGTCATTACTGTGAATGTAACAAATAAAACCAAAGATTTTGAAGTAATCTACTTTAGGTTTCTTCCCTTTGAGTAATTCATAGGGAGTCTTGCCCTTCAGCTTATGTATCAAACTTCTATTCAACACATAGTTGGAGGTGTTCACTGCCTCTGCCCAAAAGGATAGAAGAAGATGAGCATCTGACAACAATGTAGTAGCAGATTTAATAAGGGTTCTATTTTTCCTTTCAGCTACCCCATTTTGTTGAGGAGTTCTAGGAGCTGAGAAAGTATGTCTGATCCCTTGACTTTGACAGAACTCTTGCATAAGAAGAGAATCAAACTCTGTCCCATGATCACTTCTGATCATGGCAATGTGAGTGTTGAACTCACTCTGTATGCATTTGAGAAACTCTGTCAAACACTTAAAGTTATCAGACTTCTTCCTCAGAAAGAACACTCATGTGAATCTAGAAAAGTCATCTACAACTACTAAAGTATAAGATTTCCCTCCTAAGCTTTGTATTGTAATGGGTCCAAAGAGATCCATGTGTAACAGATACAAAATCCTAGGTGAATCACTCTTATTAAGTGACTTGAAACAAATTTTGGTTTGCTTGCCTAATTGACAAGCCCTGCAAAGTCCTTCCTTCTTGTAGGGGGCAGAAGGTAGTCCTCTAACAAGGTTGTCCTTGGATAGCCTAGCAATGGTTCTAAGGTTTATATGTCCGAATATTTTATGTCATAATTCATTAGGTCTGCAAATGGAATTAAACAAGCATATATCTACCTTAGTTAAAAGAAAATCCACAAGATAGATGTTACCTTTCCTTTTACCTGTCAACACAGTGATGTTGTCCTCTGATTTGATCTTGCATGAGGATTTGCTGAAAGTCACTTGATAGCCTTCATCACACAGTTGACTGATACTGATTAAGTTGTGCTTCAGTCCTTCCACATAGGCTACTTTCTTGAATGTGACTGAGCCAATCTGGACTGCACCATATCCTTTTATTAGTCCAAAGTTTGAATCACCAAATATTACTTTGGGTCCAAGCTTGGCTTTAAAGTATGTGAAATTGTCCTTGTTTCCTGTCATGTGCTTTGAGTACCCACTATCCAGATACCATTGCTGGTTTGATGTTGGATAGGTCTTCACCTGCACATAAAGTAATTTATTTGTTTTTGACCCAGTTCACCTTGGGCCTAGGTTGATAACTTTTGAATTCAGAAATAAAAGACATCTCTGGTTGACTCTTATAGCCTTCAGGATGATATCTCCTAGGAGGTATTATTCATTCAGTATAAGGGTTAAACCATTGAGATGTAGGACCTTTAGGATTGAAGTTTGATTTGCCTTTGAAAGATTTTTCAAAACTCTGAGCTCTGTTCGACGATCTCTGAGCTGAGTTCGACGATCTTGGGTCAGATCGTCGAGCTCCGTTCGAAGATCGACCATACCGGAGTTCAGCGTTCAGAGATCGTCGACCTGAGTTCGACGATTTAGCCTAAGATCGTTGAGCTCCACTCGGCGATCGTCGAGCTCCGTTCGATGAATTCTGTTGAACTTTCGTTTTCTTAGGTAAATCAGAATTCTTCCTAGCCACCTCTACAACTCCCTTACCTTTATCAGAGATAAACTTGATTGGGGTTGTTAATACTATAGGTTGGCTGGATGAAGCACCCAATCCCAGTGTACTATTAAATCTTGAGTTCATTGTGCTTGTGATGTCCATTAGTCTGATACTTCTCCCATTAAGGTATTCTTCAAACTTTTTGGCCTCTGATAGCTCACTTTTCAGTGAAGCTATCTGCTCACTACAACATTCCAACTCCTCAAAGAGTTTGAGGTTTTCTGATTTTAAAGTACTGTGTTCAGATAGCTGATTTCTGAGAGAAATGATTTCCTTCTCAGATTTTAATAAATCTAGACACAGTGCTTTAAACTCACACTTGAAGTCCTCAGAATTAAAATCAAAAGAATTTATTACCTGGTCCTCTTCAGATTGTATCTCAGATTCTGACTCTAACACTTCTGCATCAGAATTTTGTTGTGAGGCATTGATAGCCATCATGCGGAATTCTTTTTCATCAGCAGCATCTTCATCATCACTAGAGCTGGATGAAGCTTCAGATTCTTCTTCTGTCTTACTCCAAGTTTCAGCTACAAACCCCTTCCTAGGATGTTTGTTCTTGCTGGAGGAGGGTTTGTCATTGATGTTTTTCTTGAAGTCTTTGTCTCTTCTCCTTTCTTTCCTGTCCTTCTTGTCCTTATTCTGACTTTCTGGACAGTCAGACACAAAGTGGCCTGTTTTCCTGCATCCAAAACAAATAATCTCTTTGTTATTTGATTTGTTATACCTTAACTTGTCATGCCCTCTGGAAGACTTTTTCCTAAAGTCCTTCCTGGCCATTTTGTAAAACCTTTTGGCCAGTAGGATTAGCATATCTTCATTGCATGTGACCTTGTCTTCAGGATGATCTTCAATGACTTTGAAAGCTATTGACTTCTCTTTTCTGACTGCTAGTGAAGCAGCCTTCTGCTCTTCTTCTCTATTCTTGATGAGCAGCTCATAAGACTTGAGCTTGCCCAAGAGAGCTTCAGTTGTGATCTCATTTAGGCTTCTGGCATCCTTGATTGGCCAGATCCTTGAGTCTCAAGTGCTAGGGAAGCACATTAGGATTTTATCATTGAGCTCAGTCAATAAGATCTCTTTGTCCAATGTTTTCAGCTCATTGACTATGAGACTGAGTCTATTGTACATATCTGCTACTGACTCAGCTTCTCCTTTCTTGAAGTTCTCATATTGGGTTATGAGATGAGATCTTCTATCTTTTCTCTCATCAGCAGATCCTGAGACTATCTCAGATAACTTATCCCAGATGTCCTTTGCTGAGTTGCAGTCAGCTACTTTTTGGAATATTTCATCAGACATAGTCTGGGCTAAAATATTCATTGCCTTAGCATCTGTCACTTTCCATTTCTTGATTTCTGCATCTGTTCCTGAAGGAGGTGGAACAACACTTGTACTTGTATTTTCTGGAGGTCTTGGACACACTGTCAAAACAGAATTGAAAATATCTTCATCAATAGAGTTCATGTACAATCTAATCCTTGTCTTCCAAAGTGCAAACTTAGATAGATTGCACACTGGAGGTCTGGTGCTAGCATAATCTTTGTTTTGGGTCATGTTCTGTGAAGAAATAAATCTAACAACAAACTTAAAACAGATCTAACTAGAGGGACCTTTGTGGTTCAGGTGTTAGCCTGTGCAACCACTAAGGTGTGATATTTTAACCAACCTGCCTCTGATACCAATTGAAAGTGCAGGTTAGATCTGATATACTCTAGAGGGGGGGTGAATAGAGTATGGTGCTTACTAAAACGTTTTTTTCAACTGTTGTTGTATACCTAAGTGAACAGGGAAGCAAATAACATAAAGTAAACACAACAACTAACTAAACACAGAGCAATCACAGACCAATCACAGACCACAGCCAGAAAACAAAAGAAAATAGCAACCAGAAGACACAAGGAGCTATAGTGGTTCCCCATCCAATCTGGGTACATCCACTCTTCTTCCACCCTAGGTAGGAATCCACTGCAGGATGAGTTGATCAGGCATCCTGGGCACCAATGGGTTTTGATCAGGTTCCCAAAAACCAAACCTCAAGTCTTTTGGAAGGAGACTTGTGAACCAGGAATCACTTTTGAAGGGAGATGACAACCCTTTATACCGGAGGTGGTGAGAGAGTGATGGTATCTTCTCTGTCAACAATCAGAGAGAAGATTCAAGTGGAATGATGTTAGCAGCTTGCTCCCCCTGAGATCTTGAATGTATCAGGAAGACTGGAGCACTGCTTTAGGGTGATAGGTCTTCAAAGACCTAGAATGCCTGGACCAGAATATGTTTCAGGAACTCCTTTGACAGATTGATTGATTGTTGTCCTTTGAATTTATCCTGTGAATAGAGAGAAGAAGACTCTTGATTGAATTTGGTTGTTCTTCTTCTTCTTGAAAATATTCTCTGGTCAGGCTGATTGCAGTCAAGAACTTGTGATTTGTGAATGATTGTTCTTCTCTGCAACTTCAGAGTGTCTATCAGATTGATTGCTGTGTTGTAATTCTTGAAATCTATCACTGCTTGATTCTATTCTCTTACTGTGTCTCTATTTTTTTTTTGTGTTTCTCTATGTGTCTGTAACTGACTGAGGAATATTCAAACTTTTGAATGTCGAGCAGTAATTACAGTCGACCTTGGAAAGAATCAGCAATCAATGACTTTCCTAACTGTCCCATGGAAAAATGGCATGTAATCGTCCATAGTCAATGCACGTTCTAACGGTAACATTCCGAGAAGATCTGACATTAAATGTTCAGGAATCAGCGCCAAGAAACGGAACGAGAACCTTGAAGAAAACCTAGTCTGGATTCGTCGAACGAAGAACACAATTCGTCGAGCTGCACTTGTGTTCGTCGAGCTGAGCTTGAGTTCGTCGAGCTAAGCTTGAGAGAGTTCGTCGACCAGACAATCTTCATTCATCAGACAGACAATATTCATTCGTCAAGCTGAAAATCAAATTCATCGAGTTGAGAAAGGTTCTGGACTTGGAAAAATATCCTGCATCTGCTGAAATGCTGTGTCGACACAGGTTGTTGTCGACAGATTGATCTTGGTGTCGACACAAATCCTCTGGTGTCGATATAAGCTGGTGTCGACTGAAATCCTGGTGTCGACACAAACCTTAAGTGTCGACAAAAACTGGTGTCGACAGATATCCTGGTGTCGACACAAACCCTAAGTGTCGACACAAATTCTCTGAGTCCAGAAATCGTCGAGTAGAGTACAACATTCGTCGACCTGAGAAGCTGATTTTGTCGACCTGAGAAATTGACAACTAAAGGTCCAAGTTCGTCGAGCTCAGAATACAATTCGTCGACCGAAGCTTGAAGCTGGACTTAGAAAAATTCTGAAGTTGTCCTGACTTTAGCTTGAAGAAAGAACTCAGTCTTCGTTGAATAGAGAACACAGATCGTCGAGCTCAGCACTAAGAATTATCTCACGATCGTCGAGCGCAGAACTCCTTTCGTCGAGCTGAGTTCGACGAACGTCGAACTCACTTTACTTGGTCTTGAAAACTTGTGAGTCTGGAGTCTCTGATGGTCTAGTTGAAAGCTGGTCCATCTGGAGTTGAGCCTAAGGACTTGACCTAGACTCTAGGACACAAAATTGACCCTGGCTATACATGATGGGTCACACCCTAAGTCAGTGAACCTAGCCCAAATCAACTAGGGATCCAACAGAACCTTTGTCTTTTCTGTTTGAAGTTCGTCGAGCTGACAGTTGCATTCGTCGATTGGAGTTCAGTAACAAATCTGGACTTAATCAAGTATTTTGTGTTGACTGATATTCTGTGTGTCGACATGAAACTTCTGGTGTCGACACAGGTGGGTGTCGACTGATTAATCTTGGTGTCGACACAAATCTTCTGGTGTCGACATAAGTTGGTGTCGACACATGCCCTAAGTGTCGACACAAATCTTCTGAATCTAGAATTCGTCGAGTAGAGTACTGAGTTCGTCAACCTGAGAAGTTGACTTCGTCGTCCTGGGAAGTTGACTTCGTCGACCTGAGAAGTTGTGAACTTGAGGTCCAAGTTCGTCGAGCTCAGAATCTTGTTCGTCGACCAAAGCTTGAAGTTGGACTTAGAATAATCTGGAGTTACCCTGTCTTCAGTTTGTTGAAGTATTCCAGTTTTCGTCGACCAGAGAATGAAGATCGTCGAGCTCAGCTCAGAGAACTATCTTAAGATCGTCGAGCTGAGAACTCCTTTCGTCGACCTGAGTTCGACGAACGTCGAACTCATTTTACTTAGTCTTGATATCTTCTAAGTCTTGAGTCTCTGATGGTCTTGTTGATAGCTGGTCCATCTGATGTTGACTCTAAGGACTTGGCCTAGACTCTAGGGCACAAATTTGACCCTGGCTATACATGTTGGGTCACATCCTAAGTTATTGAACCTAGCCCAAATCAATTAGGGATCCAACAAGGTACACAAAATTAAAAGATACCTGAACAGAAAAACTCTGGATATTCCTCCAGCACGGTTTGTTCTCGCTCCCAAGAGAGCTCCTCACGGCCGCAGTTGTCCTATCAGACTTTTACGAGTTTGACATCTTTGTTTCGCAACTGCCGAACTTCTGAGTCCTCTATAGCAATTGGACGGACTCGCGTCCTCAAGTCTTCCTCTATCGGCACTGATGTCGATTCGATCACCACATTAGCCTCTATCAAGGCTTTCCTCAAGACGGAAACATGGAAGACGTCATGCAATCCACTCAACTCTGCGGACAACGCCAACCAGTATGCTGCTTCTCCCACTCGTTCAACAACTTCAAAAGGGCCCAAAAACATTGGACTCGATTTCTTGAGTCGGCGAATCTGTGAAACGCCTTTGAACGGCTTGAACTTCAAATAGACCCAATCGCCTACCACGAACTCCAACTTCATGTGGTGCGCGTTAAAATGAGGGTTTCAAAGGCCCAATCCCGGGTATATCCCAGTATGAACAACCCCCAACCGTTGGATCCCAAAATCAGGAAACGAATGGCTACGATTCGTAGCTGAAAAGTAAAACCTGGGCCGAATACGGCCTGCGACACGCCCGTGTCCAGGGCCGTGTCCCTCATTCGCCGTCAAAATCAACGCGTTACGAAACTTATACGGGTCCCGACATGCCCGTGTTTAAACATACACGCCCGTGTTCCAAATGACACGGCCGTGTGGTTGGCCATGTGCCCCCATCGACACAACACCGAAAACAACCCGAGACTCACACGGGTCTTGGACACGCGCGTGTCGTATTTGACACGCCCGTGTCAAACCCAAACACGCCTGGGCTCCAGGCTGTGTTCACTGTCTCGACACTTCGTCGAGCGAATTTCGTCGACCACCCGACACGGCCTTAGACACGCCCGTGTCCTAGGCCGTGTTCCCTGTCTCGACACATCGTCGAGCGAAAATGTCGACTCCCCGGGCCGATCGTTGACACGGGCTCTACACGCCCTGAGACACGCTCGTGTCTCAGGCCGTGTTCGCTGCTCGACGATCGTCGACTCCAAACTTTGTCGACCTCGCTTCCAAATCGTCGACTCGAGCCTGACACGCCCTGGGACATGCCCGTGTCCCAGGCCGTGTGCCCCCTGCCAAATACCAGATTTGTCCCAAAACGCCTCCCATCTCTCTTTTGAGTTTCGGGATGTTACACATATCCTCCATAGTACGGTTCGTTCTTTCAGTTTGCCCGTCAGTTTGAGGATGGAAAGCCGTACTGAACTTTAGCTTCGTGCCCAAACTGTTCTGAACCAACCTCCAGTCCTTGAGTGTGAAACGTCTGTCACGATCGCTGACTATACTTTTAGGGATCCCATGTAGCCGCACAATGTTGCGAACATACAACTCCACCAGCTTCTCCACGCTTTCCTCCTTCCGGTTTGGGATGAAGTGAGCCACTTTGGTTAAGCGATCCACAATCACCCAAATCGCGTCGTTACCCTACTGTGATCTAGGTAACACATGCACAAAATCCATGGAGATGTCATCAAATTTCCACTCGGGGATTGGAAGAGGCTTCAGGAACCCGCCCGGCTTCTGACACTCGGCCTTCACCAAGGAACAAGTTTGACATCGATTCACGTACAAAGCTACGTCCCGCTTCAGTCCAGGCCACCAAAAGGATCTCTTCATGTCCAAGTACATCTTTGTACTGCCCGAATGAATGGAGTACTTTGTAAAGTGAGCCTCAAACATCAACTCCTCACAGAGCTTGTCAAACTGTAGTAAACAAATCCTTCGATCCATACTCAAAATCCCGTCAATCATCTCCCAGGCACTGCTCTCGCCTTTTTGAGCTTCCACCACGAATGGCTGAAACTCCACATCCAAACGGGTTGCTTCCCGTATACGATCGGACAAGTCGTTCTGCATTTCAATCCAGTTTAATCGAGCCACGCTAGCCTCGCCTCTTGCTATGCACTCCAGGCCAAGGGACTCCCATTCCCGCACCAACCGCTCATCATGAGCGTCAATCCAATTCCCTTGTCCAGAGTATTTTCTACTCAACACATCGACAACCACATTGGCCTTGCCTGGTGTATACTGAATCGCCACCTCATAGTCTCCAAGGAACTCGACCCACCTGCGCTGCCGCATATTCAAGTCCTTCTGATCTAAGATATACTTCAGGCTTTTATGATCCGTAAAGATCTCTACCTTCGCAACATAGACATAGTGCCGCCACAATTTCAACGCGAAAATTATCGCTGCCAACTCCAGGTCATGAATGGGGTAATTACTCTCGTGAGGCTTCAGCTATCTAGACCCAAAGTCTATTACACTGCCATGTTGCACCAACACGCAACTCAAACCGCATCCCGATGCATCACTGAAGATATGAAAGCCTTCGGTCCCTTTCGGTAGACTTAGGATTAGAGCCGTCATCAGTCTTTCCTTCAGCGTCTCAAATGCCTGACTGCACTCTTGAGTCCACACAAACTTCTGGTGTTTACGAGTGAGTGAAGTGAGGGGTAGAGCTATCCGCGAAAAGTTTTCAACAAATCTCCTATAATACCCGGCTAGTCCAAGAAAACTTCGGACTTCCGCCACGGTTCTCAAAATCGGCCAATCTCTGATTTCTTTCACCTTTGTTAGATCTACCGCCACCCCATCCCAACTAATCACGTGGCCCAAAAATGTCACCTTCTCTAACCAGAACTCGCACTTCAAGAACTTTGCATACAACTGGTTCTCCCTCAACACTTGCAAGAGAATTCTCAAATGAGTCTCATGCTCCACTTCCGATTTTGAATACACCAAGATGTCGTCAATAAAGAACACTACTAAAGAGTCCAAGTATTTTCGAAATACTCGATTCATCAAATACATGAATACAGATGGTGCGTTCGTCTGCTCGAACGGCATCACCGAGAACTCGAAGTGTCCATACCTCGTACCAAACGCTGTCTTGGGTATGTCCTCGTCCCAAATCTGTAACTGGTAGTATCCTGACCTCAAGTCCAACTTTGAATACACTACCGACCCCACCAACTGGTTGAACAGGTCGTCTATCCAAGGAATCAGATATTTATTCTTGACGGTCAATTTATTCAGCTCTCGGTAGTCTATGCACAGCCGCATACTACTGTCTTTCTTCTTTACAAACAACACCAGCGCGCTCCACGGTGAAGAACTGGGTCTGATATATCCTTGCTCCAACAGTTCCTGCAACTGTACCTTGAGTTCAACCAGCTCCTTTGGTGCCATCCTAAACGGAGGACGCGACACCGGCCTAGCCTCCGGTACTATGTCAATCGAGAAATCGATCTCCCGTCGAGGAGGCGCTCCAGGAAGTTCATCCGGGAATACATCCTCTAACTCTGCCACCACAGGCACATCCCCAAGTGATAACCTGGAAAGGCGAACCTCCAATAACGCTACAAGCGCTACTCCACCCTAGCTAACCGCATGCGCCAACTGCAAGGCCGAAATTAGAGAACAGGCCACTCCATTGAGACCCTCAAATTTCACCTCCGACTGCCCTTCGCTTCTTAGGGTCACCACCTTGGATAGGCAATCAATACTAGCACGTTGCTCCGCTAGCCAGTCCATTCCCAAAATCACATTAAACTTGACCAACGGTAAGACCGCTGCTATCAACATGAAGTCAACTCCGCTTAGCTCCCAACAAATGCGCCCTTTCCTTCCGGTGGTCATGGACGACCCATTGGGCATGCGCACCTTCAGCTCCGCGTCTGCCGAAAATGACTCAACTCCAATCCTACGGATGAAGCTTTCCGCAAGAAAGGAGTGTGACGCTCCCGTATCAAACAGTACTCTAGCGGGGTAACCGGAAACCAACACAAAGCCTACAACACAGACATCAACAATAATGGTCTAAACGTATGAGCGCAAGGTTAAACTTAAACTTCCTCATACCTGTCACCACATCGGGTTGGCAGATCGCTTCCTGCTGTCCAAGGTTGTAAGCCCTTGGTTGCACCGGTTGGAACCGAGAAGCGCTCGACTCCGCCATCTTCCCTTTCTCTACAGCATTGGGGCCGAAGCGCACAGTCTGCTCCTGCCTTTTCTCCTGCTCCGCACCCCCTTGGTTACAAAAATGAGCTATGTGCCCCACCTTGCCACAGTTGAAGCACGTCGGTGACCCCTTAGAGTGAGACCCTCCGGACGTCCACCTGCTTTTCTCGCCGGACTTGTACGGGTGAAGCTTCTTCCTCCATCTATTCCCTTCCGACTTTCCTTGGGATTGAGAAGGCTTCCATTCTCTTTGCTTGGGTGCAAAACCCTTGCGGCGTTTGCTTCGCTCTAGATCACTCTCCAACGTCCTGGCAGCCTCAACTAGCTCGTTAAAACCAGCTCTCTTCATGGCAATGAGGGGTTGCCATAGATTCTCCCTCAACCCCTGATAAAAGAGCTTATCCCTCTCTACATTATCTGTCATCGTCGTTCCCGCGTAACGACCCAAACGGGTGAACTCCTGCACATACTCCTCCACCATCTTGTCTTGCTGCATCAAGTGCAGAAATTGCCTCTGAAGGGCCAACCTCGTAGAAATGGGAATGTACCTCTTTAGAAAAGTATCCCCACATTCTTCCATCGACGGGGTGCGTCTAGGAAATTGGCGGCCGCTATGGCTCACCCACCACAACTTTGCGTCTCCCTCCAACATGAAGGCGGCAAATTCAGATTTCTTCTCTTCCGGTGTCTCTGCCGCCCTCATAAGCTCTTGAATCCGTGCCCACCAATCCTCCGCATCAGTCGGAGTACCGACACCCGTGAATGTCGGGGGGTGGAAACTCGGAAAGTACTTCATTTGCCGGTCTTTTTGCCCGACAACCACCCTTTCTGCTAACGGCTCTACTTGCCTGGATTCTCCGCCCGGCACTGCCGTCGCCGTATCCGGTGTAGCAGGGGTTGCTACCTGAGCTGTTGCTGCAGCCTGGGCTGCCACCATTGTTCCTGCAAGCATGCGGCAGAAGTCGGTCGGGTTTACACCCATGCCCAAAGGACCCTGAGCTGTGGCGCTGCTCGCCGAAAGCTCTTCTCTTGGTCTCGACGTACCCGCCTCGTTGCTTGCACTCTTCAAGGAAGCAAGAAAACAATGAATCAGTCTCTAATCGCAACACTCAAATATAAGGACACTCATGGTCCCGCATTACTCCTATGTGGATAACTTCTATATGCACTGCCCTTGAACCTAACCTCCCTCTGATACCAAATTGTAACACCTCCCCTGTAATGATCATATAATATGGGTCCGGCTGGGGCCCCACAAGATACAGACGCCACAGTTTCAGTATTATAAGATGATATAACTCCCCGATCTCAAAACTCCTAACCACAGCACAATGAAAAAAAAAACAAACAGACTAGAAGTTATCCACACCATATAGGAGTATCGAAGCAGCCTTAAGGCCTTACAACAGATGTGAGTCCCAAACTCAAATAATAGCACTAGTCAAAAATGTGCATAAGCACTCCTAGACTACCTCGGCGTGCAAGCCGGAAAACATGAGCATCAAGCATACAATATCATAAAAGTAGAGCTACAGCAAAATGGTACACTTCACGAGGCTTAGGCCCTTTTGGCCGGCGAGCTAGCTCCTGCTTGCGATCTTTGCCCTGTAAAAATTTGATTGTAACGTGGGTCAGCAAAGACTGACCTCAAACTGTGTAACCAACACATCTCCTCCCGGCCGCCCCTAATGGACCCCGGGGAAACCCCTCCAACCTGCAAGTCAGCACTTCGTATGCAATATATATAAACAAGTAATGCACTAAGAACAGGCTTGGATGTCTCAAACAACATACACGTTCTCTATTGTTGATCAAATAATGAAAGGGTCTATTTATGCAGCATGTATGCAAAAACCCGGTCTTTACCCAGGGCACCCTATCACGTATGCATCTAGTACATCATCACATCATATGGGTACTCATCATTTTCCCATTGGCATAAAGCCCCAAACAATGGGGGTTACCAACATTCCCCCAATGGCACACAAGCCGCCACACGGAAATCTTGCAAAGGCCCCACCCGCTCAAGGTCTTAGCCCCGGGCTTACCTGCAAGCTCTGACTTCTCATGTCAGGATTCCAATAAACACAAATAGACCGATTTTAAGAAGCCTTGCTGGACCCCACCCGCTCATGGCCTCATTGCCCAGGCTTGCCCCATGCTTGGCATTCTCGTCAGTCTCACAGAAGGGGACTAGTCTCGTCGGGACACTCTCCATATATGACTTGCACATCATGGGATAGCCAGCCGACCACGGAGACACATTCATGCCTTGGCACATCACAATCCAAGACAATTCCACCCTACACCCTCATTCATACTGCAGCGTTCCCGCGCACCAAGGAAACCATCTACCACTAAAGTGGAGCTAACCTTGTTCACCAAGGAAACCATCTACCGCCATTGAGGAGCTAACCTTGTCCGGTTCCGAATACACGTACTCACTCGAGAAAAGGGGGAAAACATCACAAACATCACAAACAGCATCTTGCCGCAATGGATCTCTATGAATCCTTAAAGCTCGTATACAACATCACCGAGTCGGACTAACGGTCGCGACTACGGCTTCACCCACCATGCCTAATCCACTAACGGACCGGATCTCTAATGCAAAACATGCCGAGGACGGACTCAATCGACCCAGAGGTTCCTCTCGAACCTTGGCGACCCAAACCCCTCTCATTTGAGAGTTTGGTGCCCAAAAACTAGAAAATAAAAGATTCAAGAACATGCATCCTAAAACCAAGAGGAGAAGTGTCGTTACCTTCTGACCCCTCTTCCTTGCCATGGCAACCTAGCCGGATAAAAACCTTCGCAACGGTCTTGCCTCCACAGATTCGGACTCGGCTCGCGATTTGGAGCACCAAAGTCTCTCCAACAGCCGGATCTCTCCTTCACCTTCTTCCTTGCTCTCACCTCTCTCTAGATCTTAGAAAGAGATTGCTTGGAGAAGAATGAGGGTTTCTAACCCTATTCTCGGACTTAACTCAGCAAGGGCAACCATGGACCATCAGATCCCAAAAGAAGGGAAAGAACGGCCACGATCCGAACTGGAAAACAAAACACCTGGGCTGAACACGGCTTGTGACATGCCTGTGTCCAAGGACGTGTTCCCCAATCAACGCCGAAGCCGTCGCACCCAAAACAGGACACGGGTCCTTGACACGCCTGTGTCACTTTTGATACGGTCGTGTCTAACCTGAAAACACCTGGGCTCCAGGCCGTGTCCAACCCCTCACAAGTCCTGTCTCACAACCCGAGAAGGACACGGCCTGGGACACGCCCGTGTCTCAGGTCATGTTCGAACTCGCAGGAATTCATCAAACACGCTTGACACGGCCCTGGACACGCCCGTGTCCTAGGCCGTGTTCCCTGCCTGTGTCGACACCTCCTCCGTGTCGACACCCCCGTGTCGACACTTCTATGTCGACACCTCCTCTGTGTCGACACCATTGTGTCGACATAACCATGTCGACACCTCTGTGTCGACACTCGAGAGAACACGCTTGCGACACGGGCTCCGACACGGGCGTGTCGAAGGGCGTGTCCCCCACTAGTCGACGAACTGAGCGAAAAATCGTCGACTTCCCAGGCTCTCGACTAACCTGGTACGACACGGCCATGGACACGCACGTGTCCTTGGCCGTGTGACCCTCACCAAGACCCAAAATGGCTCTCGACGCTGCTCGTCCTTCTTTCAAATTTTTGGGCGTTACAACTCTCTCCCCCTTAAAAGAATTTCGTCCCGAAATTATCAAAAAGCAAGAAGAGGTACACAAAATTAAAAGATACCTGAACGGAAAAACTCTGGATATTCCTCCAGCATGGTTTGTTCTCGCTCCCAAGAGAGCTCCTCACGGCCGCAGTTGTCCCATCGGACTTTTACGAGTTTGACCTCTTTGTTCCACAACTGCCGAACTTCTGAGTCCTCTATAGTAATTGGATGGACTCGCGTCCTCAAGTCTTCCTCTATCAGCACCGATGTCGATTCGATCACCACACTAGCCTCTACCAAGGATTTCCTCAAGACGGAAACATGGAAGACGTCATGCAATCCACTCAACTCTGCGGACAACGCCCACCGGTACGCTGCTTCTCCCACTCGTTCAACAACTTCAAATGGGCCCAAAAACCTTGGACTCAATTTCTTGAGTCGGCGAATCCGTGAAACTCCTTTGAACGGCTTGATATTCAAATAGACCCAATCGCCTACCGCGAACTCCAATTTCCTGTGGCGCGCATTAAAATATTTTGCTTGACGATCTTGAGCCACCATCATGCGCTCTTGAATGGTCCGTACCAACTCACAAGCATCCGCCACCACTTCTTTTCCCAACAGCTTGGTGTCTCCCGCCTCTGTCCATGACATCGGTGTTCGGCACTGCCTCCCATACAGAGCTTCGTATGGCGCCATCTTTATACTTGCTTGGTAACTGTTGTTATATGCGAACTCCACCATGAAGAGGTGATCCTCCCATTTCTTGTCGAAGTCAAGAACACACATCCTCAGCATATCATCCATATTACGGTTCGTTCTTTCAGTTTTCCCGTCAGTTTGAGGATGGAAAGTCGTACTGAACTTTAGCTTCGTTCCCAAACTCTTCTGAACCAACCTCCAGACCTTGGACGTGAAACGTCCGTCACGATCGCTGACTATACTTTTAGGGATCTCATGTAGCCGCACAATGTTGCGAACATACAACTCCACCAGCTTCGCCACGCTGTCCTACTTTCGGTTTGGGATGAAGTGAGCCACTTTGGTTAAGCGATCCACAATCACCCAAATCGCGATGTTACCCTGCTGTGATCTAGGTAACCCATGCACAAAATCCATGGAGATGTCATCAAATTTCCACTCGGGGATTGGAAGAGGCTTCAGGAACCCGCCCGACTTCTAACACTCGGTCTTCACCAAGGCACAAGTTTGACATCGATTCACGTACAAAGCTACGTCTCGCTTTAGTCCAGGCCACCAAAAGGATCTCTTCATGTCCAAGTACATCTTTGTACTGCCCGGATGAATGGAGTACTTTGTAAAGTGAGCCTCAAACATCAACTCCTCACGGAGCTTGGCAAACTGCGGTACACAAATCCTTCCATCCTTCCTCAAAATCTCGTCAATCATCTCCCAGGCGCTGCTCTCGCCTTTTTGAGCTTCCACCACGAATGGCTGAAACTCCACATCCAAACGAGTCGCTTCCCGTATACGATCGGACAAGTCATTCTGCATTTCAATCCAGTTTAATCGAGCCACGCTAGCCTCTCCTCTTGCTACGCACTCCAGGCCGAGGGACTCCCATTCCTGCACCAACCGCTCATCATGAGCGCCAATCCATTTCCCTTGTCCAGAGTATTTTCTACTCAACGCATCGGCCACCACATTGGCCTTTCCTGGTGTATACTGAATCGCCACCTCATAGTCTCCAAGGAACTCGACCCACCTACGCTGCTGCATATTCAAGTCCTTCTGATCTAAGAGATACTTCAGGCTTTTATGATCCGTGAAGATCTCTACCTTCGCACCATAGACATAGTGCCGCCACAATTTCAACGCAAAAATTACCGCCGCAAACTCTAGGTCATGAACGGGGCAATTCCTCTCATGAGGCTTCAGCTAACTAGACCCAAAGGCTATTACACTGCCATGTTGCACCAACACGCAACCCAAACCGTATCCCGATGCGTCACTGAAGATGTGAATGCCTTCGGCCCCTTTCAGTAGACTTAGAATTGGAGCCGTCATCAGTCTTTCCTTCATCGTCTAAAATACCTGACTGCACTCTTGAGTCCACACGAACTTCTGGTCTTTACGAGTGAGTGAGGTGAGGGGTAGAGCTATCCGCGAAAAGTTTTCCACGAATCTCCTATAATACCCGGCTAGTCCAAGAAAACTTCGGATTTCCGCCACGGTTCTCAAAATCGGCCAATCTCTGATGGCTTCCACCTTTGTTGGATCTACCGCCACCCCACCCCACTAATCACGTGGCCCAAAAATGCCACCTTCTCTAACCAGAACTCGCACTTCAAGAACTTTGCATACAACTGGTTCTCCCTCAACACTTGCAAGACCATTCTCAAATGAGTCTCATGCTCCACTTCCGATTTTGAATACACCAAGATGTCGTCAATAAAGACAACTACAAAAGAGTCCAAGTATTTTCGAAATACTCGATTCATCAAATCCATGAATACAGATGGTGCGTTTGTCAGCCCGAACGGCATCACCGAGAACTCGAAGTGTTCATACCTCGTACCAAACGCTGTCTTGGGTATGTCCTCGTCCCGAATCCGCAACTGGCAGTATCCTGACTTCAAGTCCAACTTTGAATACACTACCGACCCCACCAACTGGTCGAACAGGTCGTCTATTCGAGGAATCAGATATTTATTCTTGACAGTCAATTTATACAGCTCTTGGTAGTCTATGCACAACCGCATACTACCATCTTTCTGCTTTACAAACAACACCGGCGCGCTCCACGGTGAAGAACTAGGTCTGATATATCCTTGCTCCAACAGTTCCTGCAACTGAACCTTGAGTTCATCCAACTCCTTTGGTGCCATCCTAAACGGAGGACGCGACACCGGCCTAGCCTCCGGTACTAACTCAATCGAGAAATCGATCTCCCGTCGAGGAGGCGCTCCTGGAAGTTCATCCGGGAATACATCCTCGAACTCTGCCACCATAGGCACTTCCCCAAGTGATAATCTGGAAAGGCGAACTTCCAATAATGCTACAAGCGCTACTCCACCCTGGCTAACTGCCTGTGCCAACTGCAAGGCCGAAATCAGAGAACAGGCCACTCCATTGAGGCCCTCAAATTTGACCTCTGACTTCCCTTCGCTTCTTAGGGTCACCACCTTGGATAGGCAATCAATACTGCCGCGTTGCTTCGCTAGCCAATCCATTCCCAAAATCACATCAAACTTGACCAACGGTAAGACTGCTGCTATCAACACGAAGTCAACTCCGCTTAGCTCCCAACAAATGCGCACTTTCCTTCCGGTGGTCATGGACGACCCATTGGGCATGCGCACCTTTAGCTCCGCGTCCGCCGAAAATGACTCAACTCCAATCCTCCGGATGAAGCTTTCCGCAAGAAAGGAGTGTGACGCTCCCGTATCAAACAGTACTCTAGCGGGGTAACTGGAAACCAACACAAAGCCTACAACACAGACATCAACAATAATGGTCTAAACATGTGAGCGCAAGGTTGGCGGATCGCTTCCTGCTGTCCAAGGTTGAAAGCCCTTGGTTGCACCGGTTGGAACCGAGAAGCGCTCGACTCCACCATCTTCACTTTCTCTACAGCATTGGGGCCGGAGCGTACAGTCTGCTCCTGCCTTGTCTCCTGCTCTGCACCCCCTTGGTTACAAAAACGAGCTATGTGCCTCACCTTGCCACAGTTGAAGCACATCGGTGGCCCCTTAGAGTGAGACCCTCCAAACGTCCACCTGCTTTTCTCGTCGGACTTGTACGGGTGAAACTTCTTCCTCCATCTATTCCCTTCTGACTTTCCTTGGGATTGAGAAGGCTTCCCTTCTCCTTGCTTGGGTGCAAAACCCTTGCGGCGTTGGCTTCGCTCTAGATCACTCTCCAACGTCTTGGCAGCCTCAATTAGCTCGTTAAAACTAGCTCTCTTCATGGCAATGAGGTGTTGCCTTAGATTCTCCCTCAACCCCTGGTAAAAGAGGTTATCCCTCTCTACATCATCTGTCATCGTCGTTCCCGCGTAACGACCAAAACAGGTGAACTCCTGCACATACTCGTCCACTATCTTATCTCGCTGCATCAAGTGCAGAAATTGCCTCTGAAGGGCCAACCTCGTAGAAACGGGAATGTACCTCTTTAGAAAAGCATCCCCAAATTCTTCCATCGACGGGGTGCGTCCAGGAAATTGGCGGCCGCTATGGCTCACCCACCACAACTTTGCGTCTCCCTCCAACATGAAGGCCGCAAATTCAGATTTCTTCTCTTCCGGCGTCTCTGCCGCCCTCATAAGCTCTTGAATCCGTGCCCACCAATCCTCCGCATCAGTCGGAGTACCGACACCCTTGAATGTCGGGGGGGGGGGGGGGGGTGGAAACTCAGAAAGTACCTCATCTGCAGGTCTCCTTGCCCGACAACCACCCTTTCTGCCAACGGCTCTACTCGTCTGGCTTCTCCGCCCGGCACCGCCGTCGCCATATCCAGTGTAGCAGGGGTTGCTACCTGAGCTATTGCTACAGCCTGGGCTGCCACCATTGCTTCTACAAGCATCCGACAGAAGTCGACCGGGTTTACACCCATGCCCGAAGGACCCTGAGCTGTGGCGCTGCTTGCCGAAAGCTCTTCTCTTGGTCTCGATGTACCCGCCTCGTTGCTTGCACTCTTCAAGGAAGCAAGAAAATAAGGAATCAGTCTCTAATCGCAAGACTCAAATATAAGGACACTCATGGTCCCGCATTACTCCTATGTGGATAACTTCTTTATGCACTGCCCTTGAACCAAACCTCCCTCTGATACCAAATTGTAACACCTCCCCTGTAATGACCGTATAATATGGGTCCGACCGGGGCCCTACAACATACAGACGCCACAGCTTCAGTATTATAAGATGATATAACTCCCCGATCTCAAAACTCCTAACCACAGTACAGCGGAAAAAAAACAAATAGACTAGAAGTTATCCACACCATATAGGAGTATCGAAGCGGCCTTAAGGCCATACAACAGAAGTGAGTCCAAAACTCAAATAATAGCACCAGTCAAAAATGTGCATAAGCACTCCAAGACTACCTCGGCGTGCAAGCCAGAAATCATGAGCATCAAGCATACAATATCATAAAAGTAGAGCTACAGCAAAACGGTACACTTCACGAGGCTTAGGCCCTTTTGGCCGGCGAGCTAGCTCTTGCTTGCGATCTTTGTCCTGTAAAAATTTGATTGTAACGTGGGTCAGCAAAGGGTGACCTCAAACTGTGTAACCAACACATCTCCTCCCGGCCGCCCCTAACGGACCCCAGGGAAACCCCTCCAACCTGCAAGTCAGCACTTCGTATGCAATATATATATATAAACAAGTAATACACTAAGAATAGGCTTGGATGTCTCAAACAACATACATGTTCTCTATTGTTGAGCACATAATGAAAGGGCCTACTTATGTAGCATGTATGCAAAAACTCGGGCTTCACCCAGGGCACCCTATCGCGTATGCATCTAGCACATAATCACATTATATGGGTACTCATCGTTTCCCCATTGGCATAAAGTCGCAAACAATGGGGGTTACCAACATTCCCCCAACGACACACAAGCTGCCACACGGAAATCTTGCAAAGGCCCCACCCGCTCAAGGTCTTAGCCTCGGGCTTACCTGCAAGCTCTGACTTCTCATGTCAGGATTCCAACAAACACAAACAGACCGATTCTAAGAAGCCTTGCTGGACCCCACCCGCTCATGGCCTCATTGCTCGGGCTTGCCCCATGCTTGGCATTCTCGTCAGTCTCATAGAAGGGGACTAGTCTCGCCGGGACACTCTCCATATATGACGTGCACGTCACGGGATAGCCAGCCGACCACGGAGACACAGCCACACCTTGGCACATCACAATCCAAGACAATTACACCCTAGATCCTCATTCGTACTGCAGCGTTCCCGCACACCAAGGAAACCATCTTCCACTAAAGCGGAGCTAACCTTGTTCACCAAGGAAACCATCTACCTCCATTGAGGAGCTAACCTTGTCCGGTTCCGACTACACGTACTCACTCGAGAAAAGGGGGAAAACATCACAAACGGCATCTTGCCGCAACGGATCTCTACGAATCCTTAAAGCTCGTATGCAACATCACCGAGTCAGACTAACGGTCGCGACTACGGCTTCACCCACCATGCCTAATCCACTAACGGAGCAGATCTCTAATGCAAAACATGCTGGGGACGGACTCAATTGACCCGGAAGTTCCTCTTAAACCTTGGAGACCCAAACCCCTCTCATTTGAGAGTTTGGTGCCCAAAAATTAGAAAATAAAAGATGTTAGAACATGCATCCTAAAACCAAGAGGAGAAGTGTCGTTACCTTTCGACCCCTCTTCCTTGCCTTGGAAACCTAGCCGGATGAAAACCTTCGCAACGGTCTTGCCTCCACGGATCCGGACTCGGCTCGCGATTTGGAGCACTGAAGCCTCTCCAATAGCCGGATCTCTCCTTCACCTTCTTCCTTACTCTCACCTCTCTCTAGATCTTAGAAAGAGATTGCTTGGAGAAGAATGAGGGTTTCTAACCCTATTCTCGGACTTAACTCAGCAAGGGAAACCCTGGACCATCAGATCCCAAAAGAAGGGAAAGAACGGCCACGATCCGAACTGGAAAACAAAACACCTGGGCCGAACACGGCTTGTGACACGCCCGTGTCCAAGGCCGTGTTCCCCAATCGATGTCGAAACTGTCGCACCCAAAACAGGACACGGGTCCTTGACATGCCCGTGTCACTTTTGACACGCCCGTGTCACTTTTGACACGGTCGTGTCCAACCTGAACACGCCTGGGCTCCAGGCCGTGTCCAACCCCTCACAAGTCCCGTCTCACAACCTGAGAAGAATACGGCCTGGGACACGCCTGTGTCTCAGGCCGTATTTGAACTCGCACGAATTCGTCGAACATGCTTGACACGGCCCTGGACACGCCTGTGTCCTCGGTCGTGTTCCCTGCCTGTGTCGACACCTCCTCCGTGTCGACACCACCGTGTCGACATTTCTGTGTCGACACCTCCTCTGTGTCGACACCATTGTGTCGACACCACCATATCGACACCTCTGTGTCGACACTCGAGAGAACACGCCTGCGACACGGGCTCCGACACGGGCGTGCCGGAGGGCGTGTCCCCCACTAGTTGACGAACTGAGCGAAAAATCGTCGACTTCCCAGGCTCTCGACGAACCCGGTATGACACGGCCATGGACACGCCCGTGTCCTTGGCCGTGTGACCCTCACCAAGACCCAAAATGGCTCTCGATGCTGCTCGTCCTTCTTTCAAATTTTGGGGCGTTACATTGCGTGTCCCGTTTTTTTGATCGTACTTCACCTTGTTTAACCCTTGCAATGTCCTTATGCAGTCCATGTCGTTTGGTGACCCTCTTGAAATCTCGTTAGGTAAGTCCTTGTTAATAAGTGTCCCTTTGAAGTGTCGGATTCATTAAGAGTCGATTTAAAGTTTGTTGACCGTTAGTCCATGTTGAATAAAAGAAACTGTGCGTAGATAAATATGTAACTAAAGAAAACTATGATGGCCTATGCGCGTTGGTGTTTCTCCCTCGGCACAGTGCCTTATGGTTGAGTCTGTGTGCATTGTGGACCTTCATCCCTGGCACATTACCTTAGCTATTGGTCTGTGTGCGTTGGGGTTTCTCCCTCGGCATAGTGCCCTTTTGGGTAGGTTTGTGTGCATTGTGGACCTTTTTCCCGGCACATTAATTTTTCCTATTGAGCTGATCAGTCTCATTTAAAATGATGAACAACATGAATAATAAAGAAGGATGAATATATGAACTTCTGATGTTTGACACTCTGTTCTGTCCAGTTGTTGTGATTAGCCTTTCTTGCTCAGCTAGATTTACTGTTTTGTTTTTGTTGCTTTGCTACTGACTTTTGTTGCAGTTGATTTGTTGTCCCTCGTTCACTTCGAGGTTTGTTGGTCCTCCTTTTACTCTTTTGCACCACTTGTATCTTGCTTCTTAAGTGTTCTTCTTTTAAATGCCTCGGGTCCAGTGCAGTAGCAGGTTTAGCTGACAGAGTTGTGCTTCTGGTGCTGCGAGTTGCTGCAGCCATTTATTTCCACCTCAGAGTGTTGAGGTAGTTATTTTGTTAGACATGGCTATTTCTCTATGGGTTCGTGTCAGTTGTTGACGCCCATAGTCTTAGACTTCTTATGACAGTTTACTTGTTACTTTTACTGTTGTTACTTATTGCTTCTTTGTACTTGCTCTCTGTGAAGGTTTTATGTTAGGATGCATGTAGTTACTTTTAAGTATATAAGATTGCATACTGAAATGTTTACATGGCATAACTTTTAAACTATAAAACACACTACTTTGAAGTGATATAAAAAATCTCTTTTATTTATACTAAATTTAGAAGTCATATCTCATTGCATTTTATGCTATGTGATCATTCTCATATAGGTTAATAAACGAATCAAGCCTAGTATTTTCCGCTGCGTAAATCTATATTTTCTTACCTATGAACTAGTTGTTCCACCCGACCGAGGGATACGGTCAGAAAACTCAAGAACTTAAACTTTTTTAACTTAAACATAAGGCTCTTCCATTAGAGTAAATGTGAGGACTTGGTTGCCTGAACGTCTGCAGTTGTCCTCTGCACGGCGTGGCATCACGGCGCGTAATTTCTCTTACTCTGACATATTATTTAAATACGGATAAAATGCGGGTTATGATAGTTAGTATCATAGGCAACTCACTATTAGTGAGCACAAGATTGAGTTTAGCAAGCTCAGTCATTTCGCCCCAGATCTGGTAGCGTCCGTAGAAGGCAGAGTAAAATGCTTCCTGTGTGGTCTGAGGTTTGGCATCCAGCAGTTGGCTAGCGCCTACAAATCTGTTACCTTTGCAGAAGTAGTAGAGGCCGCCTTGAAGGTTGAGGTGATAGATAATGTGAAGAATCGTGGATTGCATGCAAAGAAGGACAAAAGGAAATCTGATGATGGTGAAAGTACAAGGGCATCTGGACCTACAACGAAGAAGGATCGAAGGGAAGCGTGCAGCTTCTTTGGTAAGCCAGGCTACCCTTTTGAAAAGTGCTTTAAGTGACTGGATGCGCAGAAGTAGTCTCAGGTACACGCGATCCAAGATGCACTAAAGGGAGGTCCTGTTTGTACTTATTGCTAGAAGAATGGGCACGATGTGGCCCGTTGTCGCAAGAAGGCTGGAGCTTGTTTTCTCTGTGGCCAGAAAGGACACATGAGGGCTAATTGCCCGCAGAGCCATCCTGCGCTGCATGTAGTTCCGTTGCAGAATCTACCGCTGCCCCTGTCTCACATGGATAAGGGAAAAGGGAAGTTGAATGTGCTGACCAAGGAGGAAGCTCAATCATTGGTCCAAGTGATCTCAGGTTAGTCTCTGACTCATCTGGTAATCTCTTATGGTAGATTTATAGTTTCTGCATTTTAGTTGAGCGTGCAATGTGTTTAGGTGGATTTAAGGTGAATAATAAGTGGGCGCCCGTTCTGTTCGATTCGGGTGCTACTCACTCCTTTGTAGCAAGGAGTTTTGTAGACCGAAACCGCTAGGTTCTCGACCAGTTAGACACTTCCCTGAATGTCAAATTCCCTTCAGGAGAGATGGTGATGTCAAGTCAGGGTATCCTAAAATGCCCTATCTTCCTAGGTGGTTTTCTAGTCTTTGCGGATCTAAAGGTGTTAAACTTGGAACACTTCGACGTGATTTTGGGCATGGATTGGCTGTCCAGCTATGATGTCATCATTCAGTGCAAGCACAAGCGCTTGGATTTCAAAGGTGACAATGGCCAACCCATGAGTGTGTATAGTTTGCCGCGTTAGGAATCTCCAATCATTTCTGCGGTACGTGCTCGTAAATTACTAGAGTCTGGCTGCGATTCTTTCCTTGTTTCTATTTCTATTCTGGAAGCTACACCTATTGTGTCTTGGGTTGAGGACGTTTCTGTGGTGCGTGAGTTTCTAGATGTCTTTCTTGTTAGTCTTCCTGAACGTCCTCCAGAGAGAGAGGTGGAGTTCATTATAGACCTTAAGCTAGGCACTCACCCTATTGCAAAAGCACCGTACCGTATGGCACCGCGTGAGTTAGAAGAGCTGCACACTCTGTTAGATGAATTAATGTAGTGTGGTTTTATTAGACCCAGTTCTTCCCCCTAGGGTGCACCAGTCCTCTTCGTGAAGAAAAAGGATGGAACGATGAAGCTGTGCATAGATTATCGAGAACTGAATAAGCTGACTATCAAAAACAGATATCTGTTGCCTAGGATCGAAGACTTGTTTGACCAGCTGCGAGGTAGTTCCGTGTACTCGAAGATTAACCTTCGTTCAGGCTACCATCAGTTAAGAATCCATGAGTCAGACGTTCAGCGGACTGCTTTTCGTTCCCGATATGGTCACTTTGAATTTCTAGTAATGTCATTTGGATTAACGATCGCACCGTCAGCTTTTATGGACATGATGAACAGGGTATTCAAGGACTTTTTGGATAAGTTCGTAGTTGTATTCATTGACGATGTCCTGGTATATTCCAGAAATGCAGAAGAGTACGCCTTGCACTTGCGCTTGATCTTGGCTACTATGAGGGAGCACAAGCTGTATGCGAAGCTTAGCAAGTGCGAGTTCTGGTTGTCTCAGATGTCATTCCTAGGACACATTGTAAGCAAGGATGGTATCTCAGTGGATCCCGCGAAGATAGTCGCACTCTTGGATTGGAAGAGACCTACATCGCCTAAGGAGATAAGGAGCTTCTTAGTGTTGACAGGTTACTACAGAAGATTTGTGAAAGGATTCTTTGTGCTTTCTGCGTCGTTGACAAGGCTTACGCAAAAGTGCACAGCTTTTATTTGGAGTGATGCATGTGAGAAAGCTTTTCAAGAGCTCAAGAGAAGACTGTGTTCTGCTCCAGTTTTGGCATTACCGATGGAAGGAGTAGATTACACTGTTTATGTGGATGCCTCGCTAGTTGGACTCGGTTGCGTGTTGATGCAGGATGACAAAGTGATTGCGTATGGATCGAGACAACTGAAGGTCCATGAAAGGAATTATCCTACGCACGACTTGGAATTTACTGCCATCATTTATGCTTTGAAGTTGTGGAGACATCTTCTGTATGGAGTGTCATGCAAAATATACACGGACCACAAAAGTTTGAAATATGTCTTCACTCAGAAAGAGTTGAATTTACGCCTGCATAGATGGTTAGAATATGTTGCGAACTATGAAGTTGATATCCTTTATCATCCCGGCAAGGCTAATGTAGTAGCGGATGTCTTTAGCCGAAAGCCCGCACATATCTTTAACCTCTCGGTGCAACCCCTTGTAGAGGAGTTTTTGCACATGGACATAACCGTAGGGAATAACGCTTCGCCGAGTAGCCTAGAGGTAGAAGAGCCTTCGTGGATTACTCTCACTAGGCTACATCAAAAAAATGATCATGATTTGAAGCACATCCGCAGTAGGACTGAGAAAGGGGGAATTACCTGACTTTTCAATTGATAACGTTGGTACCCTATAGTACCGTGGCAGATATTGTATTCCCTCCGTTGGGGACATCTGAGCAAGAATATGCAGTGAAGCGTATGGTTCAAGTGTTGTTTATCAACCTGGTTCCACGAAAATGTATAGAGATTTGAAGAAGATTGTTTGGTGGTCAGGTATGAAGAACGACATCACAAGATTTGTATCTGAATGTTATACCTTCCAGCGTGTCAAAGCTAATCATAGAAGGCCGGGTGGTAATTTAATGACTTTAGACATACCGAGTTGGAAATGGGAGAGTTTATCCATGGATTTCATAACCGGTTTGCCGAGATCTCCCCGAGGGCATGATGTAGTGTGGGTTATCGTGGACAGACTAACCAAGTGTGCCCACTTTGTGCCTTTCAAAATTGATTATTCTATGGAAAAGATAGCTGAGCTTTATCTGGATGAAGTCATTAGGTTGCATGGTGTGCCTACGCGTATCGTGTCAGATATAGATTCCAGGTTCATATCTAGTTTCTGGAAAAGCTTGCCAGGAGCTTTAGGTACCGACCATAGGTATTCTACTGTCTATCTTCCTCAAACAAATGGTCAGACGGAGAGACTGAACAAGATCTTTGAGGATATGATTAGATGCTATATTCTGGACCATGGTGGGGATTGGGATAAATGCCTCAGATAGATGGAGTCCGCGTACAATAACAGCTATCAAGAGAGTTTGCAGATAGCGCCCTTTGAAGCTCTATATGGGAGGCATTGTCGAACTCCCCTATTTTGTGCAGAAGTTGGGGAGAAGCCTTTACTCGATCCAGAAGCACTGGAGGATATGAGCATTTCAGTAATGCATATTCGTGAAAAGCTGAGGTTGGCTCAGGAGCGATACGAGAAGTATGCAAATCAGCGCAGAGTTGATCTGGAATTTGTAGTTGGGGATATGATATTTTTGAAGGTCTCTCTGATGTCAGGTGTTAAGAGATTTGGATGGAACCATAAGCTAGATCCCAAGTATGTGGGACCTTTTCAGATTCTGGAGCGCATCAGAGTTTCTGCCTATAGACTGGAATTGCCTGATTCTTTCCCGGGTGTTCACGACATGTTTCACGTGAGCCAGTTGCGCAAGTGCGTTCGTAGTGATCAGCATGTCCTAGACTCAGTACCCCAGTTGTAGCCTAATCTCTTGTATATCGAAGAGCCTGTCCGTATTCTGGAGACGCAAGATCGTGTGCTAAGAAATAAGGCAATTCTGATGGTTAAGGTTCTCTGGCGTAATCAGGACGCTAGAGGTGCAACTTAGGAATTGGAATCCGCAATGAGAGAATCTCATCCTTAGCTGTTCTCCTAGTCTCCCCTTATTAGTATTCTTGTTTAATGAATTCCTCTATCATGTCTCTCCCTCTTCCCTCTTGTTTCGTTTCGTGTTTCAAATTTCGGGACGAAACTTTCTTTTTGGAGGGATGACCGTAATGCCCCTGATTTCTGACAATTATTTAATCCTCTTGGTGACGTCATAACGACGTAAGGGGCGTTACGTTAACGTGGAGTTGACGGTGTGTCGCCGTTAGTGCGTTTTCGCGTCTGTTCGGTCGGGGCGGCCAAATTCATGAATCCTTGTCGAAAATGGAAAACTTCATGTTAGGAAATTAAATTATTTAATATTTTTCATGCTCGTCAAGTTTCGTCGCGATCCAAGCGATATTCTAGTCTCGCCGAATTTCTGAAGTTTTGTAGAATTTATGATCGCCGTACACTTTGAAAATTTATATCTCGAGAACGGCATGTCGGATTTTGGTTCCGTCTTCGTCGTTGGGTTCGTAGCGTCAGTGTTCGCCTACAATGCGAATTTCGTTTAATTCAGCGCGCGTTTGTGCCTCCATTTTGAACTTGTATTTCCTTATTCAAAAATATAAAAATATGATTGTGATAATATTAAAGCACTATTCAAAAATGAAAAGAACTATTCATCGATAATGTTTGATCAAATTTGCAAAATTCACTATTCATGAGGACAAAAAAACACTCATGCAATTAGTTGCCCGGAAGTCATATGATTCGGAGCCATCTTTAATCTTTATTTTCATTTTTCGCGCGCCCGCGCTTAAATTGTCCGCCTCCTTTCTGTTTAGACAAAAGAATATATATATATATATATATATATATATATATATATATATATATATATATATATATATATATATATATATAATACGGGCAAGAGATTTGTACGGGCGTGCGAGCTGAGAAACGGTTATAGGCGGAAGGCGGAACATGGCGTGCTTCTCGACGAAGACGACACAGACTCCTTCTACATGGTGGCGCTACTGAGATCTTCTCGACGACGGCGTTTAATTACTCAGCGCCTCCTACTCGAGAAGCCCTGTAGAGGGCGGCGACAGTGAGTTCTTCTCAACGGCGGAAGGCGGTACGCGACCTGTTATTGTACGGCAGGAGAAACTGTTCCAGGCGGAAGGCGGAACGGGGCGTGCTTCTCGACGACGGCGACACCGAATCCTTCTCCACGGCGGCGGTAGTGAGATCTTCTCGACGACGGCGTTTAATTACCCAGCGCCTCCTACTCGAGAAGCCTTATAGAGGGCGGCAGCAGTGAGTTCTTCTCAACGGCGGAAGGCGGCACGCGACCTGTTATTGTACAGCGGGAGAAATAATAAAGGTCGCCTTCTCGACGACAGCGGGAGAAATATTCGGCTTGCCCTTCTCTCCGACGGGAGCGGTCTCCTACAACAGTTTTGTGCGCCTGGAGCTTGCAGGCCAAATCTATATCACATCAGGGCAGTGCTTGTGTTCATATTAGATTCAGTGGGTTTATGGTGGAGGTCGGCAATTGCGGGGCTGAAAAGGGCGTTGACGAGTGCGGGGATGGCGGAGGCCGGATGTTTATGACAGATACGGTTGAATCACAAATTAGGGGGGAGGTAAATTGTACTACAAGCATCATATCACTTGCTTTAATCTCACTTTATTCTCAACATACTAGTTGTGTTTTTCAATGTATAGGATCTCGAAATTATACCTCAATGTGATGAGAAACTAAAGCCAATTGTAGGCCGTTTATATGATTCCGTACAAGATTTTGAATCTTCTTATAAGGATTATGCTTATATAGTGGGATTCAGTGTCCGTAGTTGGTCAACACGTCTAGATTCAAATGATGTACTACAATATAAGTACTTTGTATGCTCTAAACAAGGACATAAAAAGACTGAACTACACTTGTCTAATACGGACGAGGGTAAAGGAGTGAGTCGGAAAAGATCAAACATAAGAACTGATTGTCATGCACAAGCAGCGATAAAATGTACACAAGAAGGCAAATATGTGGTCAATATCTTCTATGAGGGTCACAACCATGAATTGTGCACTCCGAGTAAGAAGCAATTTCTAAGATCAAATAGGAAATTAAACGATGCACAAAAGAACATGGTATGCTCTTTAGGCCGAGTAAATGTAGGCGTCACAAAGGTGTTTCACATTATGAAGGAACAGGTTGGAGGATTTAACAATATTGGCTTTATATTGAGGGATGCTCAGAATTATTCAGGAAATTTGAAAGCATTGGACCAAGATTCAGATGCTCATATTTTTATACAAAATTTTAAAATACAACAGAGTAAACATCCATCTTTTTACTACGCATATGAATTAGATGAGAACGCACATTTAAAATCTGTGTTTTGGGCAGATGGAATTGCGCGACGTAATTATTCTGTGTTCGGAGACCTTGTCTCTTTTGATACGACATATAGAACAAACAAGTATTCTATGATTTTTGCACCTTTTACTGGCATTAACCATCATAGATTATCTATTAATTTTGGAGCCGGGTTTCTTTCTAATGAAAGTACAGATTCATTTACATGGTTATTCAAACAATTTTTGGAATGTATGAGCACTGAGCCTACATTAATGGTGACTGATCAGGATCTTGCTATGACTGATGCAATTCGCACAACTTTTAATTCTACAAAGCATAGGTATTGAATGTGGTATTGAGAAAATTTTTAGAGAAACTTGGAGGCAATATTATGAGTGATGACAGATTTCAAAATAGATTGCATTCTTGGGTATGGAAGTCAGACTCGGCGCATGAGTTTGAATCCAATTGGTACTCTTTAATCTCTGAATTTAATCTTGAATGCAATGATTGGTTGACCCATATCTTTAGTATTCGTTCAATATGGATTCCAGCATATTTTAGAGATATACCTTTGTACGGTTTGCTACGCACAACTTCTCGCTCAGAAAGTGAAAATTCATTCTTCAACACATTTGTGAGTAACAAGCTTGGTTTAGTTGAGTTTTACTTGAGATTGGAAAATGCTATAGATTTTCAAAGACATAAGGAGTTGAAGGCAAATTATGATACATTAAATGGCGACCCTATGTTAAAAACTCGTTTGGGGCTAGAAAAACATGCAAGTCGGATATACACACACAAAAACTTTTATATTTTTCAAGAGGAATTGTGGGCATCCTGTATGACATGTGGTGTTAGAAAAATAATAACAATTGATGCAGATAATAATAAATGCTTAGCAATATACGGTATCTTTGATGGGGAAAATCCTTTACAGAAATTAAGAGAGGTGTTTTTTAGTAGCTCAACCGTATCATGCAGTTGCAAAATGTATGAAGCCCAGGGTATTATATGTCATGTTATAACCATTCTAATAGGACAAGGAATTAACGAACTACCAGTGACATGTATATTAAAGAGATGGGCCAAAATAAATTCTACTTAACCAGTTTATGAAATTGATGTAAATCAATTTTGTGATGTTTCTACAAGTGACAAATGAAGAAGACTTATTGCTTATGCTTGGAACAATCTCACGAGTTGTATGGAAATTGCTAAATACAGTGATGAAGCTTTAATAGAGTTAGCAAATTGTGCAACTAACTGGAAAAATCATCTGTGTGAAGATGCAAATATTGATGGTACAGTTCCAACAGAGTATGGTATTTTCGTTCAGAAATTCCCAAAGAAATCAATATCTTGCCTCCACTTCACACAAAAACAAAAGGCAGGGGGAAGAAAATTAAGAGCGCAATGGAGATTGCAATTGAGAAGCACACAAAAGCAACTCGAGTTTTTAAATCATGTGGTCAACTTGCAACGCACGATAGCCGAAATTGCCCAAAAAAATTTCATGATTTGGGTAATATTCTATTTGTTATGGAAACAACGCTTTTAAGTTTTAATAACATCACATAATTTTTTTTTCTATTAATCGGCCTGATTTTTTCATTGCAGGCTCTACTTGATTCATAAGTATAACGGATTTGAGGCTCTACTTGCATAATCGTGGCCTCATGCGCCTTCTCTACGATATAATTCTAGCCTCATAACATATTTTTGGAATGTTTTGTACAATTTTGGATAATCTATTTGAAATTGTTAGACTTTGTATCAATTCACGCCGACCACGGGCGGACATGACGTGCTCTTTCTTTCCTCAAATCATGTTTCACAGAAGCGGCCAGCCATGACAGGCTCACCGGCCACCGACCACCCTCCATTCGCCACATGCACGCCGTCGAATGGATGGTGGATGGTGTCCGGCGCGCCTGCCATGGCCGACCTTATCATTATATTTGGGTGCCCATAAATTTCCCCAATTTCTCTTCTTTTTTCAAAAATCACTATTTTTTATTCTTTTTTCATTAACAAAATGCATATATATAGTTATATTTGGCAGCTATATATGTAATATGGTTGGCAAACCATCATTATTATTATGTGGGTAATAATTGCAGGAAAAAAGCTAACCATCACTAAGCCGCCCGCATGCCCGTACAAATCCCTTTCCCGTACAGTATACCACCCCCATATATATATATATTCATATACTTAAGGATAAATAGAAAAACTTCATCTTCTTCTTTAAGTCCAGACCGAACCATAGAGCGAGAGTGACGACGAGGGTTCTAAGTTCGTGAAGCTTCGGATCGCCGCCGTCGGAGCTACGGTGCTCGGAATCGCAAACCGAGTATAGATCCGAAAAGCTCTCGCCGAGGTCATCACGATTGTGGTAAGTATATCTCGTTTCGTGGAAGTTTTTCATTAGAATTTTCGGCCCTAACCTCTCTTTTGGCCAAATCTTTGTAGATTCTGCTTCCCCGTGCCTTCTTTTGGCTAGATCTATGACATGGAGTAAATTGGAAGACCGATTGGAGTTGAAACCAAGGCAAGTGGTGTTCTTGCACTCCCTCTTGCTCTTTTATTCCAAATTTTAGACATATTTCTTAGATTTGACATGTTTAAGTTAACCTTATCCTCAAATTTCTAGTTAATTATCTTGGATTATGATCTGTGTTTCTCCTAGAACCGTTACTCCCAAATTTTATCCCGTAGATTTGGTAAACAAATGTAGTTATCATGTCACTTTATTTATTGAGTCATTTTGACCGTTGTGACACCTTGTGTGTCTCGTTGTTTGATTGTACTTCACTTTGCTTAACCCTTGCAATGTCTTTATGCAGTCCAAGTCGTTTGTTGACCCTCTTGAAATCTCGTCGGTTAAGTCCTAGTTGATTAGTGTCCCTTTGAAGTGTCGGCTTCATTAAGAGTCGATTTAAAGTCTGTTGATCGTTAGTCCATGTTGAATAAAAGAAACTCTGCGTAGATAAATATGTAACTAAAGAAAACTCTAATGGTTTATGCGCATTGGAGTTTCTCCTCGGCACAGTGCCTTATGGTTGAGTCTATGCGCGTTGTGGACCTTCATCCCTGGCACATTACCTTAGCTGTTGGTATGTGCACATTGGGGTTTCTCCCTTGGCTAGTGTCCTTTTGGCTAGGTTTGTGCGCATTGTGGACCTTTTTCCCGGCAAAGTACTTTTTCCTGTTGAGCTGATCAGACTCATTTAAAATGATGAACAACATGAATAATAAAGAAGGATAAATATATGAACTTCTAATGTTTGACACTCTGTTCTGTCCAGTTGTTGTGATTAGTCTTTCTTGCTCAGCTAGATTTATTGTTTTGTTTTTGTTGCTTTGCTACTGACTTTTATTGCAGTCAATTTGTTGTCCCTCGTTCACTTCGAGGTTTGTTGGTCTTCCTTTTACTCTTTTGCAACTTGTAGCTTGCCTCTGAGGTGTTCTTCTTTTGAATGCCTCAGGTCCAGAGCAGTAGCAGATTTAGCTGATAGAGTTGTGTTTCTGGTGCTGCGAGTTACTGTGGCCGTTTGTTTCCACCTCAGAGTGTTGAGGTAGTTGTTTTGTTAGACATGGCTGTTTCTCTATGGGTTCGTGTTAGTTGTTGACGCTCATAGTCTTAGACATCTTATCACAGTTTACTTGTTACTTTTACTATTGTTACTTATTTCTTCTTTGTACTTGCTCTTTGAGAAGGTTTTATGTTAGGATGCATGTAGTTACTTTTAAGTATACAAAGTTACATACTGAAATGTTTGCATGGCATAACTTTTAAACTGTAAAACACACTACTTTGAAGCGCTATAGAAAATCTCCTTTATTTATACTAAATTTAGAAGTCATATCTCATTGCATTTTATGTTATGTGCTCATTCTCATATAGGTTAATAAATGAATCAAGCTTAATATTTTCTACTGCGTAAATCTATATTTTCTCACCTATGGACTAGTTGTTCCACCCGACCGAGGGATACGGTCAGAAAACTCAAGAACTTAAAAATGTTTTAACTTAAAACATAAGGCTCTTCCATTAGAGTAAATGTGAGGACTTGGTTGCCTGAACGTATGCAGTTGTCCCATGCACGGCATGGCATCACGACACATATTTTCTCTTACTCTGACATATTATTGAAATACGAAGAAAATGCTGGTTGTGACAGGCGCTCCGGTCGGTGTTTTAGTACGAATATTTATAGAGCAGTTTGTCCGTTATCACGGTGTACCCAGGACGATCGTATCAAATCAGGATGGTCGGTTCACGTCTAAGGAGTGGAGGAAAGACCGGGCTTACCTGGGCACTCGATTTACTTTCAACACTGCATTCCACCCCCAGACGGACATGCAAATAGAGCGTACCAACCAGACATTAGAGGAGCTCTTATGCTTATGTATCTTGTATCGCGGGGAGCCATGGAAAAGACTGTTACCACTTATTGAATTTTCTTATAATAATAGTCATTAGTTCAGTATAGGTTTGGCTCCTTATGAGGTGTTGTATGGACGAAGGTGCATGACGCCACTATCTTGGATTCAGGATGAAGATCCAAAGGTGCTTGACTCGGAGTTCATGGAGGACACATGCTCAGGTACGACTGATTTGAGATAGGATGCTAGAGGCCCAGAGTAGATAGGATAAATACTACCATGAGCAGCATCGTCAGGTGGAATTTTGGGTTGGTGACCAGGTATTTTTGAAGATATGCCTGATGCATGGAGTCTCGCGGGTACGCGGCCGAAAAAAGCCCAGTCCAAGATATATGGGCCTATAGGATTCTGGAGCGAATGGGCCCCTTGGATATAGACTGGAGTTATCGCCCGAGTTGGCGGGCTTACATGACGTCTTCCTCGTCTCTTCTCTTAGGAGGGATCTCCTACTACTAGAGCAGTAGGTTTCCACTACGGCTGTCCCCGTAGCATCTGCCAGATCAGTCTGTTTGAAGCCAGTCAGGATAGATGATATAAAGGTACGAGTCCTTGGGCGAAAGAAGGTTCTGTTGGTCAAGGTCATGTGGTCGAATCTCAGACAAGAGGAGAACACCTAGGAGCCTCTGTACCTTATGCAGCAGAAGTAACCGGAACTCTTCGCAACGGGTATAACTTTAACTACCTAAGAATTTCACATTCAATAAGTTTTAGTGCAAACCCCGTAGGCCTAACCTTAATTTCGGGGACGAAAGTTTTATTTTTATGTATTGGAATTTGTAATATCCCACAAACAACTAGACCCCTCGGAAGTTTTGTCATGACTAGGTCATGATAAAGCTCTAAGAAGACCAAGAGGACCATAAGTACCTAGGCAAATAAATGAAATCACCTTGGTCTGCAAATAGCAACTTCTAGTTACCTAGCCTATGGTTTGGCTTTTGGGTCCCAACTTGACTCTTTGTCCCCACCATAACACTTTCAATCTAATAAGGGGCCCTTTAAAGCACTAATAACCCATTGGGGGTCAAACAAGGGGGGGTGACCAAAGACAACCCTAGCCCTATTTGGGTCAAATTGCCCTATCATTACCCAAATTAATTACACCAAGCCACAAATGGAATTGAGGGGTGTCAAGGGACCCATTAACCCTCACTTGGGTCAATGACATCATCTAGCTTGACCTAAGGGTTGAGCCTAATTAACTAGGGTTAATCAAGCCCAAAATGGGGAGGAAAGTTAAGCCCAACTTCAATCTAATTGGGCTAGGCCCAATTATGGTGGCCCATTACCCTCAACAAAGGGAAACTACCTAAAATGCCACTAAAATTTTGGATGGGATGACTAGGAGAGAGAAAGTGGAGGTTTCATTCAAGTGAGGAGAGTGATAGGGGGGATTAATGGTGAATGCAAAAAGTCTTATCCTCTCCCCTTCCCTAAGCCTTTATTACTCTTCCCTGACCCTCGCCGATTGTCGCCGATTCTCACCGATTCATACTCGCCGATTCTGAACCCTAGTTCTGGGTGGTCTGCGGATAGCGATTTTCCTGGGTTTATTTATACCTCTAGTATAAATAGAACACTTAGGTTTTATCGGGAAGAGATCCTTTTTTTTGGCTACTGTGCGAATCGACCCCGACGGAAAGGTTCCGCTCGATCGTTTCCCCGATCCCGATCCCGCCGCCGGAAAGTGTTCCGCCGCCGCGTTCGCTCCGCTGCCACCTCTTCTCCGGCGACTGTCGCTGGTGCTGCTCTTCCTGGCGCGGACCTAGCAGTCCGTGGATTAGCCGAGGTGCGGTCTTCTCCTTTCTGATCTTCCGTGTGACGGAAAGCTCGGCGTTCTCCCACTCGTGTGGACTTCTGCAGATATGTGGATACTATTCCACGTAGAACTCGCCACTAGCAAGAAGATAAAGTTTGGAGCTCCTCCGTAGAGTTGTGACTCAACGCCACCGAGGTAATTTTTGCCTAGTTTTCCTAACTTCTTGATTCAACTGTTCATGGCCCGATCCACATCTCTTTTGGTTTTTCTTGATGTTTAATTTTTCCGCTGCGTGCACAAGCATTGTGCCAACCCCATAGAGAAACCCAACAGTGGTATCAGAGCCAGGTTCGGCCATGACTGTTGTTTTGGAAGTTTGGTCATTCCAGTGCGTGTAAACCTAGAGATTTAGAAGCGTTCTAAATGTCTAGATTTAGTCTTGGCAGCTCACCAAGAACGATTGGAATTTCGGTGGCATTTCTAAGTGTTAGAAATTGTTGTCTCCTTAGCAGTAACCATCCCTCGAGTATGTTTTGGATTTTGAATCCAACGTAGAGAGATGAGCTTGTCTACTGCTTAAGTTGAGTTGTGTTTGCCTTCTGTCCAATGCATGTAAATCTAAGGATTTGGAAATTTCCGGATGTTCAGATTTAGCCCTTCCTTCTATCAAATTGTTGATGGTGTAAGGATGTGCACATAAGGGATGCATGTGGTGTAGAATTGTTTTTCTTTGGATGTGCACATAGATCAAATGTTGATCATGGTTAACTGTTAACCTAAAATTGAAATCCCTTCTTTTAATATTAAGTGTTCAGATGCCTTCCGATGGATGACACTCTTCCTGCCTCGATCGATGAAATGTGGGCTTGCTAAAGCAAGGTGCATTAATCTATCTTGGTAAGGGTGCAAGCGGATAATTGTGATATCCCACTGTCAACATCGGGTCCAGCTTAACTAGGTCACCTCAAAGTTTGAGTGCCTAGAGGCATAGGGTTGGCATGCACCATATGATGGATGCGAATAAGGAGTTATTCACCAACCATACAAGAATTGCATGAGGATGCAATTGGCAAGCGTTGCCTACCTAAATAACCGCATCGTGAGAGGAACGCCAAAGCGGACTCATTGTGTTGGTGAAATACGGATCTTGTCCACTAAGAGAGTAGCTCGCATGAACTCTCCGAAATGTTAGTGAGGGCTATCATTTCGAATAAAATAGTGGGAGTATTTTAATTGAAGTCCTAATTAGAATAAATTGTAATTGAAATTTAGGTACTGATTTTATTCTGCTTAAATTCTTGTAGAATTCCATGGCAAGTGTTTCACACTCCACGCTGTCTCTGAGAGCCATCCTTGAGAAGGATAAGCTCAGCGGGACAAACTATATGGACTGGTACAGGAACCTGAGAATTGTTCTCAAGCAAGAGCGAAAGCTCTATGTCTTGGAAGAAGAAGCCCCCGAGGTGCCGACCGGGAACTCTTCCCGTGCTGAGAAGGACACTTATAAGAAGTATACTGACGATGCTTTGGATGTCGAGTGCCTTATGCCTGCCACCATGAACTCTGAGCTTCAGAAGCAACATGAGAACATGGGGTGCAAGGAGATTGACGAGCACCTCAAGAAAATATTTCAAGGGCAGGCTCGTCAAGAGAGGTTCGACATCACTAAAGCGTTGTTTCAGTGCAAGATGGAAGTTCGAGACTCAGTAGGGACTCACGTACTCAAGATGATTGGGTATATAGAGAACCTTGAAAGGCTGGGTTTTCCTCTTGGTCAAGAGTTGGCCACAGATCTGATCCTGCAATCGTTGCCGGACAGTTATGAGCAGTTTGTCTTGAACTACAATATGAATGAGATAGACAAGACACTGCCCGAACTCCTAGGCATGTTAAGAACTGCCGAGATCAACATGAAGAAGGCCAAGCCTGCCAGCCCCATACTGATGGTGCATAAGGGCAAGGGCAAAGCCAAGGGCTCTAAGAAGACGAAGGTAGGACCTAAGTCATATTTTGAGCCCAAGTCTTCAGCACTGATCAAGAAGAAGAGCACGGTGAAGGAAGGGAAATGCCACCACTGTGGCAAGGCTGGTCATTGGCGGAGGAACTGTCCTTCGTATATTGAGGGTCTGCAGAAATTGAGGGGAGGTATGACTTCCTCTTCTAATGTTTACGTTATAGAGATAAACCTTTCTGCTCCTTCATCTTGGGTATTGGATACCGGATGTGGTTCTCACATTTGTACAAATGTGCAGGAACTGGGAAGGAGAAGATTGCTGAGTAAAGGGGAGGTGGACCTCCGCGTCGGCAATGGAGCAAGAGTTGCTGCTGTAGCCGTAGGAGTTTACTGTCTTTCTTTGCCCAGTGGGCTTATAATAGAACTAGATAACTGTTATTTTGTTCCGGCGATAACTAGAAACATTATATTTATTTCATGTTTGGACATGATTGGATTTTCTTTTATAATTAAGAACAATTGTTGTTCAATATTTAAGAATGATGTTTGTTATGCTGTAGCCCAATTGTTTAATGGTCTTTACGTTTTGAACTTGGACCATCTGATCTATAATGTAGAAAATAATAAAAGACTAAGAACAAATGATTCGAACCCTACGTTTCTCTGGCATTGTCGTTTTGGTCATATCAACGAGAAGCGCATATCCAAGCTCCATAGAGATGGACTTTTGGACTCATTTGATTATGAATCATTTGAGCGATGCGAATCTTGTTTGTTAGGCAAAATGACTAAAGCTCCTTTCACTGGTTATACTGAGAGGGCTGAGGATCTCTTGGGTGTTGTACATAGTGATGTATGCGGACCCATGAGTACCACGGCTAGAGGAGGGTATTTCTACTTTGTTACATTTACCGATGATTTCAGTAGATACGGATATGTGTATCTTTTGAAGTGCAAATCCGAGACCTTTGAAAAGTTCAAAGAGTTCAAAAATGAAGTAGAAAACCAGTTGGGTAAAAGGGTTAAAGCACTCCGATCTGATCGAGGTGGCGAATACCTGAGTCATGAGTTCCGTGATCATCTGAAAGAGTGTGGTATTGTATCACAGCTCACTCCACCTAGAACACCACAACATAATGGTGTGTCTGAGAGAAGAAATCATACTCTGTTAGACATGGTACGTTCGATGATGAGTCATGCAGACTTGCCTGTTTCCTTTTGGGGTTTTGCTTTAGAGACTGCTGCAATGACATTGAATCGCGCTCCAACGAAAACGGTTCTGAAGACACCATATGAGATATGGACTGGGAAGCGTCCTAGTATGTCGTTCATTAAAATTTGGGGCTGTGAGGCATACGTGAGACGTCAAATGCCTGACAAGCTGGAACCCAAATCGGATAAATGTTATCTGGTGGGATATCCTAAGGAAACGAAAGGGTATTACTTTTACCTACCATCCGAGGGCAAAGTGTTTGTCGCAAGGACTGGTGTCTTCTTGGAGAAAGAGTTCTTATCAAGAAAGACTGAAAAGGTAGAGCTTGAAGAAGTTCAAGAGCCACATGTAGTGAATGAACCAGAATTGGATTCTGAGATAGGAGTACAAGATGTTGTAGCTGGAGAACCTGCTCAGGGAACACAAGTCCTACGTAGATCTGGTAGACCGAGGTTTGAGCCTGAGAGATATGGATTTCTCGTGTCTCAAATAGGTAATGTGTTGCTTATGGATCATGATGATGAACCAGCAACCTACCAAGACGCTATGAATGGACTGGACTCCGACAAATGGCTTGAGGCTATGAAATCCGAAATGGACTCCATGTATGCAAACCAAGTTTGGAACTTGGTGGAACCACCTGAAGGGGTACGACCCATAGGGTGCAAGTGGGTCTTCAAGAAGAAGACCGACATGGATGGGAATGTACAGACATTCAAAGGGCGACTGGTGGCTAAGGGTTTCAAGCAAATTCATGGTATTGACTATGATGAGACCTTTTCCCCTGTTGCCATGGTAAAGTCCATTAGGATATTGCTTGCTATTACTGCGTATTATGACTACGAGATCTGGCAGATGGATGTCAAAACGGCTTTCCTTAATGGAAACCTCCTTGAGGAAGTGTATATGACACAACCCGAGGGTTTTGTATCCCCAGATGAAGCAACTAAAATATGCAAGCTAAATAAGTCCATTTATGGACTGAAACAGGCCTCTCGAAGTTGGAATCTTCGTTTTGATGAGAAAATCAAAGAGTTTCGTTTCATCAAGAATGAAGATGAGCCTTGTGTTTACAAGCGAATCAGTGGGAGCATTGTTGTCTTCCTGATATTGTATGTAGATGACATACTGTTGATTGGGAATGACATTCCTACCCTGAAAGTTGTTAAGAACAACCTAGGGAACTGCTTTTCAATGAAGGATTTGGGTGAAGCAACTTATATACTTGGTATCAAGATCTATAGAGATAGATCGAAGAAGTTGCTGGGTTTGACCCAGAGTACGTACATCGAAAAGGTGTTGAAGCAGTTCAACATGCTTGAGTCCAAGAAAGGATTTTTGCCCATGTCTCATGGTGTGAATCTCTCTAAGGACCAATGTCCAAAGTCTTGTGAAGACAAGGACCGCATGAAGTTGATTCCATATGCTTCGGCAATTGGATCAATCATGTACGCGATGTTATGTACTCGACCCGATGTCTCCTTTGCTTTGAGCATGACTAGCAGGTATCAGTCAGACCCCAGTGAGTGTCACTGGATTGCAGTGAAGAATGTCCTGAAGTACTTGAGAAGTACTAAGGACGTGTTCTTGGTGTATGGTGGAGAGGAAGAGCTCGTTGTAAGCGGTTACACGGATGCTAGCTTCCAAACTGATAGAGACGACTCCAAGTCTCAGTCAGGTTTTGTGTTTTGCCTGAATGGAGGAGCTGTGAGCTGGAAGAGTTCCAAGCAAGAGACAGTTGCTGATTCTACGACAGAGGCCGAGTATATCGCAGCAGCTAATGCAGCGAAGGAGGCTGTATGGATTAGGAAATTCATCGGCGAGCTTGATGTAGTTCCTAGCATTGTTGGTCCCGTAGTTCTCTACTGTGATAACAATGGTGCAATTGCACAATCTAAGGAACCTAGATCTCATCAGCGCTCCAAGCACATACTTCGGCGGTTTTATCTTATTCGTGAGATTGTCGAACGAGGAGATGTAAACATTTGCAGAGTGCCGACTGAGGAAAATATTGCGGATCCGCTGACAAAACCTCTCGCACAGAGAAAGCATGATGGTCATACTAGATCGATGGGTATGCGATACCTAAACGATCAACTCTAGCGAGGATCTTGTGGATTGCATGTAAATATGTATTTTGTTGGCTGTTTGTTCATATGATGAACTGTGTACCTAGTTTTTCTTTTATAATTAATGGCAAATTCTTTTATTGTGAGTTTTTCTATATATGATAGTTAAATGTTAACATAATAGATACCCTTAGAATGTTCGCTTCCATAGGACATCAAGTACGTGACTTGAATGTGAGAGCCTATGATTTATTTGAAGCTTCATTCTTAAAGGTCCCTGGTCGAGTATCATCATAGAAGCTAAGGGTGATGATGATACATGAAGGCTAGCACGTGTGTTGACTGATGACTGGTTCTCACAGGTCATGATATTGTGATATCAAGTCATCACGTGGGTACTTGTTAGTGAACAAGTTGTACTGGACAGGCCCAACCTGAGACTACTCTGTGGATTGTCATCCAATAGTGTCACGAGTAGGTCTCAATTGACAATGGTGTTGTGGTCCTTTGACCTGAAGTCACAGCAGTCATCAAGTGAGGAAGAGCGTGCTTTGATGCCATCTAAAGTCTTCCTTGAGAAAGGTTGATGATAAGGGTGGTTGTTGGGCATGTTACGAATCATTTGGGTGTTTGTGTGTGAGCAGATATGGAATTTGTCCTCCTGTATGACAGGAGTTGCATCCATGGGCCCCTTGATGGAACTGGACTGAGAAATGCATGGCCATGCTTGGTTGAGTCAATATGTGATATTGGACTCACCATTCTCTGGAAGTCCGTCCTGGATCAAGAAAACTTGGATTGAGCTATTACGAGGGTGACACGGTCCATGCCTCTAGTTCCTTCCGGATGTAAGGGACAAAGGGACAAAGACAACGCTGATACATTGGTCATAAAGGCTTATGAGTTATTAACTCTTATTGCTTGGGGAGCAATGATGCATTGCTAGATGCCGCTCATTGTTTGTGAGGTTTTTGGTTTGATACTTTCGAGATCAAGTGGGAGTCTGTTGGAGTTACCATGATGATCTGGAAGTGGTCAAACATGTAATCTCACTGCCAACGCAATATGAGCCTGCAGGGTCGCACATAAGAGATGTGGAGAAATTGGATGACTGACTGTGTTGGTAAAAGTTACCAATCACCGACCTGAATAGGGTTATGGGCAAATTGTTGCCTTATAGGATCATCGGGTTGGGCAAAGGTTGCCTTGAAGGGCTGGTTAGGTTCGTCGTCCGAGGGTCAAAGACATTAGTCGAGAATAGTCTTCAGATTCCCGCCGATCGGCGAGAATCGTCTCCCTGATTCTCGCCGATCGACGAGAATCGTCGAGAATCAATGATTGATTCTCGACGATCGACTACTTCGACGATTGTCGTCGACCGCGGCTCGACGATCGTCGAGTATCATTATGTGTCGTCGAGCGTGGCTCGACGATCGGCTAGAATCGTCGAGTATTGTACTCTGATTCTCGCCGATCCAATGTGATACTCGTCGAATGATTCTCACCGAACCTGCTCAGTGATTCTCGCCGATTGTCGCCGATTCTCACCGATTCATACTCGCCGATTCTGAACCCTAGTTCTGGGTGGTCTGCGGATAGCGATTTTCCTGGGTTTATTTATACCTCTAGTATAAATAGAACACTTAGGTTTATCGGGAAGAGATCCTTTTTTTGGCTACTGTGCGAATCGACCCCGACGGAAAGGTTCCGCTCGATCGTTTCCCGATCCCGATCCCGCCGCCGGAAAGTGTTCCGCCGCCGCGTTCGCTCCGCTGCCACCTCTTCTCCGGCGACTGTCGCTGGTGCTGCTCTTCCTGGCGCGGACCTAGCAGTCCGTGGATTAGCCGAGGTGCGGTCTTCTCCTTTCCGATCTCCCTGTGACGGAAAGCTCGGCGTTCTCCGCTCGTGTGGACTTCTGCAGATACGTGGATACTATTCCACATAGAACTCGCCACTAGCAAGAAGATAAAGTTTGGAGCTCCTCCGTAGAGTTGTGACTCAACGCCACCGAGGTAATTTTTGCCTAGTTTTCCTAACTTCTTGATTCAAATGTTCATGGCCCGATCCACATCTCTTTGGGTTTTTCTTGATGTTTTATTTTTCCGCCGCGTGCACAAGCGTTGTGCCAACCCCATAGAGAAACCCAACACAATGCAGTGGACTCTGGGTATCACGTTCTGTTTGGGCCAACAGACGTGAGGTTCCTTCGCAACGTATCAGCGGTTAAGGCTAATGTTGCTCATGTTGGGAGGAGGGTGAAGAACTTGTTTGTTCTTTCCACCAGTGCTTATGTTGATAGAATGAGAACCAATGATAGTGCTGCTATCTGGCATGAGAGGCTGGGGCATGTTGGCATGGACAAGCTGAAGGCGATGGCTAGTAGAAGTCTGGTGAGGGTTGCCGACGTTGTCCTCCTTTGGTGACGGGCATGTTTGCGCGGGCTGTCAATACGGTAAGGCACATCGCCTTCCGTGATAAATCACAAACAAGGAGCAAGAAACCATTGGAGTGTATTCATGGCAAACTGATGGGAACGACGGTTACTGCCAGCATTGGTGGAAGCAGATACATGGCTTGTCTTGGTTGATGACTACTCAAGGTATACTTGGGTGTACTTCTTAAAGGAGAAGTCGGAAGCCTTCCGTTTGTTGTGGAGTTAAGGAGTTGTAGAAGGCCGGCTTGGCTTGCGGATAAGAAGCTTAGAACTGATAACGGGGTGAGTTGTCTCCTCCGAGTTTTCGAACTTCTGCAGGAAGCACGAGATCCAACGGGAGCTTACTTGTGCTCACACTCCACAACAAAATGGGGTGAGCGGAGCGGAAGATCCATCATCTGACGGAGACCTGCAAATGCTGGCTTCATGCAAAGAAATCCCAAGGTCCTTTTGGCAAGAGGGGATGTCTTGTGCTGCTTATGTTATCAATCGGATGCCACTCAGCCATATCAACATGAAGACTCCAGTTGAGCTGTTGCTGAAGGAGAAGCCGAGTGTGGGACACCTTAGGGTGTTCGGTTCAACTTGCTACGTGCATGTCCCGGATGCTTCACGGACAAGCTGGATGCAAAGGCAAGGAACTTGTCTTTGTTTGGGGATTTCTTCAGGAATTCTCCTCACCTAGAACACCTCAGCAAAATGGTATTGCTGAGAAAAGAATATGACATTGAATGAGGCTGGAATAACTCTATTGAGTGATACTTTCTCTCCCAGAATATTTTTGGGCTGAGGCAGTTAACACTGCATGCCATGCGCTCAATAGGGCTTCCATCACCAAAAGCCACAAAAAGACACACCTATGAGGTTGTGAAAGGCAGAAAACCACACTTATCTTATTTTAGGAGCTTTGGTTGCAAGTGTTATGTACTTAACAATGACAAATCTCACTTAACTAAGTTTGCTGTCAAATACCAAGATGGGATATTTATTGGTACAACAATTAAAGAGTAAAGGCCTATAAGGGTCTCCAACTTGGCTACTCAAGTTATAGCCAAAGTCATTCATGTTATTTTTGATGAAACAAGACTAATTAACAGTGATTTGTCAAGTCTTTCTTATAGCTCTCAGGTATACAA